>JZKD02S1854094.1:70946-114815 GCA_000966675.3 Picea glauca
AATTCCCTTTTAATACTAAAATGAATAAAGTGGAGAACAATAAGGTGAAACCCAAGTATATTTATGGAAATGATATCGTGAAAGGTTAATGGGGCGATGAAATGTGGAGAATGATTAAGGGAGAGGTGGATGAAAATAGGACATTTATGAGCCCCAATAGCCTACACCCCCGCTGGAATGCGTAGTAATACAATTAAGGCATCGAGATGCTTGTGTGGGTATCGTCTAATGGGATGTTTTCCCTTTCTTCTTATTGGCACGCTAGAGGTCCCAGCCTCTGGTTTTCTGTCTTCCGTGTCGAAATCTAGCTGCTCTGTGATGTCATCAACCTGTCATTCCTCCTGCTCCACAGACCCTACCACAGGTTGTGGTCTCGTCCCAATAGCCTCTATCCACTCGCTGGCGCCACCATTCGTTTTGTGGGCTACTTCGGCCCTCACAAGTTGTTGTGGGTTGCCCATGTCGACCGGTTCACATCCGTACGCACTGTTGTGCGAGTCAATCTCCATCTTGGCCGTCATCAGGGCTTGTTCTTCTTCCTCGACCAGTGTGGAACTCACTGGTTTGACTTGTTGTGAGGGAATTGCATTGACATCGACAATTCCCTCTCTTTTTGCCATTTCCTACTCCACCTCTGTAGTTTCTTGTGGTGATATGAGACTGCTGCAGGTTTTTCGTGTGGTTTGGCTTGGTGGACCAACGTTTGGAGGTGACATTGTGGCTACTTCTTGCTTTTCTGAATAAGCTTTGACTGCTTCGATCTCTGTACTCACCTGTTTGCCTCTCGTCTTCGTGTTCCCTAGCTCCACGAATTTGCAAATTCTTAATAAGTCTTGTTTGGCCCACGTTTCCCCTTTATATAGAGGGTGCCATGAATGCCCTGAATATTCTCAGATAATCTTCCTTGGTTGTTATTAATGCATGGAATCTTTTTGAGTACGCTTCATTTAGTTCCATAAAATTCCCAATTCATACCGTTTTGTCCTAATGACTGGTTTTTACTTTTTCAACTGTTGGCCCCTTTTCCAATGCACTGCACTTTTTTGGTGCCCCATTCCTTTCTTGTTATGACTTTCACTTAGTGCCTAGTGTTTTGATTTATATAAACCATATGCTGCATGTGATTACTTTTTCTTTTTGTTGCGCTGATTCTACTATCTCATGCGCAATATTTCCCAGTATTTTTGTATTTTCTTTCTTTTCTATTTTTGTATTTCTTTTTCCCTCTTTTTCTCCTTTTTATTTCTTTTTATCATTTTTTTGTCCTAATATCTTCTATATTACACTATATACATGCCTTTTTCACTACGTGTAACTTTTAAGAGTTAGTAGGTCGACTATCCTTGTACAGTTTCAGTCGAATACTGTTGATCATTCCTTTCAGTTTTGTTCCTCCCAAATATGTTAACTGTACAAATACCCCATCTGTGATTGTCTTTACTTCATATGGTCCTAGCCAATGCATCATAAACTTACCAGTATGTTGAAAAAATTTACTGCCATAGAGCAGGACTAGGCCTTCCTCCTTAAAATTCTTCATCTTAATATGTCTGTCATGCCAGGCTTTGTCTCTTGCTTTCTGTACTTCTTGGTGAAATTCTGCTAGAATCTTGTTCTCTTCCGTTTCCATTAGTTGACTTAACCTCTCCTTTACTACACCTCTTTCTGTCATGTTGGTAATTGCTGCTACGCATAGACTGGGTACTAGAAATTCTAATGGTACTACTTCTTCCTATCCATAAACCAATCTGAATGGTGTATGTCTTGTCAACTTCTTACATGTGGTCCTGTATTCCCATAGTACTGCTGGTATTTTCAAGTCCCAATCATCCCTATTGACATTGCAGATTTTAGTCAGACCATTTTCCAAGATCTTATTGAAAGCTTCTACTATCCCATTTGCTTGAGGATGATATGGTGTACTCTTCTGGTGATAGAATTCAAACTCCTCAGTCATAGCCCTGATGATATCATTGATAAAATGAGTGCCTTGGTCACTCATCAAAATCATTGGACATCCAAATCTGGTGATCACTTGCTCAAACAAGAAGTGCGTTGCTGTCTCTGCACTACCGTCTTTGACATGTGCTTCTTCTACCCATCTTGTTAAGTATTCTGTCACAGTAATAATATATCTATCTCTTGACCTTTTTGTTGGTGGGTTGATAGGTCCCACAAAGTCTATAGCCCATTTTTCAAATACCTGCAGAGTCACTTGTGGTCTCAAAGGCATCTCATCTCTTCTATTAGGTTTTCCAACCCTCTGACAAACATCACATTTCTGGAAATATTCCTTAGCATCTTTATGGACTGTTGGCTACCATAGTCCTACGCGCAATACCTTCTGCGTGATAGATTTTCCTGCATAGTGTCCTCTAGATATACCTTCATGATCTTCTACCAAAATTCTCAGCCTTTCATGTTCTAATACACACCTCCTCAAAATTTTGTTTGCTCCTATATTGTATAAATGTCCTGCAATAATTTGATAGTCTACAGCTCTGACTACCAAAGTTTTCTTCCGCGCAGTGCTAAACTATTGTGGTGCAACCCTTGTACTCAAGTATTCAATAATATCAATGAAATATTCATCAGTTACCTGTACTGAAAACAAATGTGCATCAGGGAAGTTGTCTTCCAAGTTAGTAGGTTCTTCTCCATTCGTTACCCTTGATAGGTGATTAGGTTCTGCATTAAGCTTCCCTGGTTTGACTATCACTTCAAAATCAAATTCTTGAAATACAAATAGCCATCTACAGATCCTCCCCCCCAACACTGTCTTGTTGACTAGATATTTGAGGGAAGAATGGTCTGTGAACATTTTAAAGTGTTTTCCCAATAAATAGTGCCTAAATTTATGAAGTGCATATACCATGGCTAGGCCTTCTCATTTTGTGGTGTTGTAGTTCTGCTCCGATTCAGACAATTTTCTGCTTGCAAAGGCTATAGGATCGTCTAAGTCCCCTGATCCTTGTTGCGCCATAATTTCTCCAAGTGTCATGGCTGATGCATCTACATGCACATAAAATGTCTTTTCCCAGTCTCAGAATATTAGGATTGGTGTTGTGACCATTTTTCCTTTTAAGGTGTCCAATCTGTCAGTGTCATTATTTTTAGGGTAGAGTTAGAGGTTTGTCAAAAAATTTCAAAGTCATGCCTTGGTGTTGGGAAGACCAATGCATTCCTAATTGATTCATTAAGTGTGTTTGTTTTCAAAGAGTTGTGTTTCATGATATGTTTCAAGGTCTTTGGGTTATTATGGCTATAAACCATGAAATGACATGTCAAAAAGAGTCAAGTCTTAAGTCTAGGTGGAATGGTTTTTGTGGATGTCATGGCACATTATGACACATTATGAAAGAAAAAAGTCATCAAAGGTTATTATGGCACATTTGATATCTTTCAAAGTGGTTTAATACTTGGTCTGCAGAAAAGGTACACACGCTATGCAAGTTGCTTGGTGCTACCCAAGCTGTCATATCAACCTAAACAGAGAAATCACCTTTCAAATCGTTCTTTGCTTAAAATTTACATGTTTCTCCCCTCACATTCTTCATTTCTCAATACCCTCTGCTATCTATCAGACCTTTTTTCTTCACCAAATTCAAGTTTCCTTACGTGCTACACAAACTCTGCATCCTCTCTATGCAAACTCTACATACCCGCTACGCAATCTTCACACAATACATGCACGCTACACATCCTTTGTTCCTCTGTTTTTTCATCGTGCAAAGACTGAAGGGATATATCTTATGTCTAACAAGTGTCCTGCATCTATTACCTACAATCTAAACCTTCTTGTTGCATTTTTGAGTTCACTTGACTAAATTAAATAAACCCAAACCCTTCCTACATTTCTAGCATGGCCACTCAAGAGAAAAATAAATACAACAAAGGAGGCAGTGTGTTGAGGTGTGAGCCACAGAGTTTGGACTTGGTGAATTTTGATCCTGCGTTTAAGATTTCATTTGAGTAAGCTGGCTGCATTAGGTTTTGTGAGAATATTCAAGGATATAATGTGCAGGTAACAAAGGAATTTTCCCTCAATTTTAATGGTGTCCAGACAAGGGTTGTTGACATTACCTTCCAAGTTCCATAGGAGACAATAGTTGCTGCAATAAAGATTCTAGTCCAGAGGGAGAAGTGGTTTAAAGGTATGCCTCTTGATCCAAAATTCTATACTGATTTCCTGAAACCCAAGTACAAAAAATAGAGGTTTGGTACCACTATTCCAAGAGAATGCATACTGGATCATTATGAAAATATATTAAGAGTGGTCCAATGATATTTCACTTGTGAGGGAAGATTTAATAGGGTGTACCTTTATCACATAAGGCTTCTGATGAATTTCACATGGAAGAACCCTTTAAATTTACCTTTGTACCTATACAAAAGTTTAGGAAAAATGGCAGACATGGTACAATATAAGACTAATCAACTTAAGTCCAATTTGTTTCATTTCTCTTTGGTTAAGTAGCTAGTGGTGGAAGAACTCAAGAACTCAAACAGAGTCTGGGACTCTTTCTTAACCTCAACTAACATTCCTTTAGATCCCAAAGTAGACACCCCCTCATCTGCTGAGAAAGTGGCCTCTAGAGTTTCAAGTGGAAAAGAAAAAGGGTCGGCAGAACAGGGCATGGGAAAATGAAAGGAGATTGATGATTCTTCACCAAGCCAACCAACAAAGAAGAAGGGTAAAATGATACACTTTGCTGATGGGGTGGAGGAAACACCAAAAGTGAGTAGCCTGATCAAAAGGTCAACTGCTAGAAGATTACCTATACCTGTCCTGCATACACAGTCTGTTGATCATTCAACTCAAGGAATGGATGAATATAAGGTACAACGAGAAGAGAAAGACCAAGTAATAAAAAATCTACAAGATGAGCTTAAAGAATCTAAGTATGTCATAGCTCAGTCCTTTCATGATAACATGGAAATGAAAAAAAAATTGGCTGAGAGGGTTTTTGATATGCAAACATCACAAGATGCAATAGGTCTAAAAAGGGAATCAATTTCAAAGGTTCCAGAAGCTTCTAAAGGCAAAGAAATCAAACAAAGTCCTAAAGTTGTGGATTTGACTAAACCTACATCTCCTTTAACAAGATCCTTAGCTAGAAGGATAAGTTCAAAATGCAAGTTTGCATAGGAAACACAAGCACAGGGACAACCTGTATCAGTTGAGAATATTCACACTTCACCCAGAGAAGGTGAGAAAACTATTAAATGGATAAATAATCAACTTAGGTAGGTTCAAGATGTAATCATTTAGCTCAGGGAAAGTAAAAGAGTATCGAAACTAAGACCTAATCATTCAACAATTCTTGTGAAGCCCTCACAAATGCCCAACCAAAGCTGAGAATAAATGCACTGTTGTTTAGGCAAGTGGGTAACTTGAAGAGACAAAACTTGTCATTGAGAAAAGAAAATAGGGCTCTCAAGCAAGGGATGAAGGTGGATGATGAAGCTAGGGGGAAATTGGACCTACTTGCAGAGGTGGCTGAGAGATAGGTTTCATATTCTCACAGTTTTTATTTTTGATGAACCACCAATCAGTTTTGAGTTTTTGCTGGAAAACTGCATTGTACAGAACTTGTGTAGTGATCTCACACTACACAAGTGCTGTAAGAGCATACACAATAATGGACATTGGGAAAATATTGGTGAATGATCCAACAGTGATTTTCATCCTCCATCAGTGTTGCAACCACCTCCTAAACAAAGTCCACTGAAGAAATCCACCACGTTGTGTAAAGCTTGCTACGCAGCTGTTGTAGGTTGCAGTTACACAGTGTGTCACAACGGATCACTACGCAAAGGTGACATGGAGCCTTGTCAATGCTCAGATCAACCCAAGATTTGTCTCCAACTATCCCTGATGACTCACAACAACCTTAAACTCGAAAATATGTTGGATACATTTTTTTGTCAAAGAATTATGTATTCATTAATATGATCAAGGGGAATTTGCTATTTTTAGCAAGTAGTTTAGAAGTTGTTCTCTTTTTTATGTAATCAGATCCATAATTATAGAACAATAGTGAAGTTTGAATTCTCTATCCTAGGGAGTTAGTTTTCTTATATATTTGAGCATTTTGAATGTGCAAAGGGTTGGTAGAAGCGCAAAGGATATTTTGTATTGAACATTGTACATATTTTCTAAATTTGAATGAAAGACTAGTGCATAATTCCAAAACTTTTTCATACCTATGATTCTAGTGGTGATGACCTGAAGTCTGTGTTCCATACTTTAGATGTCGGTACACCACCCACACATCAACTTCACGTCGACTTTTTGCCTTCTTCATCCATCAAGCCTCCTTCCATTTCTCCTTCTTCGCCTAGTGAAATCTCTAAAGCAAGTAGCCAGGTTGATCAAAAGAAGAAGAAACATAAAGAGAAGAAGAAGAAGAACCCAAAAAAGACAAAGGCCCCAACAACATCAGATGTTGGCTCTAAGAAACCAGTTACTGTTAATAGTATTGGGAGTGTTGGTGAGGTCAACAAGATTAAAATGAAGAATCCGAAACCCAAATTCCCTTGCAGCCTTTGTAAGGGTGACCACTTTCTGAGGGATTACCCCGGTCTTAGAAATGTGGTCCTCCACGTCATCGGCCTCTGTCGGTCATGTCGATGATACCCCGTCAACTAGTGATGTTCAGGTTGGTAAGAAGAAGAAAACTTTCAAGTTCCCTTGCATGTTATGTAAATGTAATCATTACTCTCACCTTTGTCCTCGCATGGACAAGAATTCTTCTCTTTTAGAAAAACTTCAACTTCCAAAAGGTTATCGTAAGCTTTCCTCCAACCCATCATTGGTTGATGGACTGGTCAATCCGGTTCCATCCCTTGGTTAATCTAGTTTCCTCCTCGATTGACCCACAAACCCAAGTAGCTGATCCAGTTCCGTCATCGATTAGCCCCGCTCTTCATCAAAAGAGTGACACCAAAGTGGTCAATCTGTTTTCATCCTCGGTCGATACCGCTCTCCCGTTAGAGAGTGATGCCAAAGCGGTCGATCCGTTTCCACCCGTCGACCCCATTCTTCCTTTGGAGAATGAAACTCAAGTGGTCGATCCGGTTTTGTCATCGGTCGATCCCATTCCTCCATTGAGGAATGTCAAGGTGACTGATCTAGTCCCTTCCTCGGTCGGTCCCACTCTTCCTCTAAAGAGTGCCAAGGTGGTCTATCCAAGTCCACCATTGATTGATCCGATCCAATCATCGATCGATCCTACTCCCCTTCTAGAGAGTAAACCCGATACTGCCCATGTTTTTCTCGTTAATACAGACTCTACCGTATCGGGGGGCATTCCCCCTTCTCCTGTGAAACCCCCTCCAAGTAATGAGGCCATCCTTTTTGATTGGGGTGTGCTAACTAGACCCTGTCTTCCCTCCCACATCCCTTTCCAGATTACAGTACAGGTTCGTGGTCGAGACGTTCCTCAAACGCTGATAGATGAAGGTGCATCCGTTAGTATTTTGTCTTCTGTTTCTTGGTACGCTTTGGGTTGTCCACAGCTTGCACTGGTTACACAGAATCTGTTATCTTTTAACAAAAGAACTAGTCAACCTTTAGGGATCCTTCCTCAGTTTCTTGTAACTTTGGGAGGGAAAACTATCTTTATCAATGTCATGGTAGTCCGAGACTCCTTGGATTTCGCTTTACTCATTGGGCGGGATTATTTCTATGCCATGAAAGCTATCGTATCCACTCTTTTCTGTGTGATATATTTCCCTCACAATGGAAGAATTGTGACTATTGATCAACTTTCATTCATCGGCCCTGACTGGGTTACCTCCCTAAGTGGTTCCTATATGCAGACAGTATCGCCCCTGCCGCATGTCAATTATGTGGCATTGTCTCCCATGCTCTCAACTTCCGACGATTTGGATCCGGTAGTTGACATGGTGATCTCTTCGGTAGGGTTATTGGAGCTCGATCTCCTTACCCCTGTCATGACCCTCGACATGTGTTCCCTCCAGAGCGATTCTCTTCCATCCAGTGAAGATCTCTTGGAATCCATGACCGAATTTTGTCCCTTGACATGGTATCCTTCCAGAGCGTTATCCTCTTGGAAGCCGTGATCAAAGAAGAAACCAGGAGCATAGTTTCTCTTCTTTGTGGCAAGCTCATTAAAAAATGAAACAACGGCCTTGAGCATAGTTCTTTTCTTGTGTCAAGCTCATTAAAAAATGAAACAGTCACCTCTCTTGAACCTTCTTTTCATCCACCCTTATCCGCCGGTGAATGAATCAAATCTTGGGGGGCATGTCTCCAGCCTTTGATGATATTTCTGGAGTTAAGCCACTAGATTTCAAGCTGGGGGCATACCGAGCTTAGTCTTTGTTCTTTCTCGTGCTCGAAAATACATGAGAATTCATCCAGGTAGACTTTTATCTCTTTTTCGGACCTGTATGGATACACGAAAAAGGAACCCCTTGGAGTCACCTTTAAACTCTTTTCAGACTCTCTAAATATGAAAAGATCGCCGAGTGACATTGCTTCCTTTCACACTCGTTAAAAGGTTCGAAAGGGCGTCTTTCGAGCGATAGTTTATCTCTTTTTCAGTCTCATTAGACTACTGTACGAAGAGGGAACTGAGAGAGTTATCTTTTAAGTGTTTTTCCAAACTCTATAATCCTGAAAAACCTTCAAGTTTTCTGTCTTTGGAATCGCTAAAACACACATCGACAGGCCCATACAGGATCGAACCCTTACTTCTTCCAGTTCGTTAAACAAAGGAAGAGGAACTTACCGAAGGTGAGTTATATCGAGCATGTGTTATCCTCCTTGAGATCAATAAATAAAAAAGAGGTACTCGTCTATCTGGATGGGGGAAAATTTGAAAGAAGCAAGCCAGGCAGTCTCTTGAGAACATTACCAAGTAACTCTTAGAGTCGCCCTTGAACACGACACTTTGTCTTTTGCATGCATTCTAATCCACTGAACCTCTGCACTGAGCCAATCCTTTGAGTTTCTTTCAGTCCTTTGGGTCACCTGACGTAAGTCACAGCATCCACTGCATCATCAAGTTTTGGTCCATGTCATGTTTCTGCTGTTGTGCCTCAGTGTTCAAGGGAAGTATTCGCCTCTAGAGTCATCCATCCCAAATATCTTGTCTCAAAACCCATGTTAGTCCATGTCCTTTTGATCCGCCACTTACATCTCTATGTCTGTTTCATGTCGTTGATGGGGGATACATCAAGGCCCTCCTTTGACGAGCCTATTCCTGTCGAATTCAACACATTATCTAGGAATCAGGCTTAGAAACCAGTTAGTACTTTGGGACCTACATGCCTCAATGGCAGGCCTCCTCACGTTCGACAGTAGGTTTACATCATTGACCTCTGATAAGATGATTCCACGGATGTTTGACTCCAGCTCATCCATTCACATTCGTTGGAATGTACTAGGGTACCTTGGGAATCATTGACATTAATGGTGATCTCCCTCATGCTTGTTAACGATTTGCATCATTGATCGGTAATCAAGTGGTTTCTGCCATGTTCGAAATCAGGACATCTATTCACATGGTTAGATTTGTACTACATCGGGATCGGTAAAAAGACCCTGGGTTGAGTGATCACTTCGATATGTACTTTGCCCAGGTTGCGATGGAGTTTATTTTGAACAATGACACATATATACTATTACATAGATCCACTTTGTATTGGTCGTGGCTATGTCTTGTCATCTTGTAGATCCACTGTGTATTCTTCGTGGCTACGATCAGTTCAGGTCATCAGAGTATAGATCCACATTGTATCCTCGGTGGCTATACCTTTTCATCAAATACAATTATGGATCCGCAATGTATTTTATGGCAACCATATCTTGCAAGTCTTAATCACCCAATCATAGGTATGCCTGCCTTGGGTTTTGAAACATGTCTTGATATCTGTTGGATGTTTGTGTGCAGCTTCCGTCAAGTTCTCTGCGTCTATACCCTTGCTTGAAAGTCTACAAAGCATTTCAGTTATTAGTTCCTGTCTTCTAACTTCATACTTTGGGGGGCAATCTGTTACACGTCAAAATTACTCACTTCGATAGTGTCACAAGTGTCGTCATTACAAGTGTCGCATTTTGCTCACAAGTGTCAGGGAATCATACTTCCATGATTCCTATGTCGTTCCTATAATGACATGAGAAGGACACTTAAAACACCTCAAACATTTGATTTGGAATAGGAGAAATGAGTCAGCAGGCTCATGAACCTTTTTCCATTTGAAAACACTAAAAAAACTGAGTTTTTGAGGGGAGCGATGGCGCTCCCCCTTACACTATTTGGGAGCATTATAAATCTCCTCTGGCCCTTTTGAGGGAGCGCTATGGATTTTGAAAGCACTGGCGGCCCCCTAAAGCCTACTAGGGAGCGCTACAACACTCTGATGGTCCTTTTGAGGGAGCGCTACCTATTATGGGCAGTAGTTAAGTTGTTGAGATGAATGGGGGAAGGATCCTTTCATTCTTGGAAGGAAGTTGGATTCGAATCCCTAGTCCAGCCATGATCTTAGGGTAGATCCTCAACTGAAAGAGGCAAATCCTCAACTTCCCCAAGGATATCTCAAGTTGTTGAGCCTCTTCAAGGCTATATAAGCAAGCTTTCTAATGGTGAAAGAGGACTGGAAAGGGAGAATCACACCAAACTTATGATCTTATAAGTGGTGCTAGAACATAGATGATTTGGAAGCAAGAGACCTATGATCTCATAGGGAGCAATCGGTGAAGCTATCATCATTCATATCGTGGATATTTTGAGCAAGGGGCAGACAAGGAGGACTTGATGAAACTACCGCAACTCATCTATGGCTGTAAGCAATGTTTTGTCCTCATTAATATAATTTGCTTGGCCTGTTTCTTTCTAATTCGTGTTCAATCTCACATGAATTTGTCTCTTTAGTAGATATACCTATTTTGGACTAATCTTGATAGAGTAGGAAGTGGTCGTACTTTGTTTGTCTACAGGGCTTATCGAAGAGAGAAAGATTGGAGCTCAACTCGGAGCATGCAGGGACAAACGTCGATAAAAAGGTACTTCTATTCTCCTTCCTCCTCATGCATTAGTTTGTATAGATCTGAAAGAAATTCAGTGTCCACGTTAAGCACTTTCTGTCGTAGAGTTAAGAGTCTAGCTCTCTGAGGCGATCTACCTGTCTGCAGGGAGATTTTCCTTCAACACCTTCGTGGACCTGTGAAGGAGGAGTGTGGAGATTTACATGGTATCATATATCTGTTTCCGTAGTAGGAGCCAACTCTAAATGCCTCAAATTCAAAGGTATTGGCTAGCCTTAGGATTGACAAGGACGAGTTGAGGAAAATATTACTCATCCCAGAGTATCTAAAAATTTCCATGGTGGAAGTTGTGAGGAACAATGAAGTTGTTTTCAATGAGGATCAACATCGATGGGATGACACCAACACTGCACTGAAAGCTGCATTTATTGTATTTGTTAATTCAAAGATTGGAGGGCATAGAGGCCCTACATTGAAAGCTCGACTTCAGAAATTATTAGTGAAGAGTGGATCTTTGATCTCTTAGATGTTAAGCCCTCAGATTTTATTCAATATGGGATATTGAGCACTTGGAAGACCTGCACGATTATAGTGAAATGTCCCTGGTTTGCAAGAGGTGATACCATGGTGGGAACGAGCATAATCCATCATCCCTCACGGGAGGGCCCAACTGCGAAGCAGTCAATTTTACTACTTCACCTATGCCGTGATAAACTTATCCAGAGATATGTATATGCAAATTTCAAATTAAAACATCTGAATCATGATCACACGTTGCATCTGCTTGGCTAGAAAGGTTCCAATGCTTTCACATATGCTTGTAAAGTGAGCAATTCAGTGTCAGATCTGGCCTGAAATGATTTCAACACAGTGTAAAGGTTGACCGTGTGAGTCTCTATGAGCAATAGGAATGTGTAATGTATGCATGTGATAAGAAATGGATAGTGGATGGAAACCAAGTGAAATGTATCCATGGAGCTTTTAGTGTGCATGAGTATGGAAATAACCGACTCAAAATTTCACAAGTTATATGCTTTTACTGTGCATGAGTATGGCGATAACCAACTCAAAATTCCACACATAATATTTATTAACCTTAACAATGAACATGTTGCATGAATAGTGGACCTATCTTCCTACGTATGGACAATGATTTTAGTAAGGTTGTCTTCGGACGTATGGACAATGAGTTCATCAAGGCTTATAGTTGAATCTCGGTTGAATCTGGGCGTTGTCAGTACATAAAATCTAGATAGCGATGGAAGGAAAAACATAAATAAAATAAGGTTAACATTGACCATTCAAGACACATATAACTGAACAAAAAGTTTAGGGTTTTTGAAGTACCCGTGAGACAAGTTGGTTCATATTTGTGTATGTGGGTGTAATATTCTAGATATAAAATAGTATGCAGAACAAAAATAATTAGCTAGAAATGGAAGATAAACAACGATATAACCAGAACAACACCAACATAATTCCAAAATAATACCAGAAAGAGCACTTTGATTACTGAGAGCAGTGTTCACTTACCTCTTCGATGGGGGAACCTCTAGAAGAGTAGAGCTCTATTACAATAATATCCAAGACAAAACTTCTCATACCCTCTAGCATAAGCTTCTATTAGGTCTTCTTACATTTGACTTATTCTTCCTTATTGCTAGGCCTTATTAATATTGACCTTTATTACATGGAAATATATTATTATACCTACGTGAGGGGTTAGGTCCCTAACATGTCCCCCCCTTAAAAACAACCTTGTCCTCAAGGCTTGAGATGAGGAAATTGATGCATAATGGTAGCTGGTTCCCAAGTTCCATCTAATGGAGTTGTATCTTTCCACTAGAATAACACTTCCTTGATGGTGCGCTGATGCAGATGATTCTCACGATGGTCCAAAAATGCTTGTGGCTCTAGCCAAATGAAGCCTTCTTCGTCCAACTCGAGAAGGTTGGTTTGATTTTGACACTTAGTTCCAATCACCTTATTTAAGCAAGAGACATGAAAAACAGGATGGAGCTTAGAATGACTAGGAAAAGCTAACTAATAGGCCACCTATCCCACACGCTTGAGAACGGTATAAGGACCATACAATTTGGGCACAAATTTATGAGAATGGTCAACCTTGAGGGAATTTTTCTTGTAAGGTTGCAGTCAAAGAAACACATGATCGCCTTCTGCAAATTGACATTTAGAGTGACCTTGATCTGCTTGTTGCTTCATGCAATTCTGGGCCATGACCAAATTCTCCTTGAGGGTACGAAGAATAGCCTCTCAAATTGTAAGTGTTTGGTCAACCACCTAGACCTTTGATACATTTGAAAAGTATGAGAGAACTGAAGGTGGATTTTGTCCATATACCTCTTCAGAAGGAGTCATGCGGGTGACTGTATGGTAAGAAGTGTTGTACCACCATTCAGATAGTGGTAACCATTGATCCCACTCATTTTTTCTTTCCGATACAAAACACCTCAAATATGTTTCCAAACACTTGTTGACAACTTTAGTTTGACCATTAGTCTGGGGATGATAAGATGTGCTGAGATGCAATTGGGTGCCTTGTATCTTGAACAATTCTTGCCAAAAATTGTTGGTGAAATTTGGGTCGCGATCAGAAACAATAGAATAAGGCATACCATGAAGCTTGAAGACCTGATCCATAAAAAGTTAAGCCACAATGGAGGCTGTAAATGGGTGTTGAAGAGAAAAAAAATGAGCATACTTGGAAAGATAGTCAACTACCACCATGATGACTGATTTATTTCTCGATTTAGGTAAGCCTACAATAAAATCCATAGAGATATCCCTCCAAATAGAAGGTGGAATTAGAAGCGGTTGTAGTGTGCCAAGAGCTTTGAGTGTTTCTCCCTTGTTGCGTTGACAAGCATCACATTCAGCCAAAAAATTGCAAACATCCTGTTTAATACCATCCCAGAAAAAAGAACGTTTGAACCAGTCATAGGTTTTGGTAAACCCTGAGTGCCCAGTGGTGGGTGTAGCATGAAGCTCAGAAAGTGTTGTGGATTTAAGTTTTGACTATTTACTTAAATACAAACGACCTTTGTATCAAAGATCATAATTGATCTAAGAGTACCCTGGGGAAATTGGAGAATTGGCCTATAATTGTTGTATCAGGTGTGAACTTTTGGGATCGTGTAGCCATTCCTAGCGAACAACTTGGAGCCAATTTGGTACATTGAAGGAGATAGAAAAAGGGACCCTTCATATTCATATTTTCTGGAAAGTGCATCAATAATCACATTGTATTTTCCTTTCTTATAAATGATCTCATAATCATATCCAAAGAGCTTAGTACCCATTTTTGTTGCTTTGGGGAGGAAAGACATCGTTCCAGAAAATACTTGAGGCTTTGATGATCTATCTTAATTTGGAAGCGTTTCCCCAATAGATAAGGGTGCCAAATATCAATGAAATGTAGAATAGCCAACATTTCCTTTTCATAGATTGATTTTCCCAAATTTCGCTCTAACAGTTGTTTGCTAGTAAAGGCCAAAGGCTGTCCCTATTGCATAAGGACTGGTCCAATTCCTTTCTCGGAAGCATCACATTCCAGGACAAAGGTCCTTGTGAATTCAAGGAGGGCCATGACTGGAGTGGTGCACATGGCCATCTTCAAGGTTTGAAAAGCCTAAGCAGCTACTGGAGTCCAAGTGAAATAATTATTTTTAAGGACAACCGTGAGAGGTGCCACAATCTTTCCATAATTATTAACAAACTTGCGATAATAACCTGTTAAACCCAGAAATCCACGCAATATTTTGAGAGTCTTTGGGTGAGGCTAATATCGCATAACTTCAATATTTTTAGAATCCACCCTGACACTAGCCTTGCCAACAAGATGACCCAAGTACTTGACTTTTGAGGCGCCAAAAGCACATTTAGATTGTTTGAGGAAAATTTGGTGTTGAGAGAGTAGATGGAGAACCTGATCCACATGAGCAATATGGGATGTCCAGGTTTTACTATAGATGAGGATATCATCAAAGAAAACTAAGACAAAATGATGGAGAAAAGGACGAAAGACATGATTCATGGGGCTTTGGAAAGTGGAGGGAGCATTACATAAGCCAAAGGGCATGACCAAAAACTCATAGTGGCCTGCATGAGCTTGAAATGTAGTCTTAGGAATGTCTACCTCATTCATACGTATCTGGTGGTAGCCAGAACAAAGATCAAGTTTAGTAAATAATTGGGCGCCACTCAATTCATCCAAGAGGTCATCAATGATAGTAATGGGAAATTTGTATTTAATGGTGAGTTTTTTGAGGGTGCGGAAGTCACGACACATGCACCAAGAACCTTCTTTCTTAAGGACCAGGACCAAAAGAGAAGAGTAGGGGCTTATACTAGGGTGGATAACACCTGCGTTGAGAAATTCTTGAACAATTTTCTCAATTTCATTTTTTTGGGAAAAGGGATGATGATAGGGAGGACTATTGGGAAGAAGACTTCCGGGGACAAGGGGAATGGAATGATCATGAACACCATGGGAAGGAGGGAGTGAAAAAAACCACTTGATGTTTAGAGAGGATGGATTGGAGGTCCTATGGCACAAAGCGTGTCTCAGTGTCTTGAATGGCATGGAGTTGTGCAATAATGCTAGAATGACCTTTTTTGAGAAGGTTTTCTATGCGATGGGAACTGATGATCTCTGAAGAACCAACGGTGATGCCTTGGAACTTATATTATTGGCCCTCCTGGTTGAATTGCATGGTTAATTCCTTAAAATCCATGAGAATGGGACCCAAATTCTTTAGCCATTCTACATCCAACACAATGTCAAAACCGCCCATGGTGATAGCAAACATATGATATTTCATGTGGTACTGAATAATTTGGAGACAAACATTTTCAAAATGCCCTCCACATTTCATGGACCCACCATTGGCAATCATGATTTGAAAATTATTGATGACACAGATATACCAATTAGTTTCTTGGGCAATGCGGCGATGAATAAAATGATGGGTGCTTCCACTATCAACAAGAATGATGACCTTCCTATGCTTAATGTAACCAATTATCTTGAGGGTTTGGGGAGAAGAGAAGCCAGTGAGAGAATTTAGGGAAATGCTTAGTTCTACTTCAGAGGGTCCAAGGGAGGGGTTAGGTTAGTGGGTTCAGGTGACACGACCACAAGGGGAGCCTCAACATCATATTCTGAAACATCCTCTGAGATGGCCATAGAAATATTTTGTTCCTTACACTTGTGCCCAGGAAAATATTTGTCATCACAATTATAACAAAGGCCTTTGTGTTGGCATTCAACCATTTCTTCCCTGGTCAATTTCTGGATCTTTAGTGGAGTAGAAGGAGGAGTTGGAGTGACTGGCTTAGAGCGAGGAATAAATGAGTGTTTTTGTTTTTGAGAAGAGACAACCTATTGTGATTCCTTAGCTATTTTAGTAGTGTCCACCCAACTCTAAGGCCGAGCCTTGAGAAAATGGGCATCAATATCATCCTTGAGGCCACTGATAAAACATTCTTGTAAAAAAGCATCAAACATGCCCTTTGTATGGAAAGACAATCGCTCAAATGAGACTATAAAGTATTCCACTGTGCCAGATTGTTTCAAATTTTTCAAATGACCTAAATGGTTGGTGTCAATGTCAAAGCATTCATAAAGCTCTTCCACAAAGTGTGTCCAAGCCACATACCCTTGGCGGGAATTTTTTCTCCATTGCCACCATTGCCAATGTTCTTGATCTAGATGGAGAAAACCATACCGGAGTTTGGCCAACTCATCTGTAATGCCATACAAAGAGAAATAATGTTCCATTTGAGTTACCCAGCTAGTGGGATCCGAGCCATCAAATTTGGTCACATCCACACATAGAAGGTGTAGGTCATGCTGAAAGTGATGGGGCTGAAAATTCTGGGAACGGGAGGAAGTGTGATATTCCAGATATAAACAAGTATGCAGAGCTCCAATAGATCAGAGCTCTATTACAATAATATCCAAGAAAAAATTCTCATACCCTTGACTCTTATTTATACTAAATATGTCTATCAAAAGAACCATCTAGAGAAAGATCCTTCCAGAAGCGAAGCTTCTATTAGGTCTTCTTAAATTGGACTTATTCTTCCTTATTGTCAGGACTTATTAATATTGAACTTTATTACATCAAAATATATTATTCTACCTACATGAGGGGTTAGGTCCCTAGCATGTCCTCCCCCTTAAAACCAACCTTGTCCTCAAGGCTTGAGATGTGAAAATTGCTACAGAATGGTAGTTGGTTCCCAAGTGGAATATACTAGAGTTGTATCTTTCCACTGGACTAACACTTCCTTGATGGTTCGATGACACAGAAAACGCTCACGTTGGTCCAAAAATTCTTGTGGTTGTAGCCAAATGGAGCCTTCTTTGTCCAGCTCAGGAAGGTTGGTTTGATTTTGACACTTATTTCCAATCACCTTCTTTAAGCAGGAAACATGAAAAATAGGATGGAGCTTAGAATGTATGGGAAAAGATAACTGATAGGCCACCTGTCCCACATGCTTGAGAATGGTATAAGGACCATAAAATTTGGGCGCCAATTTATGACAATGGTCAGCCTTGAGGGAATTTCGCTTGTAAGGTTGCAGTCAAAGAAACACCTGATCCCCTTCTGCAAATTGATGTTCAGAGTGACCTTGATTTGCTTGTTGTTTCATGCGATTCTGGGCCTTGACCAAATTCTCTTTGAGGGTACGGAGAATAGCCTCTCGAACTGTAAGCGTTTGGTCAACCGCCTGGACCTTCGAGACACCTGGAAAATATGAGAGAACTAAAGGTGGATTTTGTCCACATACCGCTTCAAAATGAGTCATGCGGGTAGTTGTATGGTATGAAGTGTTGTACCACCATTCAACTAATGGTAACCATTGAGCCCATTGATTTTTCCTTTCCGAGGCAAAACAACTCAAATATGTTTCCAAAGAATTTTTGACAACTTCAGTTTGACCATCAGTCTGGGGATGATAAGTTGTGTTGAGATGCAATTGGGTACCTTGTAGCTTGAACAGTTCTTGCCAAAAAATGCTGGTAAAAGTTGGGTCACAATTAGAAACAATAGAATGTGGCATGCCATGAATCTTGAAGACTTGATCCATGAAAAGTTGAGCCAATGTGGATGCTGTAAATGGGTGTTGAAGAGCACAAAAATGGGTATACTTGGAAAGATGATCAACTACCACCATGATGACTGATTTATTTCCTGATTTAGGTAAGCCTACAATAAAATCGAGAGAGATATCCTGCCAAATAATAGGTGGAATTGAAAGCAGTTGTAGTGTGCTAGGAGATTTGATTGTTTCACCCTTGTTGCATTGACATACATCACATTCAACCACAAAATTACAAACTTCCCGTTTCATACCATCCCAGAAAAAAAGAACGTTTGACCTTGTCATAGGTTTTGGTAAACCCAAAGTGCCCAACTGTGGGTGTAGCATGAAGCTCAAAAAGTACCGTGAATTTAAGTTTTGACTGTTTACTTAAATACAAACAACCTTTGTATCGAAGCTCATCATGGAGCCAAGAGTACCTGGGGGAAAGTGGAGAATTGGACTGCAATTTTTTTATCAGATGTGAACTTTTGGGATCGTGTAGACATTCCTGGCGAACAACTTGGAGCCAATCTGGTACAATGAAAGAGAGAGAAAATAGGGACCCTTCATCTTCATATTTTCAGGAAAGTGCATCCGCAACGAGATTGTCTTTGCATTTATTTTAAATAATCTCATAATCATATCCAAAGAGCTTAGTCACCCATTTTTTTTTTCTCCGGGGAGGAAATGCGATGTTCCAGAAAATAGTCGAGGCTTTGATGATCTGTATTAATTTGGAAGCATTTCCCCAATAGATAAAGGCGCCAAAGATCAACAACATGCAAAATAGGAAGCATTTCCTTTTCATAGATTGATTTTCCAAAATTTCGCTCAGACAATTGTTTGCTGGTAAAGGCCAAAGGCCGACCCTCTTGCATAAGGACAATGCCAATTCCTTTCCCTAAAGCATCACATTCCAAGACAGAGGTCTTTTTGAAATCAAGAAGGGCTAGGACTGGATTGGTTCACATGGCCATCTTAAAGGTTTGAAAATACTGAGCAGTTGCTGGAGTCCAAGTGAAAGAATTAGTTTTAAGGAGTGCAATGAGAGGAGCTGCAATCTTTCCATAATTATTAAGAAACTTGCGATAATAACCTGTTAAGCCCAAAAATCCACACAAGATTTTGAGAGTCTTTGGGTGAAGAGAGTCTAGCATAGCTTAAATCTTTTTAGGATCCACTCTGACACCGGCCTTGCGAACAAGATGGCCCAAGTACTCAACTTTTTAGCCGCCAAAAGCACATTTAGATTGTTTCAGGAAAAGTTGGTGCTAAGAGAGTACATGGAGAACTCGATCCACATGAGCAAGATGGTTTGTCTAGGTTTTTCTATAGATGAGGATATCATCAAAGAAAACTAAGACAAAATGACGGAGAAAAGGATGGAATACATGATTCATGAGGCTTTGGAAAGTGGAGGGAGAATAGGATGAAATACATGATTCATGAGGCTTTGGAAAGTGGAGGGAGAATCACATAAGCCAAAGGGCATGACCAAAAAATCATAGTGTCCCTCATGAGTTCTAAAGGAAGTCTTAGGGATGTCTACCTCTTTCATATGGATATGGTGGTAGCCAGAACAAAGATCAAGTTTAGTAAAGAATTGGCCACCACTCAATTCATCCAAGAGGTCATCAATGACATGAATGGGAAATTTCTCTTTAATGGTGTTGGAACATGGGCAGACCCAGGGTTCAATGCTTCAACAATGCACAAACAAAACCCTAACTACTGACCCTTTCATAAACCCCTGCGAAGGAGATGTAGTCTCACCCGAGGTAGAGGCAAGGGTGGTTGTAGGACTCCAGTGTCTGAAACCTTAGCTGGGACACAGATCTGTGATTGTAACACCTTAACTGAACACTTAGCAACTATAGATTGTTAGTATTCAACCTTAAATTACAGCACAGGTAAACCCTAACGACAGGTCAGCGCAATATTCACCCAGATCTAGTATATTCAAGAACTAAGCACATTCACATAGGTTAGATCTATCATTCATCCATATTATTAAGCACAAAGCATCACAGATCTATTTATCATTCATCTACATCAAAGAACTAAGCAAGTAAATACATAAACATATCAATACATCGCACAAAGCATAGAAACACAGGATATACGTGGTTCACCCCCATCCTGGGGCTACGTCCACCAATTCTTCTTCTCTTTTATTGTCTTCTGTCAATGTTCTACATGTACAGAGCCACAATATCCTACTCCACATAGGACATGAGATATGCGCACACTCCGCTAGATCCTCCTTCCCGGAGATAGATCACAACACAAAGCCTTTACACAGTCTCTTACAGTCACTTGCACTTAGCCTTGCAAGCTTCTCACAGTATGCACAAAGCATGTAAAACTACCACTTGCACTTAGCATATCATCACACAGATGTCTATATCATCCTTCGTGCTGCTTCTTACATCACCTAGCTATCTATTTATACATTACAAAAAGGGCCTAAACATGGGTAAACCCATGGGCTGACATCCCCATACCCATTACATATCCCAAAATCCAAAAATCCCTAAACAAGGGGCCGATATCCCGTGATATCTGCTTTTACTTGCGCTCCACTTTCGACAGCCTATCGAAGTCCCAAAATAGGTCAATCATGACCAAGGATTCTCAAGACTTGGTCAAGGGCCAACAAATGGTGAGTTTGTTTAGGGCGCAGAAGTCAGGACACATGCTCCAAGAGCCTTCTTTCTTAAGGACCATGACCACAAGAGAAGAGTAGGGGCTCGTACTAGTGTGGATAACACTTGCGTTGAGCAGTTCTTGAACCATTTTCTCAATTTCATTTTTTTGGGAAAAGGGGTGACGATAGGGACGAATATTGGGAGGAAGGATTTCTGGGACAAGGGGAATGGAATGATCATGAACACCATGGGAAGGAGGGAGTCCTTGGGGAGTGGAAAAAACCACTTGATGTTTAGAGAGGATGGATTGGAGGTCCTGCGACATAGAGGGTGTCTCAGTTGCTTGTATGGCATGGATTTGGGCAAGACTAAACTTTTTTGAGTAGCTTTTCCATGTGATGGGAACTAATGATCTCTAGGGAACCGACAATGATGCCTTGGAACTTATATTGTTGGCCCTCCTGGTCAAATTGCATGGTTAATTCCTTAAAATCCATGAGAATGGGACCCAAATTCCTTATCCATTCTACACCCAACACAATGTCACAACCTCCCATGTCGATAGCAAACATATGAGATTTTAGGTGGTAGTCACCAATTTGGAGACACACATTTTCACAATGCCCTCCACATTTCATGGACCTTCCATTGGAAATCATGATTTGGAAATTATTGACTTCACAGATATAGCAATTAGTTTCTTGGGCAATGTGGCGATGAATAAAATTATGGGTGCTTCCAATATCAACAAGAATGATGACCTTCCTATGCTTGATGTAACCAATTATCTTGAGGGTTTGGGGAGAAAAGAAGCCAATGAGAGCATTTAGGGAAATGATCGGTTCTACTTCGGGAGGGTCTGAGGGAGGGGTTATGTCAGTGGATTCAAGTGACACAGACACAAGGGGAGCCTTAACATCCTCTTTTGAAACATCCTCCGAGATGGCCATAAAAAGATTGTTTTCCTTACACTTGTGTCCCAGAAAATATTTGTCATCACAATTATAACAAAGGCCTTTGAGTTGGTGTTTATCCATTTCGGCCTTGGTCAATTTTTTGATCTTTAATGGAGTATAAGGAGTAGTGGGATTTATTGGTTTAGTGCAAGGAATAAAAGAGGGTATCCAGTTTTGAGAAGAGATAACCTGTTGTGCTTCCTTAGCTCTTTTAGTAGCCTCCATCCAACTCTGAAGCTGATCCATGAGGACATGTGTACGAATCTCATCCTTGAGGCCATTGATAAAACATTCTTGGAAAAAAGCATCAGACATGCCTTCTGTATGAAAATCTAGTCGCTCAAAAGTAGCTATAAAGTCTTTCACTTTGTCAAATTGTTTCAACTTTGTCAAATGGCCTAAATGGTTGGTGTAAGTGTCAAAGAATTCATAAATCTCTGCCACAAAGTGTGTCCAAGTAGAATACCCTTGGCAAGCAGTTTTTCTCCATTGCCACCATTTCCAATGTTCTTGATCTAGATGAAGAACACCATACTGGAGTGTGGCCAACTCATCCGTAATGACGTACAAAGATAAATAATGTTCCATTTAAGTTACCCAGCCAGTGGGTTCCGAGCCATCAAATTTGGTCACATCCACACGTGGAAGGCGTAGGTCATGTTGAAAATGATGGGGCTCAAAATTATGGGAATGGGAGGAAGTTTTACGTTCGGTATGAAAAGGTGGCTCATATAAGGGAGGATCTGTAGGGATATGCAGCTTGGTGCATATCATCGTAGTGACAGATTCAAGATGGGTAGTAATGTCTTGTTTGAGTTCCTTGATTGAGGCGACGATGGAGGAATGCATGTTTTTATTGATGGTGTAAATATTGTCACTGAGCTGTCTCACTTCTTGTTGGGTCTCTGTGAAATTAGAGTGCAAGGTATTGAAGGGAGCTTCCAAGTCGTGACTACGGGTATGGACCATTATGACGAAGGAACTGAAAAGGGGCGGGTGGGGTCAAAACATTTGATGAAAAATGATAGGTATGAATGTGATAAGGGAAAAGAGAGAAATCAAATGGAATATGTCTTAAATAATGGTGCCAATAGGATCCAAAAGAATACTGCAGTGTTGAAATTCCCAAATGCTTAATCAGGAAGAATTGTGTAGTAATTTGGCAACTTGAATGTAGGAGAGACAATTCTACGACAATATATCTTGTCTATTCTATTTTTTGTTTCCATCCCCAAAGGTTAGGTATTCAAGGGTTCTACAGACAAGGGTTTTCCCTGTGCTATATCTCTCTAATATATGTGCGGGGTCCAACAATAATACTTGGTCCAATATCTCAGGGCACCAACTAAAGCGGCTAGACCATGCCCTTATCCGTACTACCCGACTACCCAGGTGATAGAGAGTATATTCTAGAGTGATGTTCTCGATGGCACTAGAGAAGTCAGGCGGCCGATCGGTCTATCTATGGAGGGCTTAAAAAAATCTAGGCCGATCCGTATATAGGTGTTGTCTGATGCACTACCACATAAAGGGGTACCAAAAGGGGTTACAAGGGTGGCCAACAGATGTGCACTTAAGTACAACTTGTATTTCTTGCACGTATGAATCCTTGACCGCAGGTTTATGTACGTAACGAAAAATATCTGTAGCTTAAAGACGCCGGAATATGTCTCTACCCTGAAAAAAATTAACCCACAATTTTCTACCAAGGAAGGTGCTCTAATACCACTTGTAATATTCCATATATAAAAAATCATGTAGAAAATAAATAAATAGATATAAATGGTAGATGAACAACAATATATCCATAACAACACCATAATAATACCAAAATGATACCAGAATAACACCAGAAAGAGCACTTTGATTACTGAGAGCAATTTTCACTTGCCTCTTCGAGGGGGCAACCTCCAGTAGAGCAGAGCTCTATTAAAATAATATCCAAGACAAAAGTTCTCATACCCTCGACTCCTATTTATACTAAATATGTCTATCAAAAGTACCATCTAGAGGAAAATCCTTCTAGAAGTGGAAGCTTCTATTAGGTCTTCTTACATTGGACTTATTCTTCCTTATTGCTAGGCCTTATTAATATTGACCTTTATTACATCGGAATATATTATTCTACCTATGTGAGAGGTTAGGTTCCTAACATGAAGTTTCACCTTCGGTTTTCAAAGGTGGGTTAGATGAGGGAAGATCTACAGGGATATGCAGCTTGGCGCATATCATCGTAGTGAAGGATTCAAAATGGGTAGCAAGGTATTGTTTCAGGTCTTGTTTGAGGTCCTCTTTTTTGGCGTTGATGGAGGAATGCATGTTTTTTATTGACGGTGGCAACATTGGCACTGAGTTGTCTCACTTCTTGTTGGGTTTCTGTAAAATTAGAGTGCAAGGCATTGAAGTGAGCTTCCAAGTCTTGGATATGGGTGTGGGCCATGATTAAGAGGGAACACGAAAAGGGACGGGTGGGACCACACAAAAAATGGGTTATGGGTGAACTGTATCACAATGATCAGGGCGATGAGGGGAATCCAATGGGGTAAAGCCCAAATAAGGCAGTTGGAAGGGGGTTGGGTCCACAAGAATTTTTTTGTTGTTGAAAATGATAGGTATGACTACGATAAGGGTGAAGCGAGGAATACTGTGGAGTTATACTCCAATCTAAAGAATATTTTAGTGATGAAATTCCCAAATTCTTAACAGGAAGAAATGTGTATTAATTTTGCAACCCAAATTCAGGAGACACAGTTGCGCGGAAATAGATCTTGTCTGTTCTGTTTTTGTTTCCATTCCAAGGGTTAGGGTATTCAAGGGTTCGAAAGACAAGGGTTTTCCATGTGCTATATCTTTCTAATATATGTGCAGGGTCCAACAACAATACTCGACCCAATATCTCAGGGAACCAACTAAGGAGGCTAGACCATTCCCTTATCCATACTACTTGGCTACCCATGTACTAGAGAGTATCTTCCCGAGTGTTGTTCGTGATGGCATTATAGAAGTCAGACGGTCGATTGGTTTATCTATGGAGGGCTTTAGAAGATCTAGGCTGATATGTATACATGTGTTGTCTGATGTGCTACCACTCGAAGGGGTACCAACAGGGGTTACAAGGGTGGCCAACAGATGTTCTCTTAAGTACCACTTGTATTTCCTGGGTGTATGAATCCTCGACTGTGGATTTATGCATGTAACGATAGATATTTGTAGCTTAAAGACGTCAGAATACGTCTCTACCCTGAAAAACATTTAACCCACAATTTTCTACCGAGGAAGGTGATATGATACTACTTGTAATATTCTAGATATAAAACAATATGCAGAACAAAAATAATTAGCTAGAAATGGCAGATAAACAACAATATAACTAGAACAACACCACAATAATACCAAAATAATACCACAATAATACCAGAAAGAGCACTTTGATTACTAAGAGCAATGTTAAGTTGCCTCTTCGAGGGGGAAACCTCCAACAAAGTAGAGCTCTATTACAATAATATCCCAGACAAAACTTCTCATACCATCTACTCCTTTTTATACTAAATATGTCTATCCAAAAGAACAATCTAGAGGAAGATCCTTCAAGAAGTGGAAGCTTCTATTAGGTCTTCTTACATTTAGATTATTCTTCCTTATTGCTAGGCCTTATTAATATTGACCTTTATTACATGTAAATATATTATTCTACCTACATGAGGGGTTAGGTCCTTAACAGTGGGACATTCAATGTCCAAAGAATGATGACAAATGTCGTAAATCATTTCATTATATTGGAGAATGACCACATCGGTGTGTTCGAGGAGAGAGTGGAGGAGCCAGTTCCACAGAGGGAAGTCCCAGAGGAGGGTAGTTACTAACAGAGTAGAGAAGCTACTCTCAGTCTTTGTGCTTAGTAGTTACAGAGTCCCAAAGGGAGCAGTTACAGTATCCCAGAGGGAGTAGCTGCAGAGAGAGTGGAGGACCTACTCTCAAAGAAAAGAGCCAGATAATGCTTTGAAGTGAACACCCTAATCCAACTTGTGATTTGAGAAGACTAATTTGTAGAAGAGAAAGTGTACCAGAATGATACAATTGGATATGTCTCAAGAGATGAAGAAATGCTGTGGAGATATACAGTTCTGACTAGGCAGAGAGTGTAGTTGACAAAAATCACACCATAGGGTGTTGCCTCAGCTTGAGATCAGTTAGGATTCATGGAAGCAGACTTCTATAACACTCAGTAATGCAGAGGTAGAATATATTGTAGCCAATTACAAAATCCATGGAAGAAGTGAGGCTTTGGAGGCTTCTCGCAGGATTTCATCCAAGAGATGGTACAAGTGATGGTGTAGACTTCATCCTGACATGCCTTAGATGGTCAAATGAATGAACCAAGACATTGGTTTCACACAGAAACCTAGATATGTCTTGTGAGACATTGAGTCCATGAGGGAACCTTTATATGTATTAGACATTAGTTTCATGAGGAAACCTTTATATGTCAAATAAGTTCCAAGATGACATTCCTTTTCAGAGGGAGACAGTTGAGCCAATGGATCCCATTGATCATGTAGCTCCAGTTAATGTTTCCAAAGATATTGTAGTAGGTCGGAAGAAACTTGCATGGGCTCGTTAGACTCTGTAGGAGGCAGAAGGACATGCAACTCCTCATGGTACCTTACTAGAGAGCAAGAGACCTTAGAGATATTCATGCTATGTTGCAGCTATGAGCCACATCATTGATTCTGAGCCTTCTTGTTACGAGGAGGCATCTAGTCAGCCAGTATGGAGAGATGCCATGATGGAGGAATATCAATCTATCATGAAGAATGATGTGTGGGATATTGTTCTGAGACTCGAGGGAAAGTCTGTAGTGACTTCCAAATGTATCTACAAGATCAAACACACAATTGACAGGAGCATCGAGAGGCACAAAAAAATATTTGTTGCTATAGGATTCTCTGAGGTGGAGGGAATAGATTACGAGGAGATATTTTCTCTTGTTGCTCGATACACTTCTATCTGGAATATTATTTCCCCTACAACATCCATGAGTTAGAGAGTACATCAGATGGATGTAAAGATAACCTTTCTCAATGGAGAGATTGAGGAAGAAGTATACATCGAGCAACCAGATGGTTTCATGATACAAGAGAAGGAGTCTCATGTGTGTAGGTTGAAGATGGCCTTGTATGGACTCAAGCAACCACCTCGAGCTTGATATGCAAGGATTGATGGAAAAATGATGATTTTTGGGATTCAACAAAAGTGTTTTCGATCCCATCCTATCCTACAAGATAGTTAATGGTGAGTTCTTGATTTTGGTCCTCTACGTTGATGATTTATTCCTCACCGGTACAAAGAGCCTTATTGTTGAATGCAAGTATGTGTTGGCCTCTAAGTTTGAGATGAAGGACCTTGGTACGATACACTACTTCTTAGGACTAGAGGTGTGGCATAGAACTGATGAGATCTTACTGATTAAGGGGAAGTACACAATTGAGATATTGAAGAAGTTTGGGATGTTCAACTTGAAGCCAATGGCTACACCAATAGTGACGAATCTGAAGAAACTAAGTGTGTCTTTTTTTGATTTTGACGAAATTGATCCAACTCTTTATAGACAACTGATTGGATCATTGATGTATCTGGTTAACACCAGAACAAATATTTTCTATGCAGTGAGTGCACTTAGCCAGTTTATGAGTCAGCCGAGATAAACACACTAGATTGTTGTGAAGCTTTTGTTGAGATACCTACGAGGCACAATTGGACACAACCTGAGATATACTTCCAGTATTGATATGATTTGGAAAGAATATATTGACTCTGATTGGGCATGGATTTATCCAGATGGATGTCAGTGGCCTCCCACCTATTTCAACAACCTCATTTTGGCAGTTTTCAGTTCGACAGTGTTTTCCTAGTTTTCGGGTCCTTGACTTCCGGGGCCATTTTGAGGCCCTAAAAAACGTTTTTAGGGCTTGCCACAATATAAATGTGTAAGCCTTGCCACACAAAACATGTGTATTCATCAAATAGACCTTTCCACCGGGCTATCATGTGCTTAAAACGAAGATCATATGCAAAAGTTACGACTCCAGGAAGTTGATGTACTAACTTACCAAAACGAGGCCCACATGACTTTTGGCGCTTCATCTCCTAGGGTTTTTTAAATTCTTGTTTATTGTAAAAATTCCTTAAGAGCCTCATTGTAATCATCTTCTTGTGAATGAGCACAACTGTCACATCTCTTCTCAAAGATAAGCCACCACCATTCTTGCAAGCTTGTTTTCCGCTGCATTTTACAGTTTTAGCTTATTTCCTTATTGAATTGAAACCCGTTTTACTGTATATTTGTTATTCTATGTTAAGAATATTTTGACAATAATCTTTATTCATTTCGTTCTGCTAATAAAATCTGGATCATGGAGCGCAGTGGACAGAAAGAGCACCTTCGGGTGTTGCTTCACTTTGGGATCTTCCATGGTTTCCTGGTGTAGCAGGAAACAAACTTATGTGGATTTGAGAACAACATAAGTAGAGTACATTAAATTAAGAACGTCAGTCTATGAAGTAGGTTGGCTTCGCAATATCCTTGTAGATTTATCTAAACATGTGCTCGATTCCACCATTATTCATTATGGTAACCAAAGTTGTGTGAAGATCTCAGAGAATCTAGTGTTTCATGAAAAATCAAACCACATTGAGATCAAGTACCATTACATCTGAGACATGGTGTAGAGAAATGAAGTACTGGTGCTGTACCTTCCTACAAATGAGTAGGTTGCTGATGTTTTGACCAAACTGGGATGAAGTTCAAGTACTTTTGTGACAGACTTGGTGTGGCAGATAATGCCTCCTTCACTAAGAGGGAGTGTTGATGTTTGCAACTTCTTGAAACATTCTCTAGATCGTACTCCTCTGTGACCGAGTTGAATTGATATGTGATGACACTTATCCGAGAAGGGATAAGTGGGACACTTGTCCGAGAAGGGATAAGTGCATTTGGGCGTATAGCCCAATGTCCCATGTGGAGAGCACATGAGGACATGTCAAGGGAGTTGACCCTTGACGTCACAAACTATGGGAGTTGACCCTAGTGTTTCTAGAGGGTGTAGCCTCTAGAATTCCACATGGGAGTGCCATGTGTGACAAACCTTTTTCTACTATGGTGGTTGTGTACCACTGGTAGAGACTGCATGTATCTGGACAATAGTTGTGTACTAATATGGAATGATACCTCCCTAGCTAAGAGGAAGTGTTGATGTTTCAACATTGGGAAAAAATTCTCCTAGATTGGGATGCAAACCAAGGGAGATGAGATACATTTATCATAAAGGTGCACTTGTGGTAAATGGGCCCAGACATAGTCCTTACTTGATCATGGAAAGCAATAATATGGACTTGAGGTGCTTGAAGTTTTTCTTCCATGTGTTAGTTAGCATCAGGCTGACATTCACTCACATGTGTGTACTTGTGGTGAAATATCCTGGTGTGGTCTTTGTCCTAGTCATGGTGATTTGAAAAGGAATAATAAAGACTCAATATGCTATATGCTATTACATGCAAACCCAAAGTGAGACTAATATTAGAGAGAGTTAATTGGCTCAGAGGGAAAGCTGCAGAAGGAGTTTCTCCTCAATTCAGGTTGGAGAGAGATGTCTCCCAAGACTGACAAACAAGTTTCATGAGTCTAGGGTGAAGTTTGTATACTTCAAAGAAAATCTTGGCATGATACAGAATGTCTCCCGGGAGTGTTTATGTTTGGACAACATCGGGAAGACATTCTCTTAGAATAATAATTAATAATATAATGATTGATTATTAAATATCATATATAATAAGTAAATGATAATAATAAATAATTATTGATTATTCAAGGGACACATCCTTTCATGGATGGTCACCATATGTTTCCTATATATGGAACACTCATCATTGTAATAATATATCGATTATATCTCATATGAAAAAAAAACAACATTACCTGCTCAAATGCATGATCTACCTCAAAACTATAATTAGAGAATCAAATCATATGATGCATAAGAGAACATTTCTGCTCAAAGACATTTAGATTGGTTTAATGATTTTGATGACCTTGAGGAGGTAGATGATGAAGATGTGAAAGTGATATTGTTGTAAATGTGTTGAACCTGCATATAATAGATCTAGCTAAACAATAATACACATATTTGTAGAGAGAATTTGAGAAAGAAGAAGAAGGAGAGAAATAATGAAAGAATTCTCATTAACCGTTTAGAATAATGAATAATTTACACATGATATACTATGTATAAATCAATGATACTGGAGGAGAACCAATGCACCATAGTGGTGGTTTAGAGTGATTTTGACACACACCAACTGTTACGGGAGTGAACTGCCACCTATTCTAGTTTCTCAGGCAGTTACGGGAGTGAATTTCCACCTAGTTGAGTTAACTAGTCAACTAGTCTTCAGTTAATTGACTGAACAAAGAGTAGTGATGAGATAACTTAGGGAATCAAGGGTAATTTTCCAGTCTGGTGATGATCCTAAGGCAAGTGCACATTAGTTGGCGATGATCCCAATGTTGCATGAGGACAAAAGCAGTGCATCATCTAAATTCAACTCAAATAGTCAAACTGAAGTGTCAACAGAAAGAGAATATTCTCCAGGTGGAATATTTTCCCCTAAAATATAGGAGAATGGATAATGACTAATTATGACTAATAAACAAGGAAAAACCTTAGGAAAAAGAAATCCTAGGTGTGTGTGAAGTAACTCCAACACAACCTTAACATCACTATGGTGAAAATAAAGAATGGATCTGGGCGATGAGGCCATGTTAGGTACCCAAATACAAAAGATACACTGAAATAAAGTGAGGAAAGAGGGAAAACCTCATGGGAAACCCCCCCCCTCAAGGTACAATGTATGTAAAAACAAGAACTACAATTACTAGGCAACTGTGTCCTTCACTCCAAGACGACTTCACAAAGAATGAAACTTCTTCTCAGTGAAGGTCTTGGTGAAGATGTTTGTCATCTGTTTTGCTGAAGGATAGAACTATAAGTCAATGATCCCATCATGTACTAAGTCCCAGATGTAGTGCATGTGGATCTTGACGTGCTTCGTCCGCTGCCTCTGAACTGGATCTCTGCAAAAGTTTAGAGTGCTCTGGTTGTCACACCAGATGACAATCGTCCGATGATCCTGAATGCCCAAATCAGTGAGAAAATGTTGTAGACACATAACCTGAATGGTTATGTTAACTACCACTCTACACTCTTCCTCGACTGAAGATAAATAAATGGAAGATTGCTTCTTGGTCGACAAACAGATAGGATTGGAACCAAGACTGAGTGAGTAACCAGATGTGGACTTACGATCAGTGTTATCGCCAACCCAATCGATATCAGTAAACCCAATGAGATCTAATGTAGAGTATTCTTCGTAATGAATCCAAAAAGTGATGGTTCCCTTTATGTATCGAAGAATATTCTTTGCAACCTTCCAATGTAGCTCATGCAACTCCTGCATGAACCTGGAAACTACGCCAACTACATAGGAGAGGTCTGGTCTGGAGTTTGTGAGATACAACAAGATCGCCACTACCTATTTGTATAGTGTGTTGTCAACCAGTGGAGTATCCCTGCCATACTCAAGTTTGAATCCTGATAGGAAAGGAGTCGGAGTAGACTTGTAGTTTGTCATGTGAAATCTCTCAAGGAGATCTCATGCATACTTGTCTTGAAATAATTTGCAGTCTTATTTCTCCCGATATCATTTTTCATATATCTCTTACTGTAAGACTCCCAATGAAGCCTGGACCAACTTGGAAGGGATCGTTGGTAAATAGGATGAGATATATGAAAAAGGAGATCGGGAGAAATAAGACTGCAAATTGTTCCGAGTGCCTCATCCATGCGATTTAAATACTTGGATTTTTCTATGGCTGATGTCGGTTCTGTATCTGTATTCAAGGTTAACCTGTACAATTCTCTAGTTCAGATATGTATGGATATTTTCTCCTTCCATACAAAATAGTTGCAAGGTGTAAGAATGAATTCTTTTTGGAAATCCATCTTTCTGCTGTCTTCAATATTTTGTACCTGCAAAACATTTTGGTGTAGCTTTTGGTTAGCATTCTGTCGGCTTTGATACCATGTAAATGTGTTGAACCTACACAAAATAGATCTATCTAAACAATAATACACACATTTGTAGAGATAATTTGAGAAAGAATAAGAAGGATAGAAAGAATGAAACAATTCTCTGATCATTTAGATTTATGTGGTGAGAGTTTTGTTTAGAAATTATCGGAAGAACCATAGTGTTTTCAATTGCTTGTCGACATTTCAGATCCACAACAGGATCCATCTTCAGGACAAAAAATCCTGAGGAAAAACAAGAGAGGAACCCTAATAAATATTAATGAGGAGTGTAGGAAACCTAAAGTCGGCTGTGTGAAACCCTAGGTTTGAATTTTTTTTTTTTTTTTTTTAAGAAAAGGTATTTAATAAAGATTTTGTTTATTAATAAATTAAGTGGTTTTTGATTTAATTTAATAATCCAAATGGTATTAATATTATTATTAGTGTTTATGCTAATTATAGGTTAAATTAGGGTTAATTTTTAAGGGTAGTATTAATATTATTATTGTTGTATTAATGGTAACAAATTATATGTTGGTATTAATTAGGTTAGTCTTGGAATTGATTTAATTTTAATTGATGTTAATAATGATTAAAGTATTATGCTAGTTTAAGGTTAAATTAGGGTTAATTTGTAAAATGGTAATAATAATAATATTATTAATGTATATCATAAGGATTTTAATAATTCTCATTAACTGTTTAGAATAATGAATAATTTACACATAATATACTCTGTATAACTCAATGAGTGCGCATTGAAGGAGAAAATATGCACCATTGTGGTGGTATAGAGTGATATGGACACACAACAATAGTTACGGGAGTGAACTGCCACCTAGTCTAGTCTCTCAGGCAATTACGGGAGTGAACTGTCGCCTAGTTGAGTTAACTAGTCAACTAGTGTTCAATTAACTGACTGAACAAAGAGTAGTGAGGAGTTAAATCAGGGAATCAAGGGTAATGCGCTAGTCTAGTGATTATCCCAAGGCAAGTGAACATTAGTTGGTGATGATCCCAATGTTGCATGGTGACAAAACCATTGCAGCATCTAAACTCAACTCAACTAGTCAAACTGAAGTGTCAATTGAAATAGAATATTCTCTAGGTGGAATATTCTCCCCTAAAATAAAGGAGTCTGGATAATGACTAATTATGACTAATAATCAAGGAAGAAACTTAGAAAAAATAAATCCTAGGTGTGTGTGAAGTAACTCCAACAATTTTTTTCTCAAAGTCTCTCAGGTGAGGTCAAAAAATGGTTTAAGGCTCTTCCAACAGCAAGTATCCCTAATTTTACAATGTTTGAGGCAACCTTCCTTGCAAGATGGGGAGACAAGAAGAATCCTCTCCAACTGCTAACTCAATATAATAACATAAAGTGATCACCTAATGAGACATTTTAGGAGTTTTCAACTAGATTCATGAGGGTTTATAATTCAATTCCTGCTGAAATTAAACCCTCTCCTGGAGCTGCCCAACTTCGTTATGCTGATTCCTTTGATAGTGATTTTTCTTTTCTGCCGAGGGAAAGGAGATATACTACACTATATGACATGATGAATGATTCAATTGGAGTAGAACTAAATCTAATGGCATCGGGAAATATTAAATATAATCCTGAAAATGACATGAAAAAATTTCAAGGAGAAGCTCAACCCTCAACTTCCCACTCATCAAATGCCAAATTTGATCTAATGGTAAAAACTATGGAAAGGTTGGTGGGAAATTTGTCTTTAGATAATAAAACCACCATTAGAGATCAACCTAAACTTCAACACAAGAATCCAAATTTCAGAAGGTTACCTATTTCACAGATCAGACAGAGAGACCAAAGGAATCAAGGTGATCAACAAATCAAATCCCCCTTCCAAAATAACTATGTTGATGAAAATTTTGATGAATCTCTTGAAGATAACATACATTGTTGTGATGATACTGAAACATATGTATTCCTAACTAAATAAGAACATGATCAATTTATGGATGCAAATGATAAGTTTATGTAGGAAAATGATGATATGTTATCAATGGAAACAAAAGATATAAGAAGGGGTATCAAAATGCCATCATGTAGTTTTAGAAGCAGTATAATATCAGAAATAAAAAGGTGCCTGCAAACCCTCTGAAGGGAAATCCTACAAGGGAGCCTCAAGCTAATTTACCTTCTTCAAGTTAGCCTAAGAAAGAAAATTTTGCAAAGGATGGTCTAGAGAAAGGAAAACAGAAAGAAGAGACCCCAAAGAAGGTCCTAGAGACAAAAAGAGATGCAGTCATCAAAGAGGTAGAAAAAACTCGGTCTCCTTTTAACTTTGAAAGTGAAATGGAAAAAATCAAAATTTATGTTCCTTTCAACGAGTTCATAAGGAATGTTTAATATAAAAACCAAATAATCAAAATGTTGAAAATGGAAGAAGCCTCTATGTTGGCGCAAGCCAATTTTGGGAAAAATCAAAGAAGTTTTGAAGGAATTAAAGCAACGTTAGAAAACAGGGGAGCGTGATGGAAATAAAGGAAAAACGACACCGGAAAAAGAGGAAAAAGCAGCATCGAGAAAAACAGTTACAAAGTGGAAAAACGGCTATGGAGCAGTTGGAAAGTGGACAAGCGTTGACTTGGAGCAATGGTTGGATCGAGGACTAGCCGAGATTAAGTCAAGGAGAAAGTGGAAAAACCTAATCTGCTTAGGGTTAGGGTTTTTCTAAGGGCTTTGTCCCAATTTTTGTATAAGTAGAATGTATTAGGACGATAAGAAGTTGGTCCTTATTATTGACATATGTATTGTTGATATTGTAATAGGTCTTTTTGGGTTGAGTAGAAGGTCCTTCTGAGATACTTTAGCGATTTGTGGAGATCGAATGTAATGGTAGAAGAATTGTACAGTGTGAAACACTAGATTTTGCAAGAATATGAATAAAGAGAAGAAACGACAAATATTCGTGGACGTAGCCCTAGGGGGGTGAACCATGATATGTCTGTGTTTTATGTGACTATACGCAATGTTTATGATTTCATTTTCTTTGATAAGTTTTTATGATGAATATGTTGATTGTAAAAGGAATGAGCACTGTGCAGTAGGAATAAACTAATATAACCTACAAAAAAACACTAAGTAAAGGAATGTTAAAGATAATGTTTAGATCATAATCGTGTTTTACATTAGATGGATACTTGGTTATGATCAAATGAGGCTAGAATGATTACTACCGTCCTATTAGAATAGCCATGACAGTGGTCTGGAATAAGATCTAATGAGGGATGAAAGTTAACAGTAAGTAGGTTAAATGCCTCTGGGAGAAACACATTCCATCCTTGGGCTGCAAACATTTGAGTCCTGGGGCCACCCATAGAAGCCATTTCAGGTGAGATTGCGTAGTGTAATCTGTGCACCGTGTTTCCTTCTAGTATCCAGAAGGGATGATGGTAGAAGGGCTTGTTGGTAATATTGTAGTTAGAACCTGGGTTAGCCCATAGCAAGCCAACAATGGTTCCGTTGTCGGTTGGAACTCAGAAGAATAGATCGAGAGGGTGCTATCACGCAGTATAGTGTGAGGGATTAAGAAAGGGGATGTTTGTAGGTTGGAACCCCATGAAATAGGATATTGAAATATGGTTGACAGTTCAAGAACTAGAGTTTTCCCATAAAGATAACAGAAGCTCTAGGTTTAGGCCAAGACAATATTTGGAGATATACGTATTCAATGAAATACACAAGAGTTTCTTTAGTGAGTTTCCCATGCTATTACAGGAGTACATAACATGATTGAAATATACCCATCCATAAAATAGGGTTAGATCAATGGAGTGGACAGAAGAAAGTATCGCATTGTTGAAAAGAGTGAATAATAAATTCACGCGTGCAGTAGATTTCTGTCTAGACAACATTGTAGTGGGGTATATAAATGAGTTTGCAGTAGATACATAGAAGTCTTATAGTGTAGTAGAGTAAGATTTTATTAAGGGCACAAGAGGAAGGTACATCAGATCGTTGTGCACTTTGATAAAGAGATTATTGCATGATAAAGGGGTATTAACTATGGAATCATACAACTAAACTACCCTACGTGCATGGGGGAGTTAGGGGAAACTTGATGAAGGTCTGAGATGGAGGGGGAAATGGATAGAGAAGAGCGCAATAACAAGAAAGATCCTATTATGATGGATCAAGAGGATATCCAAGAAATTATGCAGAAGGCAGAAACGACGCACAGTGGAAGACCCTATTGATATAAGCTTAATAGGAAGAAAAGAGTAGTAGTCAAGAGGGAAGGCATGGAGAGTGATTAGGAAGAGGTAGAGGATCTCCATGATGTGGAGAACATTGAAGAAATACTACACACCACATATGAAAGAGAGGGTAGAGGAGTAGGATCTAATGAGGAAGCAAATAATATCTGAATCAATGTAGAACCTATAACACCATGTGCGATTAATACATCAACAAAGAAAGAGTTGTTTAGAGAACCAATGACTAATGGTTAGAAAAATCTAGGAGATCCCAATAGACATGAGGGTACAAGTGGAAGTACCAGTAGCAGTACAGGTAGTGGTACAAGTGGAAGTACCAGTAGCAGTATAGGTGGTGGTACAAGTGGAAGTACCAATAGAAATACTAGTGGGAGCTCAAGTTCGAGCAACAATACACAGATAGTAGTACCATGCGAAGCAGGTACAACACATTCGACAATGTCAAGCATAGATCCAACGATACGATTACCATAGTTTCATGGGAATGGATTAGAAGACCCAAAGAAGCACCTATTCATGTGTGAGCAAATATGGGAAGCGAAAAGAGTCATTGACGAGGAAACAAAACTAGCGTAGTTAGCAATAACTTTCAAAAACCGCGCGTTGGATTGGTATATGAGTCTAGCAGTAAACAATCCACATAGTGCGTTGGGAATAGTAGCAGAGATCAAGAAGGAACTGATCACCGAGTTTCAGAGGCCAAAATCAAAGGATCAATTTATGAATGAGATGATTGAGGTTAGAAAAAATCCAGGAGAATCAATATGGGACATTGATCAGAAGTTCAAGACATTAAAAGGTAAATTGAAGTATCCCATTTTTGACATGCAACACAAACATTTGTTTATAAATTCTTTGTTACCACATTTCAAATATCCATTGAGATAATAGAAATTTCAAAATCAAGAAGAGGCACCACAAGCATTGATGTAGTCAGAGGATAATCAGTATAAAAATATAGATCCAGCTATAGAGGAGTTGAAGGAAGACTTGAAGAACTTGATAGTGCAATTAAACTAGAATAAGAGTAGGGAGAAAAGAGAAGAAGTATGGTGTACCTTGTGAAAATCAGAAGGACATCACAAGAATGAGTGTCTAACATTTTCACAATATCTGGGAGTAGGAATGCCAAACCCTTTGCCTACATGAGGGCCTTGGTGTGCAATATGCAAGACACATGGACATGATCCTTATCACTTTCCTATGATGCAAAAGTACAAGACAAAATCAAAGAGTACTTTCTGTAACTTTGTAAATTAGTGGGCCATGAAGACAAAAATTGTAGACCTATGGAGTTAATGAAGGAATGAACCTTAGATGAATACATGATGTAGGTTGAGTTGATGGTAGGACAAAATATGCCACTATTTGGTAATGTGAAACAATTTCAAGCACTGCCACGGTTTCAACAAACCCTGCAGTATAATCAGGCACCACAGTATCATCAACAAAACATAGATCCATAGGGGAACAAAGGAGGATTTAGAGGAAGAGAAAGAGGAGAAATGGGCAGAGGCCAAGGGCCTATTATTTTCCATAATTTTCAACAGTAGGGACACTATGCCATAGACTTTCCTCAATTGGTAGCAACATGTATGTACTATCGCACAATAGATCATGTGACATAAGAGTGCTTGAAGTTAATGACAAAGATCCAGGAGAAGACACATCTAAATAACTAGAATGTTCAGTGGATTACTATAGAAATAAGGGATCTTGGGAGGAACATCAATATAGTTACTAGAGGAGGAGTGAAGACAGGGACAGATGCACATGATCAAAATAAGGAATCTTAGTGTTGGATTCAGAAGAACACTCAACCACAATAGAAGTTTGATGAAAAGAAGGAGAAGGAAAATTTCAAGGAAGAAAAGAAGGAATTTTTTAAGGAGAATGAAGCCTCCACATCAAACACTGTGCCGATGTATGATATTCCTATTTTTGATATGCCTCAGTCTTTGGATCATAATTTCAAATGAGAGAAAATAGAGAAAGTAAGTAACTTAAAGAATTTCTCAGAATCTGGGTTTAAATTACTTAATGATAAGAATGCCATGGATCTGTTTAAAAATATGCTTGAGAAATATAGCACAGAAGAAGGGGTAGGAAAAAAACCTAATAAGATCAATCAAGTCCATAGAAATAAAAGAACCAGTAGAGAGTTCAGATTGAATGCAAACATAGGAGACTTTAATATGGGAAATATTATCCTAGAATTAGGATCAGATGTCAACATTTTTCCAAAGAAAACTTGGGAAGCAATGGGAGAACCTACACTAGGGTATTCCAATATCCAATTGAAGTTAGAAAACCAACATAGAGTGGTTCCCATAGGTAGATTAAAGAATACAATAATGGATCTAGATGGCGTGCGCACCACAATAGATTTTGAAGTAATGGATATGGTGGATGAGTCTATACCATTTCCAACACTAGTGGGAATTGATTGGTCCTTTGATAATCAGGCCATAATTAACTGGAAGACTAGAAATATGTTGGCCCTCAACGAAGTTTTGGGGAAAATTTGGTCATATTTGACCCACTTTTGGACCTAGAAACAATGAGAGAAGAAGGAGCGCCCAGGTGGAGTTGAGATTGTGGATCTCACTGATTTTGCGGGCTATGTGGACCGAGTAAAGGGTCCTCTATGGTTTTTGTAATGAGTTTATGGGATTTTGGCCCATGGGGTTTTCCCATGATTAGGCCTTATTGTAAGGGGTTGTAAAATATAAATAAAAAAGAATGTATTGTAGAAATAGCTAGCGAAGTGAATGTAGTTTTGTGTGGACAGAGTTGCTTTGTGAAAAGGAATATATGTGCATTAAGGATTTGTCCTCGATAGTGAGTTGGATCTGTGCCTTTACCTAGTTTTGGAAGGAGGATCTGGTGCTAAGTGTGTAGATCTTCTGTCCGGTGCAAAGATTGACTCTGTGGCTTAGTTCACATGAGTTACTAAATGTAAGATTCTGGTGAATAATAAAGAGGCGAAGCGGTTTGTGGACATAGCCACCCTGGGGTGAATCACATATATCTGGTGTCTCATGGCTTTCTTTGTGCAATGTTATCTTTGTTATGTTTTTCTTAGTGCTTTGATTGTGATGTGTAATAGATAGATCTTTTTTTGCTTAAATTCTTTGCTTATGTTAAATTGCTAGATCTGATTCATAGTGCTAAGTGATAAGTGTTTAAGGTGCATAATATTTTGTTGTTACCATGCTAGATCTATCTTTGATTATATTCTGCAATGTTAAAAGGGTTAATAAACTAATGCATATCACTTCCTAAGTGTTAATAGAATATTCTGTGAAGTTTTATTATCACAGATCTGTGTCCCAACTTGGTTACAGACACCTGCGTCCCGTAACCCCCCCTGCTTCTACCTCGGGTGAGACTTCACCTACATCGTAGGTGTTTCCAAAAGGGTCGGTAGTCGGGGTTTTGTTAGTGGGATGTTAAGCATTGAACCCTGGGTATTCCCCTGTGCCAACAAATGGTTCCGTTGCCGGGACCTGAAACCGTGACTACTGGGAACTGAAGTAAAGAAAAAGAGAATCTCCGTGCGTAGATCTGCTGCTGAAGTGTGCAATACTCTACTTGACTTGAAAATATTTATGCCAAGGAGGTAAGATGATCTGAAGAAAAGAGGTAAGATCCTAAAAGAAGCAAGATTTGTGCTTTGGTAAGAGAAGGAAAAGTGAAATTTTTTGTTTTGAAAGTATGAACTTAATTATGTTTAATAGATTCTGTCCTAGTCTGAAGGCTAGGGTGCAGTTGGAAGAAAGAGTTGATTTGAGTAAATTTAATAGAAATGAAGAAATATATGTTATTCCTATGCATAGAAAGAGTTTTTGGACTAACAAGTGGATGCAGGAACCCATAAATAATTTTTGCAAATTGCAGGTCCAGCACTATGATCCTAGATGAAGTGTGCAGTATATAAGAGATTGGGTAACATTTAAAAGAAAAAGAGGATTGGCATTGTGTTATAATTTCATAAGGTCGGGACATCTTGCTAAGGAATGTCCTGAGGTAGGCCCTATTTGTCTTTGTTGTAAGGTTGTTGGTCATGATGTTGAAGATTGTCCAAGGATTATTGCTAAAGTTGAAGGAATGAAAATAAGACAAGAAAAATACAAAGAAAGTCAAGAGATTAAGGGCATATTAGAGAGTCATAAAAATAAAGGACCAGAGGAAGTTCAGACTATGATATTACAGTTGAAAGAAATGATGTATGTTCATAAAGATGTTAGTCTACCAGAAAGCCTGAAAGAAAAACAACGCATAAGTGCGAGAATAGAAGACTTCAACATAGACTGTGTCTTGGATAAAGAAACACAAGTGAATATTATGACAGAAGAAACTTGGAAAATTTTGGGAAAGCCTACTATGGTACCTTTGTTAGGAAGGATAGGCTTGTTTAAGGGAAAATGATAACCTTATGTGGAAAAATTACTAATGTACCTATTATTGTTCATGGAACATCGATTGAAGAAGAAGTTGAAGTCATTCGGGTTTTTGGGGACAACACCCCTTTCCCACTATTCTTAGGTAAGACTTGGATTGAGAATGATAAAATCAAAAGGAAAGCAGAGGAAGAAGCTACAAAAAATAAAAAGAAAGAATTAAGGGATTTCATAGCTAGGAAAATAGACCGACTAATAGAATAACAAGAGGATAAGTCGAAGCAACAGAGCAAAGTAACAATGTAGGAGGGAAAGAAGGTAAGAGAATTAGCTGCCAAGGTTGAAAGAATGCAAGAAGTCTTGAAGGACCTATCTATTCAAGAAAGAAGTATGTCCACTTTGGAAGTGTTAAAAAAAGGGACATTAACTTCAGAATCCTTGAGGGCACCTCAACAGTGCGAAGCCACCACGCTAGGGGAAGTGTAATATACCTAGGTCAAACCCCAACTGTAAATGTAGTAATTTACTTAAGATGGTGAGCTATTCTATAGCTTTTTGGCATGCATCTTCCATGGTGTAGTGTGTGCATGTACTGCACAGTAAAATCATGGAATGGGCACATTCCAGGATACCGCGCACAACAATTTAAGTGCGTGTGATATTGAGGCCAGGGACCCTTTGTGTATATGTTGTGTTTTATAGGCCGGTGAGCAAATTATTATAAGCTAGGATTCTTATTTTTTGAATTAGGCCAGAGAGCCTAGATGCTAAAGGCCAGTGCGCCTATATTTGTATACATCTCATCATTAATATAAAATACATCACTATGCGTAGACCGACCACGATAAAAGAGATGGGGGACTAAACTCCACTGGTTAGGGAAAGGGAGGGGCCTAAAAGTTAAGAAAAAGGGCTATGCTAGGGAGCTTAAGCCAAAAAGGAATATTATATTAATATTTCTTAAATCATAAAGTATGGATAATTATTTTATCCTAAGTTCTAAAGTTGGGGACAAGTGGGCCAAAGTAGCTCCCAACATGACAAGTGTCAAGTTGGGGACATGCATACATATTGTTGGGACCTAGTTCATTTCCTATCATATTTTCCATCATTCTTCCCATCATTCCTTCCATCATTCAGTCATCCAATCAATCATCCATGAGCATGCACACACCCATTGAGCTATCCTTCGTATCTTCATGATGGTACCTGAACCTGTATCCATAGCCATACTTGTTTGTGTAGTTGGTTAGTTGGGGATTTGGAATGAAGAAGCGGGTTGTCAGGCCCGTGGGATAATGAGGAAGCGGGTTGTCAGGCCCGAGGGATATTGAAGAGGAAGGTTGTCAGGCCCGTGAGAAATTTCTCTCCGGGTGAGAGAATTGTTGGGAATTGATTTCCTGAAGGTGCCAAAATGTAGCTACAAGGTTATGAGACTTCTTGCTCGGCATGTCATTGAAGCCTTGGAAGGAAAGTGGGGCAACCGAAGGATGGTTGAGCAGAGAAGGGGCACACTTTTTAGGGTGGTACAAGCATGTGGGGAATGAGATATTGTAGGTTGTTAGTTTGATTAGGCACCTGTGACAGAGTCTTTCCTATTTTCCATGAGCCATTAGCTTGGTTATGAACCCTTTACCCGGGTGGAGTTTAGTCCCAGCTTGGGGGTGACTCACTGTTGAGAGTGATGAACAGTGTGGTCTAAGGCTAGGAGGTTCATAGAAGGTCTGTACACAGTTGGTGATATTCTTACCAAGATAAGTGTCAACTGTGTGATAAATTTACATGCTGCATTATTGTTTCCATGTTTATTTTTATGGGTATTGCTGTATATGCTACATGTATATGTTTACTGTTATTTCAGTTTGAATCTGTGTATTTACAGATGTATTGGTATGTTTACATTTGATATATAATGCTTCCGCAAGAGTTCTGTGTTTATATATTTTAATTGCATGCAGTTCAAAAAATGTATCTGGCATAGCTCAGTTAGATGTTGGGTATGTTACAGTATGTTCCGCAGAGAGAATAAAAGAGTTCTATGGTGTAGTGTGGCCCATGTTGGGTGGTTGGGGACGTTACAAAATCATATCAGAGCTAAGTAAAGTGTCTGAGTAGTGGCATTGCCCGACCTGTTGGTTTCCAGGGATGTTACAATATGGTCTCCGAGCCTCAGTTTTCAACATTGAGCCTGGATGGGCCAAGCAATTTAAGTTGAAGAGAAATTTCACGAAGGATTTATTTCGAAGTGGCCAAATTTTGAGTTGTAGAACATCCCTGATAAATTTTAGAAACAATGACGCGGAATTGGGAAAAGTCCCAATTTCTGTTGTTAAATTCACAGTAAAATCGAGAAATTTGGCGAAGTGGTGAGATATTACTCGTTTAATATCTGTTTTAGCAAATTCAGACCTGGAATGGGTCGAATTTGAAGTTACAGTAAATCCATGACAGATGGAGCAAGTTTAGTAATTAAAATTCTCAATTCGTGACTTGAGCTTGGGAAAAATCCATTCCAAAAATGTCAACCTACAACGATTTGTTGTTGCAGAGGTCGAATGGGTGTTAACGAGATAAAATTGAGCAAATTTCATAGTTGTAGAATGTCTTTGGAAGAAATGGGGAAAAATTTAAGCAAAATCCCCATTTTCTGCAGCAGAGTTCATGAAGAAGTGACGCACATAAAATGAATGTGCGCAGGTGGGCGCACTAAAAATGCATGTTGCGTGTTAAAAGCTGGTGATATATAAAAATGGGGTGCCATGCGGAAAAATATTGGCATGCTGGTGCGCGCGCTAAATTTGGGCACCACGCGGAAAAATGTTGGCATGCTGGTGCACGCGGTAAAATTTGATGCCGCACAGAAAAGTGTTGGTGTGCGCACTAAAATTTGGCATTGCACATAAAAGTGTTGGTGTGCGGTTGCGCACACTAAATTTTGGTGCTGCACGGAATAGTGTTGTTGTGCGGTGAACATACACATAAAACGGTGTGCGCGGTATGCACACACATAATAATGACGCACATAGTGTGCGCAGTGTTGGTAGAGCGCAGAGGAGTTTGGTTGGTGCGCGCGCGATATGAGTATATCTTGTCACATGACAACTTAGTTAATGGTGCGCACAGAGTATTGGTGTGTGGTGGGGGCATACTAAACCAAGACTACAAAAGGTTAAGTTATGAATCTTGGTGTAGCCATAAAGTCTTTGGAAGCTAGTTCAGGAAGTACTCTCATGTAGTGACCGCGATTTCATTAAACTACCAGAAAAATAAAATAGAACAGTAAATTTGAAATTTACTAAATTTTTAAATTAATCTAGCATATTCGCTCCCATTTTTCAATAAATAAATTAACAATTT
>JZKD02S1854094.1:125817-137944 GCA_000966675.3 Picea glauca
AACTCTGTATCAAAGCTCCCAAAAATCTCCTCTCGTAGACTGCATGAATGAATAATCCCCCCAAAAATGAATCCTCCTCCTTCCCTTATGCCTCCTTCACCGCCCTCACACCTTTACTCCTCACCAAACCCCTTATCCATACATTTATTTCTCTTTATTGTTCTTATCCTTTACTTAATGTTTATTTTACGTATGGGTTACGTTATCCCTTATGGGATACGTAACCCATTTAAACTCATATTTTATTTTCCCCCATTTTAATACATAATTAATCAATTACTTTAATTAATAATCAATTAATCACTAACCATTAATTTAATAATTAATCATTTAATGTCTCATTTAATAATTACTYRTTCATTAACCCCTAATCAAGGAGTTAATCATACTTCAGCTAAGTATAATCAAAATAATTAATTAATAACTTGTAATCAATTTAAGGTTATATCATAATTAATTATAATTTAGCTAATGTTTATGATTATTTATGAAATTATTCATAGTAATAAGAAAAGGGTCATTACATCTCACGTTAGTCAAGTATTCAATGGAATTTGGGTAGAGGAATAGATCATGTAGAGAATGAATTAGTGAACACTCCCAAAGAAACCAATATACAAATTAAGCAATGCATGGGAGTAAGATCTATTATAAAAGGAATTGACTATCAAAATCTTAGTAACTAGATAAAGAAAGAGGCTTAATGCATATTTGGATAAAGAGTGCATCATATCCAAGGATTAGATATGAAATTAGAGTAATGCTTCCCTTATGGTTATCATAGTGTGTAGTGGAAGCTTGGTATGAAGGGCATCAATATGGCATGATAGAAGTGGATTGTGCAAGGCAGGTTGAAATCATATTGGTCAAGACAGGGGAAAGTAATAACCAGCAAGAAAATCCAAATGCTAATATGATCAGATAAGGAAAGGGTAAATCAAGTACCTCAAGAAGGAAGTTGGTGTTAACTGTCCAAGGTTACTCATAAAACATGACTGGAAATAGAATTGGGTCATGTAGGAGTTGGATCAGAGGGATCTGAATAATAGTGGAATGCTGAAAATTAATATCAACATAATATGTAGTTGCAAGTCCATGAACATCCTAGAATAATGGAAGAAGAATTCATGGGGTAGACATCAAGCAAATGGGAATGCATGAAAAACACTCCAAGAGGGAAAACCATAATACTAGAAGAGATTATTGATGCATTCCAAAGGTATTGAATATATTTCCACAGTAGCATGGAGAGGTTAAGCCAAGAAAGACTTAAAAGTGAAATGAATCTCTGTAGAGAGTCAGTTAAGAACCATGAAAAGGAAAATGGTTCTATCCTTGGTTTGGAATGTAAAAGAGATGGTGTCTGAGAAAAATCCATCTCAAATGGAATGGAGCCATGAGTGACATTTCCAGGGGTGGAAGTATCACTTGAAATTGTGTTGGTAAATTAAAATTAGTATTAAGTGATTTTAATTAATTCTATGCAGCTAGAGAAGGAGGCATATGTGCATCCCTACAGTATGATAAGAGATTGGCTATGCAATCCAAGTTTGAGGCTAGTTGGTAAGTAGTGGAGAAGGGTGGAACAAAACACAAATACTAAAGTATTCAGTCCAGAAAGAGATAAAGTAGTTAAGTCCGAAAAATAAATGGATGTTGAATATCCAAAGTCTATAAGACAACATGATGGGAATTATAATTCATCCAAATATGAGTTGGGATAGATGGATCCAGGTAGTAAATAAAAGATGAAGGTTATTATCAGTTTAGTATTTGGATGGAAAATAAAAGGCAACCAAGAGTGATTTGGCTAGAAAGTTCTTAGATTGTAAATATTCATGCACAATGGTTACAATGAAGAGCACACGAAGATTCAAGAATATGGAAGAATGGAATACTTCTGGGATAAACAAGGAAACATGATTCAAGAAGAAATAAGTTGCTGCAATTACTGTAGCAACAAGTATTTTATGGCTGGTTGGGACAGCCATAAAGTGAGAATGCTTGCATGTTTGCAAGTGTTGTTGATAATGTTGCTGCACATGGAAGGAAGCAACATAAGGCTGGAATATTGAATTATAAGGTTGATAAAGAAGCATGAGAACTTCTATTGTGATTAGCTAATCATGTAGCATTAAACTCATTTAATGGAAGCCATGCAGGTAAGTATCTCTCTTTTGGAAATTATGTTGTATAATTACCAAAGGGAAATCCAGGTAAGAATTTCCCCAAATTGAATTTTATACTACGCTGTATGGTATTGTTTAAGTGCATTGACATGATTAAGTTACCACTAGGTGTGGTAAAGGCTAGAGGCATGTTATAGTTATCAAATATTTTAGCTTTTGAATGCACACACTGACATAGTAGCATGTCATGTTAATTTGGTTATGAGACAATAACCAAAGAAAATAAAATATAATAACTTGTTATAGGAATGATTCTAAGAAAGATAGTCATGCATGAGATCAAAACATGGTTGGATATGGCAAGGTATGGTTGTAGAAAGGTTATGTGCCACACAAATACCCAATGAGATTCCTACCTTTAAATAAAATTTGGACTGCAACCTTTTTTCTAACACTAATGAACACTACGTAATTGTATTCTTGGTGTAGTGTTCAAGACGAAAAGGAAGGCATCCAAGTAATTATGAAGACAATGGGAAGTTTGTGGAGATGTGTCAATACATTGGCCAGATTTCCAATTTATGGATGGTGAGATGCATGACTTAGATAAAGCTCATTCTGAAAATCAATGCGAAGGTGCATTGAATAAATATGCATTGAGAGTTGCACTCATGCCTAGTAAGTGGTAGAGTTGCACTCATACATGATGGAATTGTATACTTAAATGCATTTTGTTGAATGCATTTTGTGAGTGCATGTATATGTGTTTTTGCATGGAAATAATTATAATAATGGTTGAAATGTTGCTAACTCATGAAGTTGAGAACATTTCAGGAACTGTTAAGCATTGCAACAAGAAGGTTGCAAGTGAGGTGGTCACAGGAATAGTGACTACAAAAAATTTCCTGTTCAGAAAATTGAAGAAGTGAACTTACTGTTGTTAATTATGAACATGCATATGCATAGAATGATGAGTCATTCTATTTGGTTAAATTGTTTGGTAATTGCGATTGAATTGCTAGGTGTAGGAAATTCTAAGATCATTGCATAAGCTGATGTACATGTTGAATTATGATGTACAAAAAATAATGACAATTTGTTGGTTGTATGCATGGTGCTTGCTGAAAGCCATAAGGAAAACTACATTCTATTATTCCAATAACGATAATTTTTTTTATGAAATAGAATTTCATATTTTGGAAAAAGTCGAATTCCTTATGAAATTAATTTGATTTCTAAAATGGAATTTTTATGATGCTTTCTCATGATAGTTGCATGTGTATGATGCAGATGAGATGATAATGATTAAAGTGGGAACTCCTATAGCCACGATGCTCTGAGCCTTCCTATCCAACCTGTACTGGAGCCCTGGAAGGGAAGTTGAGCAACCAATGAACTGTTGACAGTGAAGGTGCATACTACCTTGGGTTGTATAGGCATGTGGGGAAGAGAGACCGTTGGTTGGAGTGCTAGTGAGGTTTGGTAACTTGGCCTAGACTATGCAGATATTGATTGTGGGTCGTGGTTATCTTGGGAAGCCATTGCTCTGATGGATTCATATCCATGCTCGGGAGTGGTACGCTGCTGAGAGTTTATTAGCAGTGAGATCTAAGGCTAGTGGAACGTCATGGATCTACAACCAGTTGCTGCTTCAATAAATTTTAATTGAAGCATGTAATAAGGAACAATGAGCTGATTTATTTCCTAAAGAAACTCTATGGAATAGAGAAATTGACTTCTAGTTGCAGTATGAGTATGAGAATTGGTGCTGGAAAGTAGAGCATCAGATGGATAACAAGATTTCATTAGCTAAAGCTTGGATATTTTAAGAATTTGAATGGTACATGGTATATAATGCACTGAGGGCAATGCATAAATAAGGGGAGGGGATTATAATATCCCTAGGTTGAACCCCAACTGTAAATGTAATAATGTACTAAAGCTGGTGAGCTGTTTTATATATTTTTGGCATGCATCTTCTACGACATAGTGCGTGCATGTACTGTGCAGTAAAATGATGAAATGGATACAGTCCAGGATACTGCGTGCAACAATTCCAGGATATTGAGGCCAGGGAGTCTTTGTGTATATGTTGTGTTTTATAGGCTGATGAGCCAATTATTATAAGCTAGGATGCTTATTGTTAGGACCCAGAAATGTCCCTTTTTCACTATATCTTTTTCTCATTTAACCTTATCATTTCTATGCTAAAATGCCTAATATAATGTTTGCTAAGACCTTTTCCCAAGGTATGAATTATTGATCTTTCTTTTGTATTCTTATTTACCTAACATGTTTTATTGGTAGCGTTTCTCATATTTTATCCATGAATGTTCAACTAATGATCAAAATGTGTAGACTAATGAAAAACAACCAAGTCTTGAAGAAAGACCATTGTTGTTACACCAGCTGTTACAACTGTGTGCCAATTCTGCATGCTGTTACATGACTACAACAATTGCACACCTTTATTGGAAGCTATTACACCTACTACAACAGATTCCCACTGATCCTGGAAGCTGGTATATCATTCAAATCCATATCCTGAAGACCGATCCTTAAGGCTGTTACATGCTTTGGCTCACGTTTGGCTCGAGTTGGTGATCAAGATCATTTCCATATTTTGTGATGATGACATATCTTTTCTATCATAAAAACAACTTGAGAATCTCCAATTCTCAAGGTTGTTTTGAGTCTGTTTCAACTGAATGTATCTGTCCTTAAATAACAGAGCTTTGAAACCATTTAGGGTAGTAGAGATTAGCCGTGGAATAGAGAGTGAAGTGAAACATTTTGTATCTGAACATTCTGGCGATTTAATAAAGAAGTGATTTGAGTTTCTCCAACCTACTATAGTCAATTCAAGTGGATTCAGTGAGAAGGAAAGGGCCCACCTTCCTCACAGACTCCCCTCTGTTGTGAGTTTTAGATTAACTGTTTTGATTATTTACAATTGTGTGATTTATCTGTTTATGCATTTCTAGAATACATTTGTTGTTACAGCTTAGTCCCTTTCTGTTAATGCGCATCAATGTGTCTCATGAGAGTTAGAATAAATTGTTGTATACTGCTGGAGAATTGATTTGAAAGTTAATTCCTTTTCTGCATTAGATTAAATCTCAGTTTTCAAGAAAAAGTAAATAGAAGTGTGAATTCCCTTTCTGCAATTAAGTAGGCTTCCTTTCAACAATTAGCACAGAACTTCCTTCTGCAAGAGTAATATAGAAAATTAGAATAGATTAGATAATCCAGGATTCTTATACACTCATCAAATTCTACTCCTAGAAATTAGATTTCAATTATGCAAGTGCGATTTCAATTATGCAAGTGTGACTTCAATTCTGCAACAATAGATTAGAACTCCAGTTGTGTCAACAACTTGTGTCAGTGTTCAACTTTTCAATTTTTCTTCTTTTAGTGTTAATTTACCTTACTACAATTTGATTAGTGTTTGTATTCATAATCTAGCATAGACTATGCACAATTATCTTACAACAACAAAACTTCCTTGGGTTTGACAATTCATATTGAACACCTTAATTATCTATTTATTTAGACAATTAAAGTGCACAACATTTTGGCGCCATTGCCGGGGATGATAATTATAGATTCTTGTAAGGACATTAGTTTTCTTTTCTTAGGAATGAGTAGTTTGCATGAATCGAGGAACAAGAGGATGTATCCCCAAAAGTACTAACCCTACAGGTGCCAGAGGATGTGGTGGAAGGAGACCTGCATTGGGAAGGCCAACCTTTGTTGATGAGATTACAACCAGAGCATATTCTTCTTCGGGATCTATCTTTCGCCCTTCAAATTCTCCAAAACGACATATTCCCCAGTCATCCGAACTACCCCATTTTTAAACATCGTTTTCATCATGGGCTAAAGCTGAAGATTTGTCACCAACAAGTTAGCATGCAACACTGGAGAATATTGAAGATCAAGCAAGTGTAACTCGGAACAGGGAAAATCCATAAGAAACTGAAAATATTTTTCAGATCAATGGATAGAGAGTCACTAAAGAGGAGTGGGACACTTTCTATATTGATTGTTTAAGAAGAGAAAGAGTAGGTATGGAAAATCAAGGAGATAATGAAGAAGAGATCTACCGTGAGGATCTAGTGAACAATGCAGATCAGGTAAATGATGCAAATACTATCTCTACCCTGGTCTTTCCTATTAATAATATTCCCACATGGGGGATAGCTCCTATAAAGAACATACCTCTCTCAACCCTGCCAAATTTCCATGGATTATCTATTGAGGATCCAGATGAGTTTCTGTTTGAATTTGATATTCTGTGTAGAAGCTATGACTACACTACCACTTCCCAGAAGCTTAAATTGTTTCCAGCTACATTGAAGGGTAACGCGTTAATATGGTTCATGAGCCTTGGAGGAGAGAATATTTCAACATGGGGACAAATGAGGCAACATTTCTTGAACAAGTACCAAGGCTACTTTCGAATGAGGGAACGAAGAGAGGAACTGTTCAAGATGTCTCAGAAGGAGGATGAGACCCTTGAAGATTTTGTGGAGCTAATCCAGTATAATCTACAAAGGTATGGACATCCAGATGTGAGTAAGGACATTCTGAAAACTATTTTGCTAAAAGGAGTTAGAGATGATTGTTTAGATATGCTAAATATGCTTGGCAAGGGAGATATATCTAAGGAATCCTATGAAGACATTGTAAATCTTTGTAAGAGATGCTCTCAAGGATCTACAAGGAATAAGTCAACTACCAGGGATACCACTTTTTCAAGGGTACATAAATCAACCAATGGAGGGGAAACAAGAGCAGAAATAGGTAATCTGTTAGAAGATTTCAAAACAAAAATAATTAACTCTTTTGCTTCAAAAATTGACACTCTGTAGGTCAAACAGAAACAAGCAGAATCAGATCTGGCATTGCCCATTTTCTGTTCAAAATGCAGAAACAAACATCCACTAAGGGAGTGCCCACTGGACAATGTCTAGGTATGTCTTATTTGTGAATTAGATCATGGTACTTAACAATGTCCCTCCCTACCAGGTGTAAAAGCATCAATGTAGGCAATTAATGAGGAAGCGAAGGCTGTCTATCTAATAACACAAAGAAGACAATGGTAGGCACGAGGTCAAGGTACAAACCCTCAATTCTCTCATGTAGCACTTAATTATTGGAATAATGTGAACAATCAACTTCAATATGTCCAGATGAATGCTCCCCCTCCAAAACAAATGCCACCTCCTTATCAGGATCCCAATGCATGGGTACCTATGCCCCAACAACAAAATAATCCTAGGTAATGGAACCCATATTGGAGAGGCCCTCAACAACAACTTACTTATAAAAACCCTCACCAAAAAAACCCCTATCAATAACAGTTCCAACTCTAGTACCAGCAACAACAATCGCAGTTACCTCCCAATGCCCCACATAAAAATCCTCCCTTACGACCTCAGATGCCTGTGCAACCTAACCCAAATCCAAATAATAAGGCCATTCAAAATATTGATATACACAATGTGCCAGCTTTGTCTGTTACCCCTATGCCTTGTGATGAGATAAAATTAAGATCATGGAGAATAGTCGAGCCAATAATTGAAGATGCTCCATATTCAGTATCAGACAAGGAACCGGGGGAAAAACTATTTGCTGATATAGAGGATATTCACAAACCTATCATAGAATTAGTAGAACTCCCATTCCTTGAAAGATTGGAAATTACCAAAACTGTGGAATTACCATCCTTCAATCTCTTAGGAGAGTTACAAAATCTGCATGTTAAAATTCCACTATTGTAAGTGATTAGGGATGTCCCTATTTACGCGAAGACTGTGATAGACCTTTGTATCAAAAATCCTCGAAGGAAACCTAGGGACCCCCTCATAGTACAATTAGTGGGAGAATTGTCTGAACTGAAGTTAGGAAAAACCCCACCTATTAAATATGGCGACCTAGGAAACCCTACAATCACTATTAAAATTGGGTAGAAATTTATTCCCAATGTGTTAGTTGATTTAGGGGAAAAAATTGACATTATGCCAATAGAGAAAACACAATTGCTGCAACTCAGAAAGCAAGTCCGACCTACTCCTACTATTTTAGAGTTAGCTGATAGTTCTACTATTAAACCAGAAGGAGTAATCAATGATCTAGTTATTTCAGTTGATTCATGGGAGTATCCTACTGATTTTATCGTATTGCAACCTAAAACCCATCTGGGGGTCATCCTATAATTCTAGGAAGACCATGGTTAGCTACAACTAATGCTTTCATTGGTTGTAGATCTGGTTCAATGGCCATCTCTGATGGTTATGATACCAAGAAACTTACCCTTTATCCTCATGCTACACCCAGTGTGGAACCCAAAAATTCTTTATGGATGGACCTTGAGGATGAAAGCGCTCTGCCTGTGCTAACCATAGGAAAATCCCTAAGTTTCAAAGGTGAGACAAAGGATGATCTAATCAATAGCTTTATCAATGACCTCTCTACTGTTACATAAAACACGTATCACCGATTGAGTAGAATCTTTGACCCTAATTCCCAGGAAGGAGTGAGCCTAGAGATGTTCTCTGAAACTATTGTAAATCAAGTTAATTCAGATGTAACAACAGATACTAAAAAAACTGAATTATTTCCTAAAGTTAGTTCTAAGAGGATCGCTGTATAAATGAAACCTGGAAAAACCCTGAACATCAATCATGATTTATCTTCTGCTGAAACTAGACGTTTGATGAAGTTATTGATTGAACATAAAGAGGAATTTGCCTGGGATTGCATGGATATGAAATGAATTTCCTCTGAACTATGCACCCACCATATATACATTAAGGAATAATGCTGACCCATTTGCCAACCCCAAAGGAGGATGAACCCTAATATTAAAGAGATTGTTAAGGAAGAAATCCAGAAACTTCTTAATGCATGATTCATCTACCCTATATCAGATAGCGAGTGGGTTTCACCCTTGGTTATTGTGCCTAAAACTAATGGTAAATGGAGAGTGTGTGTGGACTATAGAGCCCTGAATAAGGCCACGCAGAAGGATCATTTCCCTCTGCCATTTATTGATCAAGTTCTAGACAACCTATATGGGAAAAAGTTTTTCTCTTTCCTAGATGGATTTAGTGGCTATAACCAGATAAAAATTGCTCCATAGGACCAAGATAAGACCACCTTTACCAACCCTTGGAGTACATTTTCCTACAAGGTTCTCCCATTTGGCTTGTGTAATGCACCAAACACTTTCCAAAGAGCTGTAATTGGTATTTTCTTTGATATGGTGATTGACTGCATGGAAATATTCATGGATGACTTTACACCTTATGGTACTAATTTCGATGAAGCTTTAGCTAATCTGGAAAAAGTACTCAAAAGATGTATACAGTATCATCTTTCTCTAAGTATAGAAAAATGTCATATGATGATGAGCGAAGGTGTGGTGCTGGGACACTTCATTTCTTATGTAGGAATTTAGGTAGACCCAGCCAAAATCTAGGTAATTTTGGACATTCCAACTCCATCAAATCAGAAAGAGGTAAGAAGCTTTTTAGGGCATGCTGGATATTATAGGAGATTCATTAAAAAAAATTCCAATCTTGCCTCTCCCTTATTTTTTCTATTAACAAAAGATGTTGACTATAGTTGGACTAACAATTGTAAATTGTCTTTTACAGATTTGAAACAGAAATTATCTACATCTCCCATTTTGAGAGGGCCTAATTGGGCTATGCCATTTCACATTTCTTCATATGCCTCAGAAACTGCAATTGGTGCAGTTCTAGGGAAACAAGAGGAAAAATATCCCTATGCTATCTACTATATCAGCAAGAACATGGCTCCTGCTGAGTTAAATTATACAGTTACAGAAAAATAATTCTTGGTAGTTGTTTATGCTATGAATAAATTTAGGAATTACATGACTGGTTATTCTAATTTTATTCATATCGATCATTCAACAATTAAATATTTGATAAATAAACCTATTACTAATGCCCGAGTAACAAGATGGTTGTTATTACTCCTGGAATTTGACATCACTATAGTAGATAGACCAGGAAAAGAAAATGTGGTTGCTGATTTTATCTCAAGATTGAATATAAATGATGATAATTCACATGTAGATGATTCCTTTCCATATGAACATTTGTTTGCAGTATCTGATCACTCACCTTGGTATGCAGACATTGCTAATTATTTGGTTGCAGGGAAGGTACCTCCACATCTATCTCCCTGAGAAAGAAGGAAGATTATTTAGAATAGTGCTTGGTATAGTTGGATAGGGGGATATATTTTCTACACAGGCCTGGATCAAGAAATCAGGAGATGTGTGTGAGATGATAAATTTTATGATCTTCTTAAAGCTTGCCATGATGGCCCTTGTGGGGGTCAGTTTCCTGATAAAAGGACTAGGCATAAAATTTTGAGGATGGGCTATTTTTGGCCCACAATATTTCAAGATGAAAAGAAGTATGTCCAAGCTTATGACAGTTGCCAACGAATGGGTCATCCAAATCATAGGGATGAGATGCCTCTCCAGCCTCAAGTGGTGTTAGATCCTTTTGAGAGATGGGGCATAGATTTTGTAGGGCCCATTAACCTACCTTCTAATTAGAAAGTCTATATATTGGTCTGCACAGATTACATGACCAAGTGGGTAGAGGCAAATGAAGTCATCAGGGCCTCAAAAGAAGTTGTCTTAGCATTTTTGTTTGAAGATATCATTGTTAGGTTTAGAGTTCCCAGAGAGTTAGTAACTGATTGGGGACCACCTTTCACATCACGTAAGTTTGAATCCCTACTCAATAAATATCATGTTTTTCATAGAACAACTTCTCCATACCATCCCCAAGGTAATGGGAAGGTGGAAAGTACAAAAAAAGTAATAGAAGCTATTCTTACTAAAATAGTGAGGGAACATCGTAGGGATTGGTCTGATAGATTGCATGAAGCTCTATGGGCTTATCGAACCACTTGGAGGAACACAACTGGGTTTTCTCCTTATGAACTAGTATATGGGAAGAGCCATGTTTTTCCCATTGAGTTTGAGATCAAAACCATAAGAACTGCATCAACAATCAATCTAGACTTGACTGTGGCAAAGAAGGCTAGACTGCAGCAACTAAATGAGATGGATGAGAAGCGTTTGGATGCTATTCATCAAACCACCATGATTCGACAGTAAAGAACCAAGTGGCATGAGCGAGTCATCAAGAAGAAATTATTCAAAAAGGGGAGATTGGGCTCTATTGTATGATTCATGCTTTAAATAATTTAAGGGTAAGCTACGTACAATATGGATGGGACCTTACGAGGTAGACACTATTTTTCCCAATGGGACAGTCAGGTTGATCACTATTGATGGATCCAATACACAGTTACTTGCAAATGGTCATTGCTTGCGCCTATATCAATGTCCACTTTCCAAGGTAGAATTTAAATCCAGATGTACAACTAATACAAGTTATCAATTTTTTAAAGGGAAAGGAGCTTACTCCTTCCCCTTATAAACCTTAGAACTTTTTTCTTTTCAATAAAATCTTGTATATAAATAAACAATGCGAATTTGAATTTTTCTATTTTTGCTTAAAGTATTTCATCTTTTCATCTTTTTATGTTTCTTTGCTATTCTAATAAATTCATCCTAGAAGGGTATCAGGCAGTTACTTGTGTGTAGATGGATTGATGAACAACAAGGTAGATTACAAAGAAGGGAGCCTAAGGATTAGTTTTTGGAAGTTTGAAAAACTTCCTAAAAACTAATGGATTATGTGTTCGACCGGGTTACATGCTGTTACACCTATTTCCCAACCATTTTTCCGTTTCACATGTTGTTACACCATTTTCCTGACTATTTTTCCTTATTACATGCTGTTACACTATTTTCTGACAATTTGGCCGATTTACATGTTGCTACACCTAATTCCACCATTCTGGCAAAAATACATGCTGGTACACCTACTTCTTTTATTCCTTTTCACTATTTTACATGTCGCTTCACCCATTTT
>JZKD02S1854094.1:142803-179936 GCA_000966675.3 Picea glauca
CCCATCAATAAACATCAATCACATCAATGTGATTAACTCTCCCCCTTTGACATCAATGGCAAAGGGCCATTCTCATATTGGGGCTGCTCCCCTTGCTTGAACTCTCCTTGGGGATGCTCCCCCTGTCTGAATGCCTTTGATGTTCCTCTGAATAATCTCTCCCCTTTTGAAAAAGCGATATCACTCTGATGTAATGCTGAAGATACATCGAACATACTCCCCCTGTGACCATTGATCCCCCTGAAATTATGCTCCTGTGCTCAATCTTCAAGTATAGGGATCTTTTCTAGGTATGCATCTGATAAATATCTCCTCCTAGAATCACGGGAAGAAGAATGAATCCCCCTATGGGTATGTCTCCCCTATTGTTTTTTCAATATGAACATTGTGAGACTACATAATGATCCTTGGACCTATTCATGCATCAAACTCATGCCATACCAAGCATCATGAAGCAAAAGATATGTCAACAATGAAATAAAGAATCATGAGCAAAATATCAACCAATTACATCCCGTACAAAATGAGTGCTCATCATGCACAACACCTATGTACATCAACCATGTACATCAACATCATGCAATGTGCCAAAAGATATCATCCATGGAATGTATCAATCATATGCCTTTATCAACATGCCAACATGTGCATCTACCAATATGCCAACCATGTGCATCCACCGATATGTAGCCCAATCCACATGAAAAATGTATGCACCATGATATCAACATATGATTCGAATAATACATCATAAGATATATCAATGAAACTCAAATATGTACCAACCATGTACACCAACAGATCAATATCAATCCATACTGATGAGTTAGTGTCATGCACTCAAGATTTTATTTTACATAATCCAATAGATGAACACTTAAACCTGCAACAAATAGTGTCAGAACCTACAAAAAACAATGTCAGACCCTGCAACAAAGTGTTATACCATCACATCAAACTGCAATCCATGTGCATATCCTTTTTCTCAAGTCTTTACCACATATACGTGGTCTGATGCACAACAACTCACGTATGTACGTGACATATACAAGGTCATCCTGCGTATGTACACGACTGATACTACTATCACCCGTGTATGCTTCAGTAGATGACTTACTTGAGCTTCCCTTCAATCTTTCATTCCGTTCTAGCTGCTCTGTCTTCTTCACCCACTTCTATAGATGTCCCTGCTCCTCAGAACTTGAGCTCTGAGCATCCATGTTGTCAAATATGTCTCCCTTCCTTACTTCATTCCTTCTTCTAGCCATGCTATTTGACGTTCTCATCATGGAATTTCTTCTTGTGTTCCAACACTCATGGGATTTGTGGCCAAATCCACTACAGTTATAACATCTCATAGTGTTACAGTGAACAACAATGTGTCCTACTTGATCACATCTCCAACACCTCATGGTGTTATAAAATATTCCATTATATCTCCTTTCATAAGATCTACATTCAAAAGCTTTGTGATCATATCCATTAGATGAATAACAATGCCCATGAAAAATACTTTCATACCTTTGCTTTGGTGTCCCAAGAATAACTTCTTGATGTCTTCCTTGCTTTGTTATTTTGAAATTTTCTTTGCCTTGTGTAGATGGTTTCTTTGCAGCATTGTCTTCCTTCTTTGATGGATTTACCTCATGCTTCTTTGAGGTTCTTGCTTCAACATGTGTATCTTCTCCTTTGTATCCAAGACCTAATTTATCATATGGTGATCTTTGAATTTCTAAGATCTCATCCAAAATTAGTGAGCTATTCAAGAATTTGTTTGATTTTTCTACCTTCTTTCTAAGGTCAACAATTTCAGCTTCTAGCTTGAAACATGGCTCTTCCTTTTCATTTATTTGATTCTTCAATAGTTCCTCTATTCTTTTGGATTCTTCAATTTGGGTCTTGAGATATTTACAAAAAATTTCTGCAGGCTGGATGGATTTCATATTTTGAGAAGCTGCAGGGGTTAAGTGAATCAGAGGTGTTGGAGTTTAGTCAGAATCTTATAGAAGGTTATTCAATGGTGCACGGGGTGAGGATTCCAGTGATAGAGGAAACCGTGGCTGCTATGATAGGGTTGTCGACCACAAGAGAAAGGTGGTTTAGCAGAAAAGCACATCTTCCTGAATCACAAAAGGGTTTTCTCGTGGACGATGAGCAAGTTCAGACCAAGGGTCGAGGTGTAGATTTAATTTCCTTACCAATACCATGGGGGAAAGTATTAGAATTTGTAAAAAGGTACATTACATGCGAGGGAAGAAATCAAGTAGTTTATTTTTGTAATTTTATCCTACTGTCACATTTAAGACATTAGAAGCTAATAAACATCCCTTATTACCTTCTTCATTCCTTGCATAATATGGCTCACTTTGTCAAGAAATCAAAGAATCCCAAGAATTGTATTTCCAATCACAGACTGATAGGGTTGTTGATTCGTAGAGGAGTGGGAATTCCTAATGACCCATTACCTAAAGAGGAAGAACAACCAAATCTTGTGCCTGTTTTTATGGCCGAACCAAAACAACTAAACCCTATGCCTGTAGTTGTGGTTGAGCCAAAAGTTGAAAACCCAATCCCTGGACCAAGTCATGAGCCTCATCCCTCGGCTACAACAATAGTTGAATCCCCCACTGTAACAGTCAGTACGTCGACTTCATCTCCTATTGAACCAGAAGCAACTCAAAACCCTCCTATTACTAAGACAGAATGTCCTAATTTTGCTGATGCTCAGACCCTGCCAGATTTTGACATAAATGATACAGACTTGAGTGAGCCGCAAATTGATATTATGGAGATAGGTATACCATATTTTACCTTGGGCAAGGAATTTCAAGAAACCATTTTGTCGATTCAGGTCGAATGTAAACGAATTGTAGTAGAATCATCGACTCTGCTTGATTATTCTGTGCATAATTCATCGAGTGATGAAGTATAGATTATAGGAGAAACCCCTATCATTGCATATTTTCCTCCTTGTCTGGTTTTTGAAGAATTCCCTCCTTCTACTAAAGCAAAGAAAAGGAAAACCCATGCTTTTGTCTCTACCTTATCTAGGAAGAAAACTAGGTCAGCGAGGTCTACTAGAGCAACAGTTGGATGGAAGAATATGGAATAGGAAATACCCCTTGTTCGTTCATTATCCTTCGTTGTTGAAGAAGTGACTGTTACATAAGAACCAGTCCCTTCCAACAACATGACTGTGACACAAGAACCAACCTCTTCCTAGAACTTAGTTGTTACACAAGAACGAGTCATGCTAGAATTAGGTGTTACACAAGAACCAACTATCATCAGTGTATCTTCCACATAAGATCCAGTTACACAAAATAATGAGGATAATGATGATGTGCCACTTACTCAACTATTTTCTCAAATTTAGAAGAAGATAAAGGGTACAAAAAATTACAGGATTACTGAACTGATGAAGGAAAATGATAGCCTCAAAGAGGAGTTCGATTCCCTAAAGAAGGAATTGCAGGTTGCTCGTCAAAAAAACTCAGAGGAGTCAAATTTGGATAGAGAGAATATGTGCTATGAATGTGGTAATATTTACTTTCAGGCAGGGTATAAAATAGTGAAAGTACCAGTCACTAGTCATGATGAAGAACCAACCAATTTCTTAGTCAAGACAGAACATAAATTACATGTATGAGAACGTGTAGGCATCAGTGGATGGGACTTAGGTTTCATTTTCCCATTTTTGGATGCCTCATTCAGAGTATACAAAGAGGTCAAAGGTATCAAAAGCTGCTGAGGCTATATATTGGATGAAGATGGTAAGGTGTAGTGGATTCAGACTTCCAGATGAAGAATCTCATGACATTTATTGTCTTAGCAATTTGCACTGGAGGAGTCACTTCCCTGACTCAGATTCAGAGTAAGGCTTGAATGTGGATTGCATGAGGACATGCAATGTGTTTTGTTGGGGGGGATGTTAGGACCCAGAAATGTCCCTTTTTCACTATATCTTTTTCTCATTTAACCTTATCATTTCTATGCTAAACTACCTAATATAATGTTTTCTAAGACCTTTTCCCAAGGTATGAATCATTGATCTTGATTTTGTATTCTTATTCACTTAACATGTTTGATTGGTAGAGTTTCTCATATTTTATCCATGAATGTTCAACTAATGATCAAAATGTGTAGATTAAAGAAAAACAACTAAGTATTGAAGAAAGATCACTGTTGTTACACCAGTTGTTACAACTGTGCACCAATTCTACATGCTGTCACACGACTACAACAATTGCATACCTTTCTTGGAAGTGGTTACACCTCCTGAAAAATATTCCCACTGATCCTGGAAGCTGGTATATCATTCAAATTTGTATCCTGAAGATCGATCCTCAAGGCTAGGGAAAGGGAGGGGCCTAAAAGTTAAGAAAAGGGGCTAAGCTAGGGAGCTTAAGCCAAAAAGGAATATTATATTAATATTTCTTAAATCATAAAGTATGGATAATTATTTTATCCTAAGTTCTAAAGTTGGGGACAAGTGGGCCAAAGTAGCTCACAACATGACAAGTGTCAATTTGGGGACATGCATACATATTGTTGGGACCTAGTTCATTTCCTATCATCTTTTCCATCATTCTTCCCATCATTCCTTCCATCATTCAGTCATCCAGTCAATCATCCATGAGCATCCACACACCCACTGAGCTATCCTTCGTATCTTCATGATGATACCTGAACCTGTATCCATAGACATACTTGTTTGTGTAGCTGGTTAAGTGGAGAGATGGACTGAAGAAGTGGGTTGTCAGGCTCGTGGGATATTGAAGAATCGGGTTGTCAGGCCCGTGGGATATTGAAGAGGCGGGTTGTCAGGTCCGTGAGAAATTTCTCTCTAGGTGAGAGAATTGTTGGGAATTGATTTCCTGAAGGTACCAAACTGCAACTACAAGGCTCTGAGACTTCCTGTCTGGCCTGTTGCTGAAACCCTGGAAGGGAAGTGGGGCAGTGAAAGGATTGTTGAGAAGAGAAGGGGCACACTTCCTGGGGTGGGACAGGCATGTGGGGAATGATATATTGTAGGATGTTAGTTTGAGTAGGCAGCTGTTGAGAGTGATGAACAATGTGGTCTAAGACTGGGAGGTTCGTGGAAGGTTTGCACATAGTTGGTGATATTCTTACCAAGAGAAGTGTCAACTGTGTGATAAATTTACATGCTGCATTATTATTTTCATGTTTATTTTTATGGGTATTGCTGTATATGCTGTATGTATATGTTTACTGTTATTTCAGTGTGAATCCATGTATTGGTGTGTTTACGTTTTATATATAATGCTTCCGCAAGATTTCTCTGTGTATATATTTTAATTGCATGCAGTTCAAAAAATGTATGTGGCATAGCTCAGTTAGATGCTGGGTATGTTACAGTATGTTCCATAGAGAGAATAAAATAGTTCTCTGGTGTAGCGTGGCCCAACCTGGGTGGTTGGGGACATTACAAAATCATATCAGAGCTAAATAAAGCATATGAGTAGTGGCATTTCCCGGCCTATTGGTGGCCGGGGATGTTACAAGAAGACAAGAATAAAAATGAAAAGAGGATTCTAGAAACAATTGGAGAGACTCAGATAACAAGAAAGAAGGCAAGGAAGCTCAATAAAAAGAAAGTTAAGTTGGAAAAACTACAAGAAGCTATAGAAACCAGAGGGAAGACTTCTCAGACTAGAACCTCACAGGATTTGAACCTCGCTGGAACAATAGGACCTCGTAGAATTGAAATTTTCCCTGCAAAGTTATATGACCGTTGGAGGTGCCCCGACTGTTAGAATGACGCTCCATAATGGTTAGAAAACACATTTATGGTCTTATGAACCACTTTTTGGACGTTGAGACCGTGCCATAATGGATAGATTTACATTGATGGAAGCATTTCTTGTCCGTTGGAAGATCCATCACGATGCCCCGCTTATTTAACTCATTAGTCATTGCACTGGGACCACTTTTTGCTACCTGTGATTGACTAAGCTAAGCAAAGAATTTTCCAAGTGTTGAGCTGTGTTATCTGGAACTAGACCTCGCCTGTCCATTTGCCTACCCCTCCTATCTATTAAAAGCTATAATGTCGGGCGAACCTAGTGAATTAGAGAAGTCTGTCAGGGAAGTCCTTAGGAAGCTAATGGTCGACAGACCGATATCCTAAGGTATCCAGGTGTTGTTGACTAGGGCACTGCAGGCTTCCCCTTTGACTGGACGTCTTTCTGGCCGTGTCAACCCCGTAACTGAGCAATGAAGGAAGCACCAGGGTGATCTGGATAATGCGAAGTAGATCCCGTAGATCCTACCTGAATATAATCCACCTTTGGCTGGTGCTATTAACCGCAATAGCATCCCTCACGACTTTGAGTACTCCATTTTTACTACGTACGTTACAAAAGGAATTTGCATAGTCGGGAGTGAGTTAGGAAAAATCCTGCTATTGAAAAAAAATTACTTCAACTTAGGAGACCGGAAGAACTACGCCATTTTAGCTTCCCACCGCTATCTCACAAAGACAATCGGGAAGAAACCTTGCCTCATCTCACAGCCATGGAGTAAAGGGTTGGCACACCGTGTTGAATGTGATGAAGATCCCACATTTTTTCCACCACTAGGAGGTTAAGGCTTGCGTTAAAATGCTCCTGTTGTGCTATAATGGTAGATATCTATGGCTCAACAGAAGGATTACTGTGGATCTGACGCTGAACCACCGGATCACAGGATTAAGTGTTAAGGGTCCTGACCCTCAAAATTTTTATCCAGGGAAGGCCTCATACCGATATTTGGTGCAACGCATCAAGGAAGCTTACAAAAAGAAAGAGAAAGGAAAGCGAGGTTACAAGGTAGCCTCTATCCAGGATGGTGTAGTGCACCTCACTTTCCAACTCTTAGCTGGAAAGCTAGTGAGGAAAAATTGCCCAACATAGGTCACCAGGTTCATGGTGGACCTCGTAGGAAAGTGTGTGGTGGGCATGCAGATGAATTGGGAAAACTACCTCTTCAACGAGCTAGAGAAGGATTGTCGTGAAGCCTAGGACTTGGGATAAAAATTCCATTACAGTTGGCTGATCATTTTGATCACATTTTTCTCTTGGCAAATGCCTGAAGGGGCCAATTTTCCAGAGATCGAACCTTCAGATCCATTGGCTGCTCAGTTTTCCACCTTGTGGTACACCAACGATATGACAAAGCAGTGGCAGTCCAATGCTGTGTTTCATGGATACTACCAGCAGTTAAAGGTCGCCATCGAATCATTTCCATGCATGACACTGCACACCCTGCACTCGTACCGACCAATAACAAAGTTTCACGCTGATCCTCATTTCATCTACATAACTGCGCAAAAAGATGAGAACCGGGAAGAATTCCAGTTGTAATACAAGCTAACAAATGAAGATATGGAGGAGATTACAAAGGAGTGGCTGGAGTAATTTCTTATACCTATCGCCGATGCAGAATTATCCAATAGTGACACCATAGGAATCCCCATAGTTACCTGTGTTGAACATGTCAGATAGTCAAGTGGGATGAAGAAGAAGAAAAATAAGGATGAAGTCGAGGACATAGAGAGAGATGAATAGGATAACTCTTCTGAAGATAATAGGTTTGGCTCACTAGGAGGAGGAGAAGACGAAGCATAAGGATAAGGAGGAAGAGATGAAGGAGAAGAAGAGTAAGGAGGAGGCAAAGCTACACTGCTTGAGTATCCCCCTATTGGAACAGTAACACTATAGAAGAGGAAGGTTTCTATGAAGAAACCTTCAACAAGGAAGAAGACGTGTGCCAATAAGCAACAGTTGGAGGCCACTCTCACAGAGGATGACATTAGTCTTGTCAGCGAAGCTATGGAGGATGCCTCTAAAGACATGTTGCAGAGATATGGAGAAAATGAAGAGGAGTTATATGGAAGGATTGAGAGGGAATTGAAGGAAGTGCAACAAGATGTTTGCTTGGTCCACACAATACCTATTACTCCATCTTCACCTTCCTCATCACAGACTACATAATTGGGTGGTGAACTATCCCAGTTAAGAAGGCTTGCAGATGCAACAGAATCTCAGCTCCAGAGAGCTCAGGAGGAGAAGGAGAAGGTTACAAAATCCTTGAAAAAGGAGAAAGGAGAAGTCTTATCATAATTACGAGTAGTGCAGGATAGTGTAGCAACCCAGGAAAGTGAGAAAACAGAGCTTCAGGTGAATCTTCAGGAGGAAAAATCCCAGCTACAAAGGGAAACAAAGTAGCTACTCGCAGAGCGGGCCATGGTCAAAGAAGTGGTAAGAAAATAATGTCGCCTTTTTCCAGGCTTGGCACAGGAATATCAAGAGCGGGTCGAAGCTCAAGTAGTGAAGCTCGTAGAGACCCTCCAACAGCTTTAGGCTAGAATAACAGAATTGGAAGCCCAAATAGTACCGAGCACCCCGCAGGAGGTGCATGACGAGAGGGAGGAGTTCACCAAGAACACAGTAGTAATAATAAGATCCCTTGCCTCATAATGTAAACAATTGAGTGATAGGAGCACCCAGACATATGAACGCCTCAACGAAGATCCAAAGCTAAGGAAGCTAGAAGTGTAGTTATAGGAGGTGCAACAACAAGCATTTTCATTGCAGGAGTAGATGAAGCTACTCACCGTAGTAGAAAGAATGAAGAGATCCTAGGAGAAGCACATAGTACAAAAATAGATCACTACCCTCCAGGGTAGGGTAATGGAAGTAACGCAAAAGATACAACCTTTGCAGGATCAATCTTGCAAGGTCTTCAAGGATATTGATGGACATGGCTCACAACTAGATCAAGTGGTTGTGACAGTAGAACAATGCCTAGAAGAGCCTGTTACCAAGAAGATGATCCAGGAGCTCGCTGAGCAAGAGGCTCAAGTGAAGTAGTAAGTCGAGGCAGCTCGAGTTAATCTCGAGGCTTTCGAAGCAACACTGTCCACACCTGAGTGACTCGAGACGAGTCACAGGTGAGTGTTGGGGGCCTCTTGGCCCTTGACCAAGTTTTGGGAAACCTTGGTCAGATTTGACCCACTTTTGGACCTTGACACAATGAATGAAGAAGGAGTGCCCAAGCAGAGATGAGATTGCAGATCTCACCGATTTTTCGGGCTATGTGGACCCAGTAAAGGGTCCTCTAGGGTTTTTGTAACCGGTTTATGGGATGTCGACCCATGGGGTTTTCCCATGATTAGGCCTTATTGTAAAGGGTTGTAAAATATAAATAAACGATAATGTATTGTAGAAATAAGTCGCGAAGTGAATGTAGTTCTATGTGGACAGAGTTTCTTTGTGCAAAGGAATGTATGTGCGTTAAGGCTTTGTGCTCGAGAGTGAGTTGGCTTTGTGCCTTGACCTAGTTTTGGAAGGAGGATTTGGTGCTAAGTGCATAGATATCTTGTCTAGTGTGAAGCTTGACTCAGTGGATTAATGCATAGAAGTGAATACATGTAATATTCTGGTGAATAGTAAAGAGGCAAAGTGGTTTGTGGACGTAGCCCCACCTCGAGGTGAACCATGTATATCTGGTGTCTCATGGTTTTCTTTGTGCAATGCTATCTCTATTATGTTTTGCTTAGTGCTTTGATTGTGATGTGTAATAGATAGATATTTTGTTGCTTAAATTCTTTGCGTATGTTAAATTGCTAGATCTGATTCATAGTGCTAAGTGCTAAGTGTTTAAGGTGCATAATATTTTGTTGTTACCACGCTAGATCTATCTTTGATTATGTTCTGTGATGTTAAAAGGGTTAATAAACTAATTCATGCCACTTCCTAAGAGTTAAAAAAATATTCTACGAAGTGTTATTATCACAGATCTGTGTCCCAACTTGGTTACAGACACCTGCATCCTGTAACCCCCCTGCTTCTAACTCATGTGAGACTTTGCCTGCTTCACAGTTGTTTCCTAAAGGGCCAGTAGTAGGGTTTTTTTTGGTGCCCTGTTAAGCGTTGAACCCTGGGTCTGCCCCTGTTCCAACAAATGGTTTCGTTGCAGGGACTTGAAACTATGATTGCTGGGAACTGAAGTAAAGAAAAAGAGAAGCTTTGTGTGTAGATATGTTATTGAAGTGCACAGTAATCTACTTGACTTGTGAAGCTTTTTGCCAAGGAGGTAAGTTGATCTGAAGAAAAGAGGTAAGATCCTAAAAGAAGCAAGTTTTGTGATTTGGTAAGAGAATGAAAAGTGAAATTTTTTGTTTTGAAAGTATGAATTTAAGTATGTTTAATAGATTCTGTCCCAGTTTGAAGGCTAGGGTGTAGTTGGAAGAAATAGTTGATTTGAGTAAATTTAATAGAAATGAAGAAAGATATGTTATTCCTATGCATAGAAAGAGTTTTTGGACTAATAAGTGGATACTAATAAGTGGACACAGAAACCTAGAAATTGTTTTTGTAGATTGCAGGTCCAACACTATGATCCTAGGGGAAGTGCGTAGTACCGAAGAGGTTGGGGAATATTTAAAAGAAAAATAGGATTGACATTGTTTTATAATGGCAGAAGGCTGGGACATCTTACTAAGGATTGTCCTAAGGTAGGCCCTATTTGTCTTTGTTGTAAGGTTGTTGGTCATGAGGTTGAAGATTGTCCAAGGATTATTGCTAAAGTTGAAGGAATGAACATAAGACAATACAACTACGAAGACAGTCAATAGATTAAGGGAATGTTAGAGAGTCATAAAAATAAATGATTAGAGGAAGTTCAGACTATGATATTACAGTTGAAAGAAACGATGGATGTTCATAAATATGTCAGTATACCAGAAATCCTGAAAGAAAAATAATGCATAAGTGAGAGAATAGAAGACTTCAACATAGACTATGTCTTGGACAAAGAAACACAAGTGAATATTATGACAGAAGAAACTTGGAAAATTTTGGGAAATCCTATTGTGGTACCTTCGTTAGGAAGGATAGGCTTGTTTAAGGGAAATATGATAACCTTAAGTGGAAGAATTACTAATGTACCTATTATTGTTCATGGAACATCGACTAAAGATGAATTTGAAGTCATTCAGGTTGTTGGGGATAGCGCCCCTTTCCCACTATTGTTAGGTAAGACTTGGATTGAGAAGGATCAAATCAGAAGGAATGAAGAGGAAGAAGCCAGAGAAAAGAAACAAAAATATCTAAGGGATTTCATAGCTAGGAAAATAGATCGACTAATAGAAGAACGAGAGGATAAGTCGACGCAACATAGAAAAGTAACAACACATGAGAGACAGAAGGCAAGATAATTAGCTGTGAAGGTTGAAAGAATGAAACAAGGCTTGAAGTACCTATCTATTCAAGAAATGAGTATGTCCACTCAATAAGTGTTAAGAAAAGGGACATTAACTTTAGAATCCTTGAGGGAACATCAACAGTGCGAAGCCACCATGCTAGGGGAACACAAGAATAAAGATGGAAAGAGGATTCCAGAAATATTTAGATACACTCAGATAAGAGGAAAGAAGGCAAGGAAGCTCAATAAAAAGAAAGCTAAGTTGGAAAAACTACAAGAAGCTACAAAAAACAAAGGGAAGACTTCATAGACTGGAACCTCACAGGAGGCAGGTTCGCAAGATTTGAACCTCACTGGAACAACATGACTGCGCATAATTGGACTTTGCCTTGGTGAAGTTATATGACCATTGGAGGCACCCCAACCATTAGAATGATGCTCTAGAATGGTTAGAAAATTTTTTTATAGGCTTATGAACCACTTTTTGGACATTGAGACCACGCCATAATAGATATCTTTACATTGATGGAAGCATTTCCTGGCTGTTGAAATATCCATCACGATGCCCTACTTATTTGACTCATCAGTCATTGCACTGGGACTAGTTTTTGCTACCCGTGATTGACTGAGCTAAGCATAGAATTACCCAAGTGTCGAGCTGTGTAATCTGTAACTAGAGCCCATCTGTCCATTGGTCTACCCCACCGTCTATTTGTCTATCCCGCCTGTCTGTTAAAAGATAAAATGTCGGGAAACATAGTGAATTAGAGAAGTCTGTCAAGGAAGTCCTTAAGAATCAAATGGCCGACAAACCGATATCCGAAGGTATCCAGGCATCGTCAACTAGGGGACTACAGGCTTCCCCTTCGAATGGGAATCATTCCGGCCGTGTTAACCCCGTAACTGAGCAGTAAAGAAAGAACCACAGTGATCTGGATAATGCAAAGTAGGTCCCATCGATCCTACCTGAATATATTCCATCTTTGGCTGGCACTGTTAACCGTGTCCGCATCCCTTGTGACTTTGAGTACTATGTTTTTACTGCGTACATTCTGAAAGGAATTCACATAGTTGGGAGTCAGTTAGGACAAATCCCACTATTGAAGCACAATGACTTCAACTTAGGAGACCTAACTATTCCATGTTAGCTCCCCACTGCTATCTCACGAAGCCAACTGGGAAGAAACCTCGCCTCATCTCACAACCATGGATTAAAGGGTTGGCACATTCTACCATGTTGAATGTGATGAAGATCCTGCATTTTGGCCGCCACCAGGAGGTTAACGCTTGTGTTAAACTCCTCTTGTCGTGCTATCATGGCGGATATCTATGGATCTATAGAAGGAATACTATGGATCCATCGTTGATCCACCGGATCACAAGATTAAGTGTGAAGGGTCCTGACCCCAACAGTTTTATCCAGGGAAGGCCTCATATTGATCTTTGGTGCATCACATCAAGGAATCTTACAGAGAGGTAGAGAAAGGAAAGCGAGGTTACAAGGTATCCTCTATACAAGATGGCGCAATGCACCTCACTTGCCAAATCTTAGTTGGGAAGCTATTGAGGAAGAAACAACCCACATAGGTCACCGGTTTTGTGGTGGACCTCGCAGGAAAGTGTGTGGAGGGCATGCATATGAACTGGGCGAACTACCTCGTAAACGAGCTAGAGAAGGATTGCCGTAAAGCCCATGATTTGGGATACGAATTCCATTACAGTTGGCTGATCATTTTGATCACATTTGTCTCTTGGAAAATGTAAGGGGCCACTCTTCTAGATATTGAACCTTCAGAGCCATTGGGCGCTCGGTTTTCCACCTTGTGGTACACCAACGACATGACAAAGCAGTGGTAGTCCAATGTCGTGTTTCATGGATACTACCAACAGTTAAAGGTTACCATCAAATCATTTCCATGCATGATGTCACGCACCCTACACTAGTACCTACCAATAGAAAAGTTTCATGTTGATCCTCATTTCATCTACATCACCGCGCGCAAAGATGAGAACTAGGAATAATTGCAGTTGTACTACAAGCTGACAGATGAATATATTGAGCATATTACAAAGGGATGGCCAGATGAATTTCTTGTACCTCTCGTTGATGTAGAATTATATGACACTGACACCATATGAAGCCCCATAGTTACCTGAGTTGAACATCTCAGACAATCCAGTGGGACGAAGAAGAATAAAAATCAGGATGAAGTCCAGGACATAGAGAGTGATGAAGAGGAAAACGCTTATGAAGATAACGGGTCTGGATCGTGAGGAGGAGGAGAAGATGTAGCAAAAGGACAAGGAGGAGGAGATGAAGGAGAAGAAGAGAAAGGAGGAGGTGAAGATACACCACCTGAGGATCCCCCTGTTGGAACAGTAACACCATAGAAGAGGAAGGTTTCTCCAAAGAAACCTTCAACAGGGAAGAAGACTTGCACCAATAAGCCACTATTGGAGGCCACTCTCACAGAGGATGACATCAGTCTGGTCCACAGATCTATGGAGGATGACTTTGAAGACATGTTTTAGAGATATGGAGAAAATCAAGAGGAGTTATATGGAAGGATTGAGAGGGAATTGAAGGAAGTGAAACAAGTTGTTCGCTTGGTCCGCGCAGTACCTACTGCGACGTCTGCACCTTCCTCATCGCAAACTGCAGAATTGGGGGATGAACCAACCCAGTTAAGAAGGTTTGCATATGCAATAGAAGCTCGGCTCTAGATAGCTCAGGAGGATAAGGAGAAGGTTAAAGAATCCTTGAAAAAGGAGAAAGATGAAGTCTTAGCACAATTACAAGCAACACAGAGTAGTGTAGCAACCTAGGAAAGTGAGAAAGCAGAGATTAAGGAATAAAAAGCCCAACTACAAAGGGAAAAAGAGTATCTTCTTGAAAAGTAGGCCATGGTCAAAGAAGAGGTAATTAAAGGATGTCGCTCTGTGCCAGGATTGGCACAGGAAGATCAAGATCTGGTCGAAGCTCAAGTAGTGAAGCTCGCAGAGACCCTCCAATAGCTTCAAGCTAGAATAAATGAATTGGAGGCCCGAACAGTACTGAGTACCCCTAGGACATGTGTGCCCAGAGGGAGGAGTATGCCAAGAACACAATAATAAGAATAAGAGCCCTCGCCTCATAATGTAAAAATCTGAGTGATAGGAGCGTCTAGACATATGAGTGCCTCACCAAAGATCCAGAGCTAAGGAAGATGGAAGTGAAATTATATGAGGCTCAAAAACAAGAATTTTTGTTGCAGGCGTAGATAAAGTTGCTCACCATAGTATAAAGAATGAAAATATCCCAGGAGAAGCACACAGTAGAAGAATAGATCACTGGCCTCCAGGGTAATGTAATGGAAGTAACATAAAAGCTACAACCTATACAGGATGAAGCTTGCAAGGTATTCAAGGAGATTGATGGATAGGGCTCACAACTAGATCAAGTGGTTGCAGTAGTAGAACAACACCTGGAAGGGCCTATTACAGAGAATACAATCCAGGAGCTCGCTGAGTAGGAGGCTCAGGAGAAGTAGCAAGTCAAGATAGCTCGAGTTAAGATCAAGGCTTTCAAAGCAGAATTGTCCACACCCGAGTGACTTAGGATGAGTCACCGGTGAGTGTTGGGGGATTGTTGGCCCTCGACCAAGTTTTGGGGAAACTTTGGTCAGCTTTGACCCACTTTTGGACCTCGACACAATGAGTGAAGAAGGATCACCCAGGCGGAGCTGAGGTCACGGATCTTACTGATTTTTCGGGCTATGTGGACCCAATAAAGGGTCCTCTAGGGTTTTTGTAATGGGTTTATGGGATGTCAGCCCATGTGGTTTTCCCATGATTAGGCCTATTGTAAGGGGTTGTAAAATATAAATAAAGAAGACTATATTGTAGAAATATCTAGAGAAGTGAATGTAGTTCTGTGTGGACATAGTTGCGTTGTGCAAAGGAATGTATGTGCGTTAAGGCTTTGTGCTCGATAGCGAGTTGGCTCTGTGGCTTGACCTGGATTTGGAAGGAGGTGTTGGCCCTTTTTTGTGCCTCGTTTTCCACCTAAATGAGAAAAACAAAGGTGCTTACAAGATTAGTTGGGTTAGCTAAGAAAAACAACAGTAAAGGAAAGGGTTAGAAGAATAAAGCATAAAAGGCTAAGCTAAGAATTAAACTAGGAATGATAAAAACAATTAAACTAAAGTGCATAAGGAAATAAGAGCTAGAAACAAACAAGACTCATGTCACCAATGGAAAGGATTGTATTAGTGAAAAGAAAGCACCAAAGAGAAAGGGGGACTTTGGGTCCCTTCTTCCTCCAAGGGAGGGCTCTTGGACCCCCAATATTGAGCTTTTCTTACAACTTTAAAACTTGAAAGAAATGGTGAAAAAATCCCATGCTAATTCACTCAAAGGGTGATGTGAATAGATCCAATGGAATGGTTCTAGTATGATCTTGATGAGAAAAGAGGATTCCCTAAGAGAATAGCAACAACATAACCTTGCAAATGAATTCCTTGAAAATGTAGTGCACCCATGGCCTCTTTTTATAGCATAACTTTGAGGCATTATTCAACCAACTTTGAGTGTGAACAAGGGGCCCTTTAGGGTACCCTTAGGTCTTTGACCAACCACCCAGTTGGATTCAACCGAGATTTGGATGTCAAATTGACTTGGAAGATGAACCATAAGTGGGTGGGAGGCCGACCAACATCATAAATGCACCATTCTCATATGTGCACGGATTTTAGCATCCACAATCGCGCATCGTGCGCATGTTCGCTTTTCCTGCATTTCTTGATGGTGCATGTGCACGCGTGCTCTGTATAATCATAGCGCATTCTGATTTTATAAGAAGTTGTATAGTTTTGGACCTTTTAGAGATGCATTTTTGGTAATTTTGGTGCATGGGTGAACTAATAGTTGTTTGGAGATGTTGGATTCCTGTAACCATGTGTGGACGAGATTTCAGTGATAACAGATGCCCCTTGATGGATGAGGTTAGGAGCATACGTATAGCTGAAATTCATCAATGTTTCTTCTACTGAGAGTGTTGTTGTAAGAAAGAGAGATATCAAGAGTATCAAGAGTGACCCGTTGGAGGGAGAAGGGAACCTGTAGGACCTGACCTTTCTAAAGGTGTGAAAAAAAATAAAATGTGTACAAACAAGGCGAGCATGCCCCATGCTTGTGTCGTGTAACCTAAAACATGTGTAGGATAGTAACTGAAGTGGTATGTTGGTGAAGATGAGTGTAGCGCCCTCAGGGGTGTGTTGATAAGAGAAGAGGACAATTCTGATGAGGAACAATACTCTGAAAAGTAAACAATGACACTTGGAGGAATTATCAAGGATTTGGCGGGCATTGATGGCCCAAAAAATTTAAGAGGTCTTCGGAAAATATAAAAACAACTGCCATAGTCACAAAGTAAGACCCACCGTATCATGAGAGAGTGTTGAATTCAAATGGTACAGGGGTCAACGACAGTAGAGAGAAATGATGGTTCTCCCTGTGTCATCCGAGACTCCTCATTGTAAAGGGAATGAGAGTCAAGATACGGTCGCCCTTATGGAAATTGTGCTGATGTCGACAAAATGGGAGACGTGACTCCAAGAAGAAAATGGCTTCGGGAAAGTCACTCGATGAGATCGGGAACTGTGTATGAAGTGAAGATGCTTGGAGACTCAAGAATTCCCTTGGTTGGGGATATATGTGAAGTGGCAGAAACTGTACAACTGGGTCGAGTGTCAGGGGGATGACTAGATGTGGGATAAGTTGTGCCAGAGGTGGGACAAAGTGAACAAACTCAGAGAGTAGAGGTAGGTGGCCTATGGGATACTCGGGGTTTGTGGACTATGTCAACAAGAGTAGAAGATTATGGATTCCCCAACCAAGAGTGACATGGGTTTCGTTTTCCAGAAAGGAAGAAGGTCATCAAAGGTGACGACAAAAAGATATGTAAGTGCTGAAAACAAAGGCTTTGTAAAAGTTCCAAACAAATAAATAATTGGGGATGAGTGTACAAATACAGAAATGGGTGCCCCAATGCAAGATGGACTGGCCTAGGAGGGCGCAAGTTATGCAGGGAATTGGTGGAGGGTGAGGGGCCCCATGGGTGGGTCTTTGTATGAGGTAAATGAATGAAGGGAAATTCACAGATGGAAAAACTGATTGTGGATGAAAATGGGGGGTTAATGATACTGCGGAGGTGCAGTCAAAAATAGAACCATGATGAGATAACCTAGGAGTCCGTTAGGAAGGCTAGAAAAAGGCGGAGAAGGAGTATGTGGATGATTCTCGAAAAATGAGTAAGACTATTGGGACTCCCATCCCTAAAGGGTGAAGAAAACATGAGTGTCAAAGTGGCAAGGGGGACTATGAATGGGACACCTCATGTGGGGGAGAATGCTACCGGGTGATAGTACCAAAATGCAGTGGAGGTGACAGTACTGCAAAGCCAGATATAGGGAACCTAAAGGTAAATTTTAGAGGGTGTGACTGGAGATGCAATTGAGATTCAGAGGGAATAATTACATGCTAGTGTCGATCATATACCTGAAGGGGTCACGCTGGTGTGTGATTACCCAGTACCTGCACACATGAAAACCAAATACCCGACGTGAACAATATCTGAAGATAACAAACATAGGACCGTTATTTGACAATTTTGAACATGAGCATGCGTACTTGGATGGGGTATGGGAAAATGGCTCCCTGGGGGGTAGGGATGGATGGTGACCCGGGAAGTATGACTGTGTAGGAAGCAGGATTCTGATCCCTTGGCTGAAGATGGATGGAAAAACGTACGTCCAGAGCTCTTGGAATTGAGCATGGAAGTTTTGGCCAAAAGGGCCTATATATAGCTGTAGGGCCCACATTGCCACCTCATTTGACCTTGCTTCTATAGTGATCAGAGAGGAGATTCCAGAGCAGATTTAGAGATTCTGGGAGTGCAAGGAAGTCGATTTGGGAGGTGCAAGAGTTAGGTTAGTGGTTTCATCCTCCTGTACAGTAGTTAGATGTTATTTTTGGGTAGGACTGTACAAATGGTCATACGATGGGTTTTTTGGGAATGGGGCCCCTAAAATGCATGGGTGACCGATGGTGACCCACGCATGAGTGAGCGGATATAATGGGTACAGTCACGCACGGGTGTGCCCCAATTTGGGAGACAGGGGCACATGGGATGCACACCTGGTTGACGCACAACCACACACATATGCGTGGCTGTGGTTCCGACAGTAGCGCATAAGTGTGCTACTGTGTAGTGAACAGGCGCGCATATGATGCATGCCTGTGGGTTGAACAGGTGCGCATATGATGTGTTCCTGTGGGGTGAACAGGTGCGCATGAGTGCGCACTTGTGGGGAAAACAACCGTGCCCTTGAGGCAAATCTGAGGGTGAAAATAATTTATCTTTTTTGGGGATATTTTTTGTGTGTTGATGAGTTGTGATGGCTGATCGAGCACTGAATATCTGGATGCAGGTGATCAGTTGGGACGATGTTGATCCATTGTATAGAGAGGGACTAGGCTCGACTGAGGGAGGCTATGAGGGATGAGGAGCCGGTGGTTCGGGGTGCTTTGGCAGCCTGTGGGCTGCTGAAGTTTTTTGAGTGTCCACTGGTGAGGGCACAGGAGTATCTATTGCAATTCCTGATTTCCATGTGGAGTCTGGAGTTGCAGTGTTTCATTGTGCATGGGGAGCACTTGGCATTCTCTGCTGAGGAGGATGTCTATTTTTTTACTGGGCTCCCTTTTCGGGGAACACTGCTACCTGCCGGGCCAGTGATAGTTGGGGATGGGCAGTTGGCTACCCTTGCCTGAGCATATTGTTTGGGAGAGGATTCCATGTCTAGGTCCATGGTGAGGATTGGGGTGATGGATTCCCTGGTTCATCATTGCGTGGAAACGATGATTGTGAGAGTGTATGGGTCGCTTGTGACTCAACAGATTAGTGGCGGCCAGCTGAGGATCATGCAATGGGCACTAGGGGGTGAGCATTTTTCCTGGGGAATGATGCTGCACACCAAAATGGTGGGACAACTCACCAAGTATCGAGTGACCGAGTCAGGGGATTTCTCTTTTGGATCTATCCTTGTGGCTTGGTTTCTAGAGAGGGTGCCTATGTTTCACCCGAGAGTTTTGTTAGACCCACCAGGGGAGTGAGAGCCGCAACTACGATGGTGGGCGACGATATTGGTTCGTAATGGGGGTGGTGAGGGTGGCCATTAATTCACAGCCAAGGCTGCACAGGTGTGGCATCAGATGCCACAGATCATTTTATAGTTTCCATATAGTGGGGTAGATTTCTGGGATGACCCCAAGATGATATTACCTCCGAGAGAGGTATTCGACTGTCGAGGTATGATGTTATTTATGCTAGTTTTTGATTTGTTTTTAGATAGTATAGAATATTGTTGATATTTGTATGGATGTTGATGCTATCATGTGATTTTTTTGTATATGTGTGGCCGCGTTTACGAGAGGTCGAGTTGATCAAAGCGCTAGGCCGCCAGGGGCCTATGAGACCACCGCGGGTAGAGTTACGAGTAGGGGAGAGGTGACAATGAGAGGATGCTGGAGTGAGGCTTGGAAATGATGATAGAGCGGCCAAGAGGTACCATTATGATGACCCCGGTGCAGGGCCATCACATGCTCCTTCGGCTGAGGCCGGGGGAGAATTCGATGATTTCCGCCGTCAATTAGAGGCGGTTCTACATGGAGGGCTTGAGGGGATGTGGGTGAGGATCCAGGATGAGGGGATTCTGGAGTAGTGTATTGGGTTGCCGAAAGAGTCAAAGATCTTGATCCACAGAGTAGCTGTAGTCGGAGCTGCGATGACTAGGCAGTTACCCCCGGGACCTGAGGGACCTAGAGCTAGTGGGGTACCTATGCTAGAGGGATGACCTACTGCTGGAGCACTAGAGGTGCCTTGAGGGCCTCTGGATATGTATTTTTTGTATTTGATATAGGCTGGTGAGCCCATTGTTTATATTTGTGATATCCATTTTTGTATTGATAGGGATGAGGTGACTCACCTGCCTACGGGCGATGTACTATTTTTGTAAACACTTATGACATTTTGACCGATATATATATATATATATATATATATATATATATATATGGATATACATTTTGGGATCTTGTTAATGTGTACATGTGTTATGTGTTTTTTGTTGATGATGTCTAATATATGTGTTAGGACAGATTATTGATGTTTGATGTATGCGTACTGGTAGTTTGATGTGATAAATGCCAATCTAATACTAGGTTAGCCATATTATCTTCTATTTGATTAAATTGTCTTGGAATATGTGTGAATGTGATGGAATCAAATTTTCGAGATAACAGTCTAACTTGCAGGTATTTACGGAAGAGATAAGGATCGCGAACGTGGTACACATTATTGAGATGGAGGACAACCAACTGGGAATCAAGGAAAACGCTAAGGTGACGAATATGGCGATGACTGGCCTCAATGAGGAGACCAATGTCGACGGTGTATTCTACTTGATTGTTGGTGGCTGAGCCTAAACAAATGTTGCTGGTGTGGAGCAGGTCATGTGAAGGTGAATAGAGGGCCCAAGCAGCCAAAGCGAGATTCTGAGTCCAGCGGCTAGCTCTGTCGGCGTAACTGATGTGGTAGGCTGATGGGGGTGGCATATGTCAATAACACGAGTGATAGATTAGACATGAGGTATGGATAAAAGAAGATTAAAAAATCTACAAAAGATGTACAAAAAAGAAAAAGCCTAGTGTAGTATGGCTACACTCAGGTGTAAAATTTCTTTAAGTACAACCCGTTGACGGGTTCTTTGAGAGGATGGCCTTCGGGGGAGGCTAGGATATATGCACATTTAGTGAGGTAATGTTGGATGATGTATGGTCCATGCCATAGGGAGTCAAACTTTCCATGGCCGAGGGTATCGTGAGCGATATTGTAAGTGAGGACGAGGTCCCCTTCATTAAATGAGTGAAGGTTGACATGGCGATCAAAGGTGGATTTTGACCGTTTCTTGGGTACCCCATTGTTTTGTAATGAGGATCGATGGTATTCATCTAGGGAATATAAGTTTAGAAAATGCTGCTCCATTGGAGCAGTGTTGGGTAATAGCTCGATAGCGGTGCGTAAGGTGGGAATTTCGCACTCGATGGGAAGAGTGGCCTCAACTCCATGGACTAGATGAAATGGTGTGAAACTAGTGGCAGTTTTGACTGCCGTGCGGTAAGCCCAGAGCGCAAAAAATAAAATATGATGCCAATTGGTCTTATGTTTGTTAACTGTGCGCTGCAACATGGTTTTGAGGACCTTGTTAACAACTTCCACCTGTCCGTTGGACTGAGGGTAGTATGGTGAGGCGACCTTGTGGGAGAAGCCTAACCTGGGTGAGAGTTCAATGAAAATCTCATTCTCGAAATGTTTCCCATGATAAGAGACTAGTTGGAGTGGTACTCCAAAGTGGGATATGACGTGGTTAAATAAAAAATGAACTGCTTTTTCAACAGTGTTGTTGAAGGTAGGCATGGCTTCAGCCAACTTTGTGAAGTAATCAATTGCAACGACTATGTATTTGTGTCCATTGCTGGATGGAGGATTGCAAGTCATGAAGTTAATGCCCCATTTGTAAAAGGGGCCTGTGGTAATGGCTGGGTGTAGAAGAGAAGGTGGTGCACATGCTTTGTTGGTATAAAGATGGAATTTATCACATCACTTCATTGCATGAATGCAATCGTAAAATAATGTAGGCCAAAAGTAACCTACGTGGATGATTTTCTGGGTGGTGCACATCCCAGATAGATGGCCCCCGCAAGCGTTGATGTGGTAGTTGTTCAAGATTAAATCAGCCTCGTCAATAGTCAAGCATCGATGGAGTATGGTGTCAACCCCTCGCTGATATAAGATATCCCCAATGAGGAGGTAGCGGGGTGCTTGGTGATGAATACGTCGATGATCATCTCTGGAGAGGTGGTTTCTAAATTTTTGTGTTTGGAGATAGACGATAAGATCGACATACCAAGGGTCATCCAAGGGGATGTAGAAAATATGTTCATAGGGGAAGTCAGTATTGACGGGGGGACTAGTAGTAGCGGAGGGAAAAATTGTGATGATTTCGGAGAGGATGAGAGATTTCTTGCTCTTAGGTGTTGAAAATTTGAGATTGTACTCTTGCAGGATGACGATCCATCAAGCAAATTTACCATTAATTTGTCGATGACTGAGCAAGTATTGCATGGGGTTGGAATTTGTTATGGCTTTGGTAGTTCGAAGCAGAATGTAATGGCACAGTTTCTGGACTACGAGGATGACTAGAAGGGATAGTTTTTCTTCGTGATTGTATTTCAAAGGTGTCCCTAAGAGGTTTTTACTAATGTAATAAATGACATGCTCATGATCATCATCCTCTATTTGAACGAGAACTCCTGCTACTGAGATGACTGAGGCCGATATGCAGAGGATATAGTCGTGGTTATAGTTGGGTGGACTAATCAAAGGGGCGTTGGACAATGCCGTTTTAAGGTCATCGAAAGCGTTTTGGGCATGGGAATCCCAGTGGAATGGGATGTCATGGCGTAGTAAGCAAAGGAAACCATGTGCTCGAGTTTCATAGTCCGGGACAAAGTGTCGTAAAAAGTTAGAATTTCCTTGTAGGCTCTGTAGTTGGCGTAAATTCCGAGGAGGGGGAATTTCCTAGATGGCTTGGACTTTGAGAGGGTCCATGATAATGCCACATTGGGAAATGATGAACCCAAGGAGGCACCCAGTGGTGATGCAGAATACTCACTTGAGGGAGTTCAAGCGGATATTGTACTGTCAACACCTTTGGAAGATGATTTGTAGATCATCGAGGTGCTGAGTGCATTTCTTGGATCGAGCGGTGAGGTCATCCAAGTATGCGAGGATGATATGAGATAGATCATGAAAGACGTGTGTCATGGCTCATTGGAATGTCGCTCCAACGTTCTTGAGGCCAAAAGGCATGACATGATATGCGAAATTACTGCAGGGGGTAGTGAACGCGGTTTTGTATTGATCAACTGGGTGAATTTGGATTTGGTTGTAGCCAGAGAAACCGTACATGAAGGACAATGCCTCGTGACTGACACAATCATCGATAATTTGATCGATAAAGAGTGTGGGAAAGTTGTCTTTGGGACAGGCATGATTGAGGTCACAAAAATCCGTACAGACATGAATAATGCCCTATTTTTTGTTAACAGGGACGGGGTTGGAGACCCATGATGTATAGGCAATGGGGTAAATGAAGTCGACGACGTGTAATTTATCAATCTCAGCCTTGATGGTCGTGGCTTTGGATGGGTGTAGCGACTGTTGTTTTTTGTAGACTGGTGTGATATTAGGCCAAGTGTCGATGTGATGTTCGACGATAGAGGGGTCAAGGCCAGGAATTTCTATGTATGACTAGGCAAAAATGTCCTGGTATTTCTAGAAGAGAGATTTGTAAGCAGTAATTTCTTCAGGAGTTCATGCGGCGCTAATAGTGATTTCCTCGACGACTCCATTTTTTTATGGAAATATCAATTTTGATGGTGGGGGAAATGTTGGCCATATTGCCTTCTTCAAAAGAATCAGGGGCTGGGATAGGGTTGTTGAACCAGTCGATATGCCCTGATGGGATAAAATCTTTGGTTTCGACTACGTATATCAGGTGTTGGTTAGGAGGGGTGAATGCTTCCTATGAAAAGAAGAGGGATATGTGGTGTAGTGCATCCCATGGGTAGTTGGGGGTGGTTAATTTCTCAAGTATGTCCTCGTCGCAGTGGAATTGTCAGGAATACAAGGGATCCAGAAGAGTCACCTCGGTGAATGTCCCTGTGTGATTGTCATCTGGTGTTGAAGAAGTAGGGGGGTGATGCAAGAATATTGTGATGGTTCACTCGACATAAATCAAATATCGAGATACTGAGGGTTAAAAATGGAAGTTGGGCGTAAAATTTCCATGGGGAAATGAACTAGGGAATTGGGGGGATTTAGGGGTAAATCCTCGTACAAGTCATCCAAGAACCATGGGGGAGTAGAGAGCATCTCAGGTTCAGGAGAAAGGATTTGAATAACCTCTGGAGATGGAGTAGGGGTAATCACTGATTCTGCTAGCACTGGATGAGATGTAGTGTTTTGAATAAGGGCCATTTGGTGACGCCTATATTCGATGATCATAGGAAATTGATATATAAAATGATCAAGTGATTCACATAGGGTGCAAGGACACCTCATACGTTCATTGACTGAAGTGGTGACATAATGGATGTCTGTGTTTTGGGTACTTGATGACGTGGAGGTAGAGGGGTTTTGTTGAAAACCTTGGTGTACTTCCGCGAGTGTTTTTCAAAACTGAGATAGGGTGGGGAAATGATGAGTATAGTAGCCATACTCTAAACATATGGCACATGTGAATTTGGTCCGTAGCCCTTTATTTCTTGCAGTAGACGACATTGTGGTGGTATTGAGTGTGCTTGATGAAGCTCTAGGCGATGTAGTAGCATGGGGATGGGATGTGGTTGCATGGGGGAGTTGGATGAGAATGCATCTCGGGGAGAGAGGGACATCGATTAGTGGGGTGTCCTTCTTTCTTGTAGAGTGCACAATGAGGTTGGATGCAAGGAGAGAGAGGAGCGATGGGATCTTTCTTCTTTCGTCTGCCCCCAGCTGTAGTGGTGGCATTAGTAAGAGGGGGTGAGGGTGTTGCTTCGGGAGTAGGTTTTGAATTTGCATCAGAACTCCAGCGGTTTTGGGAGGGAGGGATGGTTGAGGGACCATATTGGGTGGATGTAGATACCAAACTAGGATTGCCAGTACCATGTTGAGGAGGGTAAGCGTTGCAACTACCTGTAAAGTTTGTATACCTGGTGGGGGGTAAAAGAAAGGGATTTGGGTAATGGCTTGGGGGACTGTTTCCATATTGGGATATGGCCCTGGGGGAGAGGAAGATCAGGAATGGAATGAGCAGAGCTAGTTCTAGGGGGTTCCTGAGGGAGAAGTTCTATGACTAGTGGGACATCAGGGATAAAAGAAGTCTCAATGGGAGGGAGATTATCTTCAGTGGTTGTTCCGTTGGAGGATACGACACATACTTGGGATGAAGGATTGAGGAGTAGTGGTGATTCGTGGTATGTCCCTAACAAAGATGGGTCTTTGAAGATTTTGGGGCCCATCTCGATGAGAGGATAGGCATTGGGATTAGTATGGATGAAAGGGAGGATGTTATCGATGTTGGATGAAGGATTTGGCTCATAATGAGAAACTTGATCAATGGTAATGATCTTTCCATTATGGGGGGACATCATGGATCGAAAGATAGAGGAGGAAACTACCTTCATAGCATACATATAGCTACGACCGAATAAGATATTGTAATCGAGGGGCGCATTGATAACTTCAATGTCAATGAGAATGGTCTTGCCCCCAAGTTCTACAGGGACATTTTGGAAGAGTCCTTTGGGAGAATATGATCATCCATCATAGGCTCTTAAGGTAATGGCAGATGGTATTAGTTCGGGGGAACCAAGTTTCTTCCATACATATTTTGACATGATTCATGTGGATGCACCGTCATCAATGATGCAACGGTGAACTGTAATGTTCCGGATTTTAACTGGTATTTGAAAAGCGATGAGAGTAGGGAGGTGAGGTTCTCCACTATCGAGATCAAATGTGATGATTCAGGTATCTGCAGGGTCAACTGCCCCGAGGGAAGAAAGTAACAATTTTCGTTGGGTAGGACAAGTTTGAAGGACTTCTAAGACTGACATAGCAACAAGATATTGGGCCAAATCATCGACCAAATTTTAATTATGATCTTCCCTAGCCTGAGGGTTGTGGATGTTCCATCGTAATGGGATGCGAGGAATACGAAGGGGTGAGTCAATATTCGGGTGAGGAATCATCAAAGGGGGCCCAATTATGGCTGGGGGTGCATCTGAGGTGGTGGGCGTAGACTCGGGGGTTGTGCTATATTGACGACTGCGTGTTTGTAGAAGAAATTCTTCTTCACTAGTGAGGAGGATAGTGCGATCGACATGATTTCCAGGATTGGGATACTGTCCCATCTCTGGTAGGGTAGGCTGCATGTCTTGTTGGGTGTTCAGTACTCCCTGGTTTGGGATGGAATTTTGCAGCACGACTGGGGGGGGGTTGTTGCACATATTGTTGTGGGGCATGTTGGGGGACAGGTGGTGTCGGGCAACATGGTCCACTTATAGATTCTTTCATCCATTTAAAGTTGGCGATTTGGGGTAAATGGTGAGTATAGTGACCAAACTCGCTACAAAGGGCACAAGGGAAGTTGGTCTGAAGATTGTTGTTATTTTTTCCTTGGAGTTTATTATTGCCCCTTTGAGGGTTTTGGTTCCCTGTGTTTTGGTTTCCCCCAACAGGTTTGTTCTGTTGGGGGTGAGTTCCTCCTTTCCCTGGATTATGATTGTTCCATTTTTTTCCTTTCTTTTTGGCATTATTCGACTGATGGGTCGGATTTTCCATATTCAGTTGTTCAAAATTTTGATATTGATGAATGGGAGAGGGTTGAAAAAAATTAAGACCAACATGTGGGTGTCCTTATGGTGGAGCCATGGGCTATGGAGGGCCAGGAAATGGAAAGTACAGTTTGTGTTGTGGTAATGATCCATAAGGGACATAGGAAGATGTGGCGCTTTCACTAGTGCTTAGGGTATAGGCTGAGGTAGAGGGGGTACTGACACTTGGTTGGGTAGGTGGGTGTATTATGGGTGCTGGCGAGGGTCCACTTGTGGGTGGAGGTGGAGAAACATGGTATGGTTGTTGATAAGGAGGAGGAGGATAATAAGGGATTCCTCCATATTCCAGCGGATATTGGGGTGTGCCATACATGGGTGGTTGTTGAGGCTGTGGGTTGTGGTGTGTAGTTTTACCGATCAATCCATCTACTGAGTGAGACATCCCAGGTTTGTCTTGGCCAAATGGCATGGGTCTTGGGAGATCAGGTAGTACTGTGTACAAGTATCCTAATTATGAATAGATGAGGTCATATTGTTGAGCCTTGCTGATGGCTTCTTCTTCTTATTGAGGGAAGGTATAAGCCACATCTTTACCGAGGAGTGAGACAAGTGATCTGAGAAACCAATCAAGGCATTGTTGTTTGGTGGTTTTTTCTTCGCACAAACTATGTCGTCGATGCCACTTGTGAATGTGATCAGCTATATGTGTGGCTGAGGTTTGTTTAAAATCAAAGAGTAGTTCAAGGCCATTGTCATGACAGATTGGTAATTGAAAGAAGGTAAAAAATGCTGTGGCCAAAGACTTGAAAGTCGCATGGGACCCTGATTTTTCGTCTACATACCACTTGGCTGATGGGCCAGTGAGTGTGCATTGAAATAATGGTAGTCGAATGTAATCATCCATAATACTGTTGGAAGAGAACCATAAGTGGAAGGTCATGACATGGTTGGCAGGGTCATCCCCTGCCTTTCCTTCAAACTTGGGGATGTCGGAAGGTAGTTTGGTAGGCATTGTAGACCATGTGGGGTCATGCAATATAGGATAATTAGTGAGTTTGCTTAGATCTGGTATGTTGAGAGAAGCCAAATATGGCATCTGGAGTGTTGGTGGAGGGTTAGTTCCAGCCACGGTGTGAGTGTTCTGAGTACTTGACCTTTAAAGGGGGCTAGGTGGGTTTATGCTTCCCCCTTGAGAAGAAGTTGGTCCCCCACCTCCATGTAAAGGAGAGTGAGTGGATGGTTGACCTTGGAAAGTGGACCCAAGTAAGGTGGAACCTTAAAAAGTTGATCCCAAGACAGTGGCACTCACAGGGGTGTGAGAAGGTGGGGCCGATGAGTTGGCAAGACTAGGAACTCCTCCTAGAATAGGAGGGAGATTTAGCAAGCGCCTGGAACGATGGGGGTTCTGTGGGTCCCCTATGATGTCTGACTAGCTAAGTGAATGTGTGTGAATGGTGGTGAGAGTAATAAATAAACAAGAGCCTTTGCTGTGATTTTTGTACCTTCATAATATATCTCAATCAGATGTAATCAGAATAACATCATACATAAAAAAAATTAGATAAAGAAGCATATATGTGGATAGGTGGTTTTTTTCTGCGTGCGAGAACAAAGAAAACAAAATGCTCATGTCCTAAAAGACGTAACGTCCTTCCTCTTAAATAGCACTGGGCCTTCCAATAGTACTCGATAGTGGGGTCTGAAGCCACTAGAAGAGAAACTAGTGAAGGATGAAGTAATCAGTTATAATTAGGGGTAGAGGGGGCATATCCCGAAAGAACTGGCAATATTTCCCAATAGCCACACAAAATCCGATCAAGGTGCAATTTCAGTCCACACTTGCCACCTGGGTATATGTCCTAAAATTTGGTCATTAGGTACCTCGGTCAAAGTGAGACATTTAGATTTTTGGCCCAAGAAATGGGTGACGGGCTGGATCCCGTCCAAGAGGTGGGTGCCTCAAGGGGGGACACACAGAACAACTGGACGTTGGCCTTCAACCCTTCACTGGTATCTCTCTGCCTTATGGTGTTAGGAACACTTGACTTGTAGGATTTAAAGTTCCCTATTTGACAACTTATATTGTTTTGAAAAATGTGAGAACTGGATAATGGGGAGTTTTTTGGATGCCTATCCCCGAAATCCTACCTAGGCTAAATAATTCTTTTGGCACCTCCTGTGGAGGAAAACTTAGTGAATTTTTATAAAAAGTTTAGATGTGTTTGTGTGAGAGATTGCGGGTGTGAACCAACCTCGTTGAAATTAAATGGGAGTGGATAGTTTTGTCAATAAAAGGGTGGGCTGTTTAAGAATCCCATTCGGGGAAACTTACTTTAACCTCTACAACTTCTAGATAAAACTATGTGAGTGCTTGGTGATCTTGTGTGTGAACAAGTGGAAGTGTGCCAAGTTTTTAATAAATTAGGTGTCACCTTGCTGCATGTGGTCTTCACTTGGTCCTTACAAGTCTTTGATTACCTAATTAACTAAATGTCGTTGGTACAACCTTGTGAAATTTTAAAATCCCTGGGAAACTAGCATGTGGACATGTGGGTCCTTTACTATTCCTTTAACTCCCTAAATGTGATTTGATCTAAGAAATCTTTGAAACTATCCTAGATTTGTGAACATGTTTGCATGTATGGGCCCTTTACAAAACCTTTAAACTTCCCTAGTGAGTTAATATAAGAAAGATAATTTCAACACTATCCTATCTTTGTAGCATGTGGGCATGTATGGGCCCTTACAATCTTAAAATGTGTTTGAAAAATAAACTAAGAGGAGTCCCGAGGGGGCTGTTGTCCTCTCCTAAAGATTTTGTCTTTTTTTTAAAAGGAGATGAAATTTTCCCTCAACCTCTTTCTGATTCTCAAGATCCATTTGAAGCATGAGAGAAGAGCATACTCAACGATTGATATCAAATTTATGGTCCCAATGCAAGTCTTATATGTGATGCATAATGATTCCAACTTAACTCTAGTCAAAGCAAGATATCCATGTGGAAAAACGACAAAAAGGAGGGAAAGTTATGATTTTACCCCTAAGTGCCTATGTGTTTTGACTAATCCCTTTACATGAAGAGGGAACTAAGTGTGGTGCAAATTACAATGTGCATGAAATCAATTTTAAGCTGGCTAGGGGCCTTCCTCAAATCACAAAAAGGCTTACAATGTGTTTTTTTTTTCACAGGTGCGCGCGTCTCAGAGTAGATAGAGGTGCTCTAAGTGCCAATGCACGCACTGAAAGAAACTTATGGGCGTAGGTGCGCAGAGAGTGCTATGTAGAACAATGGGTTTGGCGCACATGCACCGAAGACGCATCTGTGGGTTAAAAAACCTGTGCACGTCTGATACACTGTCGTGAAGAATAATTCCAGATGAAAATCACACAACTCAGCTTTGAATTTGGTTTCCTGTAGGTCGGCTTAGGCCGGTTATGGTACTTGTAGGTTAGATAATAAAAAAGAAGAGCTAAAATAACCCAAATGGGGTAGGAAATTGATACCTTTCCCCAGTGGAGTCGCCAATTTGTTGGGCCTCTTTTGTCACCTAAATGAGCAAAATAGAGGTTCTTACAAGCTTGGTTGGGTTAGCTAAGCAAGACAACAGTAAACGAAAGGGTTAGAAGAATAAAGCATAAAAGACTAAGCTAAGAATTAAACTAGGAATGATAAAAACAATTAAACTAAAGTGCATAAGGACATAAGATCTAGAAACAAACAAGACTCATGTCACCAATGGAAAGGATTGTGTTAGTGAAAAGAAAGCACCAAAGAGAAAGGGGGACTTTGGGTCCCTTCTTTCTCCAAGGGAGGGCTCTTGGACCCCCAAGATTGAGCTCTTCTTACAACTTGAAAACTTGAAAGAAATGGTGAAATAATCCCAAGCTAATTCACTCAAAGGGTGATGTGAATAGCTCCAATGGAATGGTGCTAGTATGCTCTTGAAGAGAAAAGAGGATTCCCCAAGAGAATAGCAGCATAATAACCTTACAAATGAATTCCATGAAAATGTAGTGCACCCATGGCCTCTTTTTATAGCATAACTTTGAGGCATTATTCAACCAGCTTTGAGTGTGAACAAGGGGCCCTTTAGGGTACCCTTAGGTTTTTGACCAGCCACCCAACCGGATTCAACCGAGATTTGGATGTCAAATTGACTTGGAAGCTAAACTAGAAGTGGGTGGGAGGCTGACCAACATCATAAATGCTCCATTCTCATATGTGCGCGGCTTTCAGCGTCCATAGTCGCTCATCGTGCACATGTGCACTTTTCCTGCATTTATTGATGGTGCATGTGCACACGCGCTCTGTATAATCATAGCGTATTCTAATTTTATAAGCAGTCGTATAGTTTTGGACATTTTAAAGATGCATTTTTGGTAATTTTGGTCCATGGGTGAACTAATAGCTGTTTGGAGATGCTGGATTCCTGTCACCATGTGCGGACGAGATTTCAGTGATAACACCCTTGACCAAGTTTTGAGGAGTCTTGGTCATGTTTGACCTAATTTTGGGACTTCGACAGGCTGTCGAAGGTGGAGCACAAGACAGAGTGGAGATCATGGGATCTCAACCCCTTTTAGGGCCCTTTTTGTGATTCAGGATTATGTAATGAGTATGGGATGCCGACCCATGGTTTTACCCATGTTTAGGCCTATTTTTCAATGTATAAATAAGTAGCTAGGTGATGTAAGAAAGAGACGAAGAGACCTAGTAGGCCAATATGCTAAGTGCTAGAGTTGGATCTATGTGATCAAGAGTTGTAAGTGCTTTGTGCATACTGTGTGAGGCTTGCAAGGCTAGTGCAAGTAACTGTAAGAGACTGTGTGAAGGCTTGGTGCTATACCCTAGCTAGAAGAAGGAGGATCTGGCAGACTGCGTGGAGATATCCCGTCTTATGCAGAGTAGAAATTGGATGCTATGTGCCTATAATAAGCTTGACCAAAGAAAATAAAGAAGATAAGAGTTGGTGGACGTATCCCCAGGGTGGGGGTGAACCATGCACATCCTGTGTTGCTATGCTTTGTGCGATGTATTGATGTGTTTATTTTCTTAGTTATTTAATATAGATGAATGATCTGTTGATGCTTAATTCTTAATAATATGGATGGATGTTGGATCTGACTTATGTATGCATGCTTAGTGCTTAAATACCTTATATCTGAATGAATACTGCGATAATCTGTAATTAGGATTTAACTGTGCTGTAACTAAGACTGGATATTGATGAATGTTAACTAATGAGTTCTTTGTTAAGTGTTAGAATCATAGATCTGTGTCCCAGCTAAGGAAGAAAACATCTGAGTCCTGCAACCACCCCTGCCTCTACCCCGGGTGAGACTTCATCTACTTCGCAGGTGTTGTCGAAAGGGTGAGTAGTTAGGGTTTTGTTGGTGCGTTGTTGTAGCGTTGAACCCTGGGTCTACCCCTATGCCAACAAATGGTTCCGTTGCCGAGACCTGAAACTGTGATTGCTGGGAACTGAGGAAAAATAAGCTTTGTGCAAAGATCTGACCTGAAATTGTGAAATCTCTGCGCATATATCTGTCGCTCTAGTGCACAATATTCTACCCAATCTGTGAAGCTCTATGCTAAGAAATAAGTCCGATCTGAAGAAAAGAGGTAAGATCTGAATGCTTTGTGCTTTGATAAAGGTAAGAATAGTGAAAATTTTTAGATCTGGAAGCTTTGTGCTCTGCTGAATATAAGACTAATGGAAATTTTTGTTTCTAAAGTATGGATCTAGGTATGTTTGATAAGATTTGTCCTAGCTTGAAAACTAGGGCACTAATAGAAGAAATGAGATTTGATATGAGTATATATGATAAGAATAGTGAAAGATATGTTATACGTATGCATAGAGAGAATGTTTGGACTAACAAATGGATGCAGGATCCTAGAAATAATTTGTTGTAGGTTAGCTACCATGATCCTAGTGCGCAGTACAGGAAAGGTTGGGGATCATTTAAGAGAAAGAGAGGATTAACCCTTTGTTATAGTTGCAGAAGACTGGGACATCTGAATAAGGAATTCCCTGGTAGAAGACTTAGTTGCCTCTGTTGCAAAGCTATGGACCATGAAGTTTTGGATTTCCCTAGAATGATTGCTAAGGTTGATAGGATGAATATGATACAAGGATACCACAGGAAAGGTCAAGCAACTGAGATTATGACAAAACCCAAGAAAGAATCTAAAAAAGTATTGCTACAAATGAAAGAAACCCTGAATGACCACCGAAATATCATCTTATCAGAGATCTTCAAAGAAAAAGAGTGCATTGAAGAAAGAATATGAGACTTTGACATTGACTGTGTTCTGGATGAGGAAACACCGGTGAATATCATGATAGAAAGAACTTGGGAACTTTTAGGGGAGCCTGCTATGATTCCTGCATTGGGAGGAATAGGGTTATTGAAAGGAAAGCTGATAACCCTATGTGGAAGACTTACCCAGATATCTATGAGTTCTCATGGAACATCGACAGAGAAGAAATTGAAGTTGTTAAATTTATTGAGAACAATGCTCCATTTGCTATGTTACTAGGAAAACCTTGGATTGAAGGAGATCATACCAGAAAGAGAGAATAAGAAGTCTTAGAACAAAAGAAGCAAGAATTGAAATATTTCATGACTAGGAGGATAACACACTTGATTGAAGAAAAAAAGAACCGAGAAAAGATATTTAAAACTAGAGACTTGCATGCTGATGTGGGAAGAACACCAGAAGACCTACATAAGACTGAAGTACCTATTCCAGATACAGATGAAGTATTACCCCTGATTTCTAGGAAAGAATCTTACCAGCGCAAAGTTACTCTGCCAAAAGAAGATACAAATCAGAATGGAAAAAGGAATTTCGAGACGAAGCTCATTGGAAAGAAGGATAGAAAACTAAGTAAGAAGAGAACTATGATAAAAAAGTTACAAAATATTCCAGAGGGAACTTCACAGAAGGAAAACTTGCAAAATTGGAAATTTGTCGGGATATCAGAACTGCATCAGATGGCACTTCGCCATGGTGAAGCAATATAGCCATTGGGAATAGTATAGCCACTAGACCGATGGCCCGAATAGGTAGAAAGATGTTTATGGTCATAAAGTTTGCCACCAAACCATTGGGATCGTGCCATAACAGACATAACTGAGTTAATGAAGGCTTTTCACCCATTGCAAGAGATCCATTTCCAAGTTATCTATTTATCTTGTCACGCCACGCAACGAGAATAATTTTTCCAACCATGACTAGATAAGTCCACAAAATAGTTGATTTTTCACAGTGATCATCGCGCTATTGTCATATATCCCATTGCATTGAGCAGTTACTCTTCGAACCCGAGATATCCAACCACGAGAGTGTATGTTCGAAGAACTTAGTGCACTAGAAGAGTCTGTGAAGGAAGTACTCATTGACCTCATGACTGAGAGAGTCATGTATTAAAGAGTGATGTCTGTGGGTGTACAAGAGTCCTCGAAGAGAGGAGTGCAAGCCTCTTCATCGACTTATCATGGAGCTGGATCATCCCGACCGCCAGCAGAAAAGAGATCCAAACACAAAGATGACCTAGCCAATGCAAATATGATCTCGACCATATTTCCCGACTAAATCCTGACTCTGGCCAGTGCGATGAGTCGAGAGAGTGTGCCAAGAGATTTCAAGTACTCCATGGTTACTGTGTACCTCTCGAAGGGGATACACGCAGTTTGAGTGCAACAGGACAAGATCGCAGTGTTGAAGTTCAATGAATTCAACCTCAGAGATCGCAAGAACTATAGTATGCTCACCTTGTATAAATACCTGACTAGGATGAAGGGGAAGAACTAAAAGATAATCCCCCAAACGTGGATGATGAACCTCACGCAGTCCACCTTGTTAAATGTAATGAAAATCACACACTTCGAAAGGCACCGGAAAGTCTATGCCTGTGCCAAGTTATTATTTTCATGTTACCATGGTGACTACTTATGGCTAGACTAACGTATTACAGTCGATATGATGTTGATCCATAGGATCACAGGATTAAGTATGAAAGGACCTGACCTGTAGGAGTTCTATCTAGGAAAATCCACAGATCACGCACTAGCACAAAATATCAAGGATACATATGACGACGTTGAAAAGGGGACGTGAGGCTACAAGGTAGTCTCCATCCAGAATGGCGTAGTGCACTTAGCCTACCATCTCATAGCCGAAAAGTTAGTAAGCAAGAACATACCTACGTAGGTCACAGGCTTTGTCATTGACCTCCATGGGAAGTGCATGGAAGGTCTACAGATGAACTAGGTGAAGTACCTAGTTAATCAACTAGAACTCGATTGCCGCGAAGCAGAAGACCAGGGCTACAAATTTCACTTTAGCTGGATCCTGAACCTCATCAACTTTGTTGCCTGGGAGATGTCGGAAGGTGCGACCTTCTTGGATATTGAACCATTCAAGCCGCTTGCTGCGAAGTTCACCACACTCTGGTACTCAAGTGATATGAACAAACAGTGGCAGTCGAATGTTTTTTTTCACTCCTATTACCTCTAGTTGAGGAGAGCCATCGAAGTTGAACCTCGCATGACTCTGAAAACCCTACAGAGGTTTCAACCCCTGATGATTTTTTTCACAAATCGACACTTCATCTACCTTACAGTGCAAGAAGATGAACATAAGGAGCAGCTTAAGTCATACTACAAACTCATAGAAGAGGACCTTGAGGAGATCACTAAGGACTGGTTGACAGACCTCCTTATTCCAGCAAACCTTGTAGAGATTTCTGACCTTGACAACCCAGAGGACACCCACAAAGAACATGATACACCCAGACCCAACAGAATGAAGAAGACCGAAGAGGTCCAAGATTTAAGCAACGCCTCAAGAAATACTGCTTTAGTATCACTTGACCAAGGGGGTGATGACAAAGTAGAAGAAATAAATGGAAAAGGAGATGAACAGAAGCCAGGGAAGTAACACCACCTAGAGACGAGGTTGATCCCCTGAAGAAGAGAAAGGGTTCTCCCCTGAAACCTTCTTTTCAGAATAAATCGAAAGACACCATGAAAAAGATGAAGATTGTGCTCACTACCGATGATTTTGACTTCATCATCACAACCCTAAACGACGCTTCAATGGAAATCATGGAGAAACAAGAAGCTAACCAGGAGGAAACGTATGACATAATTAAGGTCAAATTTCGAAGGGTACAACAGGCCCTTCAGTCCAGCCGTGTAGTGTCCACTGCGCCCCTACCATCAGAAGAACCAGAGTTGGGAGATGAGCCAGCCCAACTCCACCGACTAGCTGATGTGGTCGAAGCTCGCCTTCATCGCGCTCAAGAAGAAATCGAACAAGCCACCCAGGCATTGAAGCAAGTGAAAGGTGTACTCGTAGAACAAAACAGAGTTGCAGAACATGAGAATATTTCTCTCCAGGCAAATTTTGAAGAAGAAAAATCCTGGATGCAACAGGAAAAAGAACAGTTGCTCACAGAGCAACTCGAAGTGAAAGAAGCAATCAACAGATCCCTCTACTCTGCGATAGGATTAGAACCATAGGAAGAATAATGAGTCACACATCAAGTAGAGTATCTCGTAGAATCTATCTAGTAGCTACAACAACAAATAAAAGACTTATATCTCCACACCGTACCCGACACTTCGCAGGATGTAAGGGATAAAAGAGAAGCAATTGCTCGAAGCACAGTTGAAAGAATCAAATCTATTTTCCTGGAATGCAAGAAATTGAGTGATAGTAGTGCCCAGACATATGAGTGACTCAATGAGAATCCAAAATTGAAGGCACTAGACTCACAACTACAGGAAATGAAGCAACATGAGAGACAATATAGGTGCAGTTGAAGCCCCTGTCAGTTGTGGAAAGAATAAAGCGATCCCAAGAGCAGTGCACTTCCTAGCAGAACTAGTCAGATCAAAGTGACTTGGGATGAGTCACAGGTGAGTGTTGGGGGCATGTTGGCCCTTGACCAAGTTTTGAGGAGTCTTGGTCATGTTTGACCTAATTTTGGGACTTCAACAGGCTATCGAAGGCGGAGCACAAGACGAAGCAGAGATCACGGGATCTTGGCCCATTTTAGGGCCCTTTTTGTGATTCAAGATTATGTAATGAGTATGGGATGCTGACCCATGGGTTTACCCATGTTTAGGAATATTTTTCAATGTATAAATAAGTAGCTAGGTGATGTAAGAAGAGACGAAGAGACCTGGTAGGACAATATGCTAAGCGATAGGATTGGATCTATGTGATCAAGAGTTGTAAGTGTGTTGTGCATACTGTGTGAGGCTTGCAAGGCTAGTGCAAGTAATTGTAAGAGACTGTGTGAAGGCTTGGTGCTATACCCTTGATCCAGGTGGATATTGGTGGCCACCCACCTTTTCCGACTGGCTCAAAACAGTTTTCTGGCAATTTTGGCAATTTACTATTTTTAGCAGGTTTTAACTTCCGGGGCCAT
>JZKD02S1854094.1:185241-209003 GCA_000966675.3 Picea glauca
CATCTCCTAGGGTTAGGTTTTTGGATGTTTATGACTTTTGGCATTCTCTTCTATTGTAAAAAGGCCTCTAGAGCCTCATTGTAATCATCTTCTCACGGATGCGAGTAGCAGCCACTTCTCTTCTCAGAGATAAGCTACCAGCGCCCTAGCTAGTTTATTTCCATTCTGTCTGTAAGCATATTTCAGTCATTTGTGATTAATGAAGTAAAGTCTTATTTCCGCTGCATCTCTGTGTTTATGTGTATTTCTGTATTTCATTTTGTTCCTACATAAATACGGATCAACCCTAACTAGAAGAAGGAGGATCTGGAGGAGTTCACATAGATCTCCTGTCTTCTACAGAGTAGAACTTGGATGCTATGTGCCTATAAGAAGCTTGACCAAAGATAATAAAGAAGAGAAGAGTTGGTGGACATAGCCCCAGGGTGGGGGTGAACCACGTACATGCTGTGTTGCTATGCTTTGTGCGATGTATGGATGTGTTTATGTGTTATTTTCTTAGTGATTTAATATAGATGAATGATCCGTTGATGCTTAGTGCTTAATAATATGGATGGATGTTGGATCTGACTTATGTACGCATGCTTAATGCTTAAATACCTTAGATATGAATGAATACCGAGTTACTTTGTAATTAGGGTTTAACTGCGCTGTAACTAAGTTTGGATATTGATGAATGTTAACTGCTGAGTGCTCTGTTAAATGTTAGAATCACAGATCTATGTCCCAGCTAAGGTTGTAGACATTTGATTCCTGCAACCACCCTTGCCTCTACCACAGGTGAGACTTCATCTGCTTCGCAGGTGTTGCCGAAAAGGACAGTATTTAGGGTTTTGTTGGTGCACTATTGTAGCATTGAACCTTGGGTCTTCCCCTGTGACAATAGGAGGATCTGGTGCTTAACGCGTAGATCTCTTGTAAGATTCTGGCGAATAATAAAGAGGCAAAATAGTTTGTGGACATAGCCCCACCCTAGGGTGAACCACATATATCCGGTGTCTCATGGTTTGCTTTGTGCAATGTTATCTATGTTATGTTTTTCTTAGTGCTTTGATTGTGATGTGTAATAGATAGATCTTTTGTTGCTTAAATGTTTTTCCTATGTTAAATTGCTAGATCTGATTCACAGTGCTAAGTGGTAAGTGTTTAAGGTGCATAATCTTTTGTTATTACCATGCTATATCTATATTTGATTATGTTTTGCGATGTTAAAAGGGTTAATAAACTAATGCATGTCACTTCCTAAGCGTTAACAAAATATTCTGTGAAGTGTTATTATCACAGATCTGTGTCCCAACTTGGTTACAAACACCTACATCCTATAACCCCTCTTACTTTTACCTCGGGTGAGACTTCGCCTGCTTCGCAGGTGTTGCCGAAAGGGCCAGTAGTTGGGGATTTGTTGGTGTGATGTTAAGCATTGAACCGTGGTTCTACCCCTGTGCCAACAAAAGATGATATTTGAAGCTGGGAATTTTAAGGTAGTAGCACGTTTAGATCCCTCAAATTGTGAAAGATAGGGTAGTAGTTGCATTCAAGGATTTTATACATAAATTTTTAGAAGTTTATCTGGATGATTGGACAATATTCAGTTTATTGAAAGACCATGTAGAAATTCAGAGGTTAATGTTAGAGGGTTGTAGGCAATGTCAAATTTCCTTGAACATTAAGAAATGTATATTTGGTACACTTTTTGGCATCCTACTTGGACACATTGTATGCAAATAGGGCTTGATAGTAGACCCTGCAAAGATTGATGTTATTGTCAATTTACCACCACCAGAGTTAGTGCACCAATTGAGAGAAACATTGGGCCACATAGGGTACTACAGGAAATTTATAAAGGGTTATGCAAAGATTACTGCACCCTTGGAGAATTTACTAAAGAAAGACATCAAGTTTCAATGGAATGATGAATGCCAAGAGAGTTTAGACATATTGAAGGAGAATATGGTGACACCACCAATTCTAAGCTTTCCAGATTGGAAAAAATAATTTCATGTGCATGTGGACGCTTCATCCATTTCACTTATAGTAGTTTTGGCACAACCAGGTGAAGGAGACATTGATCACGCAATATATTTTGCTAGTATAAAGTTATTCGAGTCTGAGCAGAACTATAATAATACAGAAAGGGAAGGTCTGGATATGGTATATGCCTTACAAAATTTCATACATTATTTTTTGGGTCAACATTTTAAGATGTTTACAGATCATTCCTCTTTAAAGTACCTAGTTAACAAGACAATGTTGGGGGAAAGGATCTATATATGGCTATTATTGTTTCAGGAATATGAGTTTGAAATCATAGTAAAACCAGTGAAGCTAAATGCAAGACCGAATCATCTGTCAAGAATTACTAATGGAGAGGAGCCAAAAAACTTGGAGGAGAATGCTTTTGATGCTAACTTATTTCCTGTTCAGATCGCTGATGATTATTTTAGTGACATTGTTGGATTTTTGAGCACATGAATGGCTCCCAAGGAATTTACCATCGCTCAGAAAAAATAGTTGGTAGTGCATACTACACACTATCAGCTGATTGTAGGTCATTTATACAAGCTAGGTGCATATGGAATTATAAGAAGACGTGTGATGGAGCATTAACGCTCCATGGTTCTAGCAGAAGAACATGAAGGGATAGCCGGAGGGAACTATGCAGGAAACCCTACAACACAAAAGGTGTTGCACACATGATTATTGTGGCCTACAATACATAAGGATGCAAAAGAGTACTGTCTGACTCGTGATGTGTGTTAGAGGGTGGGTGTTGGAAAGCGGGTAGACCCATGGTTCAATGCTTACAACAACACACCAACAAAACCCTAAATACCGACCCTTTCGGCAACACCTGCGAAGAAAATGAAGTCTCACATAAGGTAGAGGCAGGGGTGGTTGTAGGACTCAGATGTATGCAACCTTAGTTGGGACAGAGATCTGTGATTGTAACACCTTAACATAGCACTTAGCAGTTATAGTTCATTAATATCCACTCTTAGTTTACAACACAACTAAACCCTAACAATAGATCAACATAGTATTCACACAGATCCAATAGATTCAAGCACTCAACATACCAACATAGATCAGATCTAGCATTCATTCAGATTATTCAGCACTAAGCTATCATATTAGATTCTTCTAAGCATATATCAGTGCACTAATCATTTAACCATATAAACAAGAGAACAAACATAAATCACAACACAACCACAACACGAGATATACGTGGTTCACCCTCACCCTGGGGCTATGTCCACCAACTCTTCTTATTTATTTCTTTCTGTCAATCTTCTATATGCACAGAGCCATGATATCGTACTCCATAGAGGAAAGGATATCTATGTGCACTCCGCTAGATCCTCCTTCTCTAAGTTACAACACAAAGCCTCTTCACAATTTCTTACAATCACTTGCACTTAGCTCTGCAAGTTATCAACATAGCATGCACAAAGAACTTACAAGTTGCACTTAGCACAACGTCTAGCATATCTTCTATCACATAGATCAAACTACTTCCTACATTGCCTAGATTTCTATTTATGTATTACAAAAGGGACTAAACATGGGTAAACACATGGGCCAACGTCCCCATACATGTTACATAAGCCCAAAACCCAAAAATACCTAAAAAGGGGCCAAGATCCTGCAATCTCCGCTTTGACTTGCACTCTGCATTCGACAACTTATCGAAGTCCCAAAAGTAGGTAAAACATGACCAAGGATCCTCAAAACTTGGTTATGGTCCAATAGGCCCCCAAAACTCTCCTGTGACTCGTCCCGAGTCACTCTAGTATGGTATCTCTGCTTCAAAATCCTCGATATTGGCTCAAGATTCTTCGACCTGTTTCTGTGCCATGACCTCCTGTTCGACGAACTCTTGGATTAATGATTCATTGACATCTCCCTCTAAACATTGCTCAGCTGTAGTGACGACTTGCTCCAGTTCTGCTCCTCGGCCTTCAATTTCTGTGAATAGTTGGCAAGCCTCATCCTGTGTTGGTTGGAGCCTCTGAGTCACTTCCATGAATTTTCTTTGAATGGTGTGGACCTGTTGTTGAGAAGTGCACTATTCTTGGAATCAATTCATCTTCTCAATGGATGATAGGGGCTTTAACTGCGCCTGTATTGTTTCTGCTTGCTGCTTTCCCTCCTGGAGTTGTGACTCTAGTGCCTTCAGTTCAGGATCCTCAGTGAGTCGCTCATAAGTCTGGGCACTGTGATCACTTAAATATTTACATTCCATGGTGAGGGCCTTGATTATCTCAACTACATTTTGAGTAGTTGCTTCTCTTTGATCTTGTACATCCGACAGTGTGCTGGGCTCTATTCGTAGCTCTAAGTCTGCTATTCTTTGTTGAAGTTGCTGGATCTCTTCCGCGAGCTACGCTACTTGATGCTCCACTTAGTATTCTTCCTTTGGATCTAAGCCTATCAAAAAGCGAAGTGCTCTACCAATTGCTTCTTTGACTCCAATATGCTTTGCAAGCAAGTGCTCTTTTTCTTGCTTGACCTGCGCCCTCTCTTCTTCAAACTTGGCTTGAAGGTCATGCTTCTCCTTTTGTGCGACCCAAATTTTCTCTACCATTTATTCTTGGGCTTGTTTAAGGGCTATTGTGGCCTGGTCTTTCTCAGCTTGTGCTCGAAAAAAGTGAGCTTCGGTCACATCAGCTAGTCTGCAGAGTTGGGCAGGCTCATATCCCAACTCTTATTCTTCTGATGGTGGGGGCGTAGTGGATACTGCGCGGCTGTATTGAAGGGCCTGTTGTACCCCTATGAGTTCAAACTCGATCCTGTCATACATATCCTCCTACTTGGATTCATGTTTCTACAAGATGTCGTATGAGGCATCTGCTACAACTGCGATGATGAAGTTGAATTCATCTACAATGAGCACAGTCTGCATCTTAGTCAAGCTGGCTCTGGATTTATTTCAGGAAGTGGGTTTCATGGGGGAAACCTTTCTTTTCTTCAAGGGACCAGCCTCATCAAAAATATCCCTAGGCGGTGTTACTTTGCCTTGCTTCTACTGATCTTCTTTTTCGTTGGTCTTTTCTTGATCTGCTTCGTCATTACCCCTTCGACTGGGTGATACTGAAGTAGTTTCTTCCGATGCACTGCTCAAATTTTGGACCTCTTTGGTATTCTTATGTCTTCTAGGTCCAGGAGTATCCTTTGCTTCATGAGTGGTCTCATGGCTTCCAATTAGTTCAGGGTATGACATTTCTACAGGGTCAACGGGGATGAGGAGCTCTGCAGACTAATCCTTGGTTATCATTTCAAGGTCCTCCTCTGTGAGCTTGTAGTATGACTGAAGTTATTCTTTATGCTCATATGCATGCGCAGTGATATAAATGAAGTGTCTATATACGTGGAAGTTCATAAGGGGTCAAAACCGATGCAGGGTGTTTGGAGTCATGTGAGGGACAACTTCGATAGTCCTCTTCAGTTGAAGATAATATGTATGAAATACCGCATTTGACTACCACTGTTTTCCCATATCGCTTGAGTACCAGAGCATGATGAACTTCAAAGTGAGCAGCTCGAATGGCTCAATGTCTAGGAAGGTCTCACCTTCCACCATCTCCCAAGGGGTAAATGTGATGAGGATCAGGAGACAGCTAAAGTGGAACTCATAGCCTTGATCCTGAGCCTTACGATAGTCTAATTCCAGCTGTTTGACGAAGTACTTCACCCAGTTCATCTGGAGTAATTCTACACATTTCTTGGTGAGGTCAACAATGAATCCTGTGACCTATGTAGGTCTGTTCTTTCTCACAAGATTTCCTACGATCAACTGGAAGGCCAGGTGCACTGAGCCATTTTGGATGGAAGATACCTTGTAGCCTCATGTTCCCTTTTCTACATCTCCATATGTGTCTTTGATCTTCTGTGCCAATGCACGGTTTTTAACCTTTCCTGGGTAGAATTCCTACGGGTCAGGTCCTTGCATGCTCAATCTGGTGATCCTATGGATCATCGCCGGATTGACTGTGATGCATCAGTATAGCCATAGGTAGCCACCATGGTAACATGAGAGCAAGATCTTAACACACGCATTAACCTCTCGGTGCCTTCCAAAGTGTGGAATCTTAATTACATTCAAGAGGGTGGACTGCGTGAGGTTCATAGTCCATGGATAGGGGATTATTTTCGAGTTCTTCCCCTTCATCCTGGTCAAGTATTTATAAGGAGAGAGCATACTATGGTTCTTGCGGTCTCCTAGGTTGATGTTGCTAAACTTCAACATCACGATCTTATCCTGTTGCTCTCTAACTGCATGTATCCCCTTCGGGAGGTACGCAGTAACCAAGGTGTAATCAAAGTCTCTTGGGACACTGTCACGACTCACTGTGCCAGCTAGAGGTGGGATATCATGGGGTAGGATGGTCGGGATTAGCTTCACGTTTTCCAAGTCATCTCGGTGCTTGGCTATCTTCTCTGCTGCTGGTCGGGATGGTTCAGATCCATGAGCATTCGATGGAGAGGCTTGCACTCCTGTCATTGATGACGCTTGAATACCTGTGGACATTACTTTTTCAGCCATGAGATCGATGATAACTTCTTCGATGAATTTCTCTGTAGTGCTGAGCTCGTCCGACATACACGCTTAGATCAGATAATTCAGGTGGATGAATAAGTGGGCAATGCAATGGAACAAGTGTCGATCTCAATAAAGATAGTGCGGTAGCAACGAGTTTTCTTGGATACAATTCACAAAACTGTTCTCGGTGCAACAGTCGATGAACTAAGTAGACACAATGTAACAGATCTCTCCAACGGATGAGAGGCCTTAATCAATGCAGTTCTGTTCGTTGCTGCACAATCCCAATGGTATGATGGCGAGTCTTCAGGCCATTACTGCTACTCTAACTGTCCGGGTCATTGGGCGAACGATTATAATTCTTCCAACGACTATATCGCTTCACCATGGTGAAGTGACATGTTACACTGTTTTGATATCCCGACAAAGTTCCAGTCTTTCAAACCTTCCTTCTGCGAAGTCCCCTCTGGAACCTTCTATAACCTTTCTATATTTTCTCTCTACTTACTGAGATTTCTAGCCTTCTTCCTGGTGATCTTTGTTTTGGTATTCCTCTTTCCATTCTGATTCTTATCTCCTTTTGGCATAGTAACTTCACACTGTTGAGATCCTTTCATAAGGTCAGAGAGTAATACATATTCTCTATCTGGGGTAGGTTTTCTACTCATTTGTGTGTCTGCTTGTGTTCTTTTAAATTCGACATCCAAGATTCTAGTCCTAAGTAGCTTAGATCTATTCTCCTGTTCTTCAATCAAGTGTGCTATCCTCCTAGTCATAAAATCTTTTAATTCTTGCTTCTTCTACTCTAAGACTTTCTCTTCTTTTCTTCTTGCTTGATCCTTTTCAATCCAAGGTTTTCCTAGTAATATAGAAAATGGGGCACTGTTCTCAACAAATTTAACAACCTAAAAATCTTCCTCTGTCAAATTTCCACGAGCACTCATAGATATCTGGGTGAGTCTTCCACATAGGGTTATCAAATTTCCTCTAAATAGTCCTATTCCTCCCAATGAAGGAATCATAGCAGGATTTCCTAAAGTTTCCCAAGTTCTTTCTGTCATGATATTTACCTGTGTTTCTTTATCCAAAACACATTCAATGTTGAAGTCCCCTATTCTTTCTTCTATGCATTATTTTTCTTGGAATATCTCTGATAAGTTGATATTTATGTGATCATTTAGGGTTTCTTTCATTTGTAGCAATACATTCTTCGATTCTTTTTGGGGTTCTGCCATGGTCTCAGTTTCTTGACCTCCCTTAGGGTTTTCTTGTCTCATATTCATTCTTTCGATATTAGAAATCATTCTAGGGAAATTTAAAATTTCATGATCTGTGGATTTACAACAAAGACAACTAGGTCTTCTACCAGGGCATTCCTTAGCAACATGTCCCGGTCTTCTGCAATTGTAATAAAGGGTTAGTCTTCTTTTTATTTTAAATGATCCCCAACCTTTCCTGTACTATGCACTAGGATCATAGTAGCTAACCTGCAAAAAAATATTTCTAGGGTCCTGCATCCGTTTGTTAGTCCAAACATTCTTTCTATGCATAGGAATAACACATCTTTCATTATTTTTTTCAGATCTACTCATATCAAACCTTCTTTCATTTAGTTGTGCTAAAATTTTCAATCTAGAAAATAATTTATCAAACATACCTAGATCCATAATTTTGAAACAAAAATTTCCACTTATCTTACCTTTTCAATCAAAACCTTTCATTTTTCTTACCTTTATCAGAGCACAAAGCTTTAAGATCTTACCTCTTTAACCAAAAATTCTTACTTTACTTTTATCAGAGCACAAAGATTTCAAGTCTTACCTCTTTTCTTCATATTTGAATTTTATTCTTGGCACAGAGCTTCAAAGGTCAAGTAGAATACTGCGCACTAGGGAAACAAACCTACACACAAAGCTTTCTCTCCTTCAGTTCCCAAGAATCACAGTTTCAGGTCTCGACAATGAAACCATTTCTTGGAACGTGGTCAGACCCAAGGGTCAATGCTTACAACAACGTACCAACAAAACTCTAACTACCGACCCTTTCAGCAACACCTGCGAAGCATATGAAGTCTCACCCGAGGTAGAGGCAGGGGTGGTTGTAGGACTCAGATGTCTGCAACCTTAGCTAGGGCATAGATATGTGATTATAACACCTTAATAGAACACTTAGCAGTTATAGTTCATTAATATTCAGTCTTAGTTTACAACGAAACTAAAACCTAACAATAGATCAACGCGATATTCACACAGATCCAATAGATTCAAGAACTCAACATACCAACATAGATCAAATCTAATATTCATTCAGATTATTCAACACTAAGCTATCATATTAGATTATTCTAAGCATATATCAGTGCACTAAGCATTTAACCATATAAACAAGAGAACAACCATAAAGCACAACACAACCAAAACACGGGATATACGTGGTTCACCCCCACCCTGGGGCTATGCCCACCATATCTTCTTCTTTGTTTCTTTCTGTCAATATTCTATATGCATAGAGCCATGCTATCTTACTCTGCAGAGGATAGGAGATCTGCGCACACTCCGCTAGATCCTCCTTCCCTGAGTTACATCACAAATCCTCTTCACAGTTTCTTACAATCACTTGCACTTAGCTCTGTAAGTTCTCAACATAACATTCACAAAGCAATTACAAGTTGCAGTTAGCATAGTGTCTAGCGTCTCTTCGATCACATAGATCGAACTACTTCCTACATCGCCTATATTTCTATTTATGCATTACAAAAAGGGCCTAAACATGGGTAAACCCATGGGCCGACATCCCCATACCCGTTACATAAGCCAAAAACCCAAAAACCCCTAAAAAGGGGAAAAGATCCCGTGATCTCCTCTTTGACTTGCACTCTGCCTTCGCCAACCTTTCGAAGTCCCAAAAGTAGGTCAAACATGACCAAGGATCCTCAACACTTTGTCAAGGGACAAGAGTGGGGAAACCATCTGGAAGAGATGAAATTCTACTTATGCCCCAAGTAACTTTACTGGTATTTGATAAATTGGATGTGGATTTCATTGGACCCATTAATCCACCAAAAAGTATATCAAGAGTGAGATACATCATCAATACGAAAAAATATTTAACTAGATGGGAAAAATCAACTCCAGTGAAGGACTACAGTATAGAAAATGCAATGCAGTTTCTCTTTGAGAACATGGTGACCAGATTTGGATGTCCTATAATTTTGTTGAGTGACTGGGGAACTCATTTTATTAAGAAGACAATCAACTATGTCATAATAATTTGAGATATATCATCAAAAGAGCACACCTTACCATCCCCAGGCAAATGGTACAGTAGAATCTTTTAACAAGATTCTAGAGAATGCACTGACAAAGATTTGCAACGTGAATAGGGATGATTGGTATTTGAAGGTATCAACAATATTATGGGATTACATGACTACATGCAATAAAATTACAAGACAAACACCATTCAGAATGGTGTATGGGAAGGAAGCAGTGGTTCCATTGGATTATTTAATACCTAGTCTTTGGATTGCAATAATCACCAGCATGAAAAAAGAAGGTGTTGTGTAGGAAAGATTGGATCAGTTGATGGAGCTGGAAGAAGAGAAGGTTTTAGCAGGATTTCACTAGGAAGTACATAAAGCAAAGGGAAAATCTTGACATGATAGGCACATAAAGAGGAAAATATTTAAGGAAGGAGATCTAGTTCTCCTCTATGAAAACATGTATTTGCAACACCCCAGGAAGTTAAAAATACATTGGTTAGGACCTTATCAAGTAGAGGCTATCACAGATGGAGGTGTTGTGCGACTGAAAAATCTTGCAGGGAAGAATCTCAGAGGACTAGTGAACGAAAGTCAACTGAAACTGTATCAAGACATTCGACCTACCAACCTGAGGTGATAACAGAGAAAAAAAAAGTATGATTGTACATATTGTATATAGTAGATGTTAGAAGAAAAAGACAAAAATCCATAAAAAGAAGAAAGTTAACACAAAGACAAAAAGATAGGAGAACATTAGAGGTTTTGATGTAATAGAATTGTTATCATTAACAAGTGTGCCACAAAAAAAAAGTGTTGAAAACATTGCACGCTGAGAAATAGTTGACATGTATAAAAGTGGAGCACGCAGGAAAAAGTGAAAACTGTCAGTGCGAAAAAACCGTCATTTCGTCGTCCCGCTATAAATTCGAAAAAGGGGGGAAATGTGGTCATTTGTGTTTTTTCAGTAAGGATAAGAACAAAGAGTGAGATATTGCAAAGTGATAACAACAAGTGGATATTTGTGGTCAACAGTTCAAATTTCTGCAGGATGTCACCACCGAGATTCGGAGCATTGAGGAGGGTCGGGCAAAATAAGAGAAGTTGTGCTCAGGTGACACAAAAAGGGACGCAATATATTTCCATAGTCATGGATGTGGATGATATTCACACACCAAAGTATGAGCCTACTACCATGCAGGTGGAGGAGGAACAAAACCCAACACAGGAGGCTGGGCAACCAGAGGGGAATGCATAGATGACCTAATCCAACACATCAGGGGCAAAGGGCCACAACATGGTGAACATGCCACAGATTTAGTGCAACAGGGCCTAGATCCAGAAGTAGGGAATGAAACAGAGTGCCATGTAATACCATAGGTCGAGGTGTCATCCATGCAAGGGAAGAAGAAGGTGTGATCTGAGAGAAATGTGCAAGGAATATCGCACAGATAGGAGGAATTGGAAATCATGATGCCAAAAATCTCCGAGGGAGTGAAGGCCAAGTATGAGATGGTGGGAGGAGTAGATACCATCAAATACTCCGATCATGATGTAGCAAACATAGTCAAATTCCCATATTTGGTACCACAAAAATATTTGGAGAGCAGGGGAGAAGGCCCATCAGGCGTGCCACTGTTGGAGCATGTCGTTGGCCCTTGACCACGTTTTGGAGATCCTTGGTTATGTTTGACCTATTTTAGGACTTCGACAGGCTGGGCGAAGGCAGAGCACAAGTCGAAGTGGAGATCGCAGGATATTGACCCCTTTTTAGGGCATCTTTGGGATTAGGGTTTATGTAACGAGTATGGGGATGTCAACCCATGGGTTTACCCATGTTTATGCCCTTTTGTAATGTATAAATAGAAATCTAGGAGATATAAGTAAGTGGTGTGATGTTAGGTGCTATATATTGTGCTAAGTGCAAGTAATTGTAAGAGGCTTTGTGCTTAGTGTATTTTGAGGCCGTAAAGATAAGTGTGGGTCATATATAGTTCTTTGTGTACATACTGTGTAAGGAGGCTTGGTGTTGTGATCTAACTCGGGGAAGGAGAGGAGGCTTGGTGTTGTGATCTAACTTGGGGAAGGAGGATCTGGCGAGGTGCGCGCAACTCTCCTGTCCTCTACGGAGTAGGGTTTTGATGCTCTGTTCCTGTAAGAAGATTGATAGAAGATAATAAATAAGAGAAGAGTTGGTGGATGTAGCCCCACACTGGGGTGAACCACGTATATCCTGTGTTATGGTTGCTTTGTGCATTCTGGTTATTGTCTTGTGTATATAATTTAAGCTTAAGTGCAATAATGAATATTTAGATGAATCTAGTATGATAGCTTAGTGCTTAAGTGATGCGAATAAATGCTAGATATGATCTTTTTCCATGTGATAAGTGCTTAGATGTGTTAGCTCTGGTTGAATACTGTGTTGTTCTGTAATTAGGGTTTGGATCTGCGATGCGGTTAAGGGTTAAATACTGATGAATGTTAACTACTAAGTGCTTTGTTAGAGTGGTGTAATCACATATCTGTGTCCCAGCTAGGTTGCAAACATTTGAGTCCTGCAACCACCCCTGCCTCTACCTCGGGTGAGACTTCATTTGCTTCACAGGTGTTGCCGAAAGGGCTGGTAGTTAGGGTTTTTTTGGTGCGCTATTGAACCGTTGAACCCTAGGTCTTCCCTTGTGCCAAAAAATGGTTTCGTTGCTGAGACCTGAAACTGTGATTGTTGGGAACTGAAGAAAAGAAAGCTCTGTGTGTAGATCTGCTACTTTAGTGCACAATATTCTAAAGAAAATGAGTAAGATATTGAAGCTTTGTGCTCTGAGAAAGGTAAGATAAGTGAAAATTTTTGTTTTGAAAGAATGAATCTAGGTATGTTTGATAAATTTTGTCCTAGTCTGAAAACTAGGGTACAACTAGAAGAAAGAATATTTGATATGAATAGATTTGATAGAAATAATGAAAGGTATGTTATCCCTATGCATAAAAAGAATGTTTGGACTAACAAATGGATGCAGGATCCTAGAAAGAAGTTTTTGCAGGTTAGTTACTGTGATCCCAGTGTGTAGTACAGGAAAGGTTGGGGATCATTTAAAAGAAAGAGAGAATTAAGTCTTTTCTATAGTTGCAGAAGACCGGGACATCTTGCTAAGGAATTCCCTGGTAGAGGTCCTAGCTATCTTTTCTGTAAAGCTATGGACCATGAAGTTTTGGATTGCCCTAGAATGATTGCAAAATTTGAAAAGATGAATATGAGACAAGAAAACTGTGAGACAAGCCAAGAAACTAAGGATATGATAGAACCCTAGAAAGAATAAGAGACTCTATTACTACAGATGAAAGAAACCTTGAACGATCACATAGATATCAACTTATAGGAGGTCTTAAAAGAGAAAGAGTACATAGAAATAAGAATATGAGACTTTGACATAGATTGTGTTCTGGATGAGGAAACATAGGTGAATATCATGACAGAAAGAACTTGGGAAATTTTGGGAAAGATTGCTATGGTTCCTTCATTAGGAGGAATAGGATTATTTAGAGGAAAGTTGGTAACCCTATGTAGAAGACTTACCTAGACATATATGAGTTCTCATGGCACTTCGATAGAAGAAGATTTTGAGATTGTTAAATTTGTTGAGAACAACGCCCCATTTTCTATCTTGCTAGGAAAAACCTGAATGGAGAAAGATCAGATACGAAGGAAACAAGAAGAGGAGGATTTAGAACAAAAAAAGAAAGAATGAAGAGATTTCATGGCTAGGAGAATAGTGTACTTACTGGAAAAAGAAGAGAACCAATCGAAGATACTAAGAACCAAAGATATCGATGTCAAAGTTGAAAAGACACAGGAAGATTGGAGACACCTGTTTGTACAAGAGAGTAGAGCACCTACCCCAGAAAGAGAAGAAATATTACCCTTGAACCCTATGAAAGACCCTCCACAGTGAAAAGTTATCATGCCAAGAGGAGATAAGAACGATAATGGAAAGAGGAAACCATTGATTCAGATCATAGGAAAGAAGGCTAGAAAGATCAGTAAGAAAAGAACAAAGTTAGAAAAATTGCAAGAAGTTCCAGGGAAGACTTCGCAGAAGGAAGTTTTCCAGAACTCGAACTCCACCGGAATATCAATACAATGAAGATTGACAATTCGCCACGGCGAAACAATATGACTGTTGGAGGCATTATGACCATTAGAGCGATGCTCCAGAATGACTAGAAACACAATTATTGCCGGAATGTTCTCCCTTGGACTGTTTGGACCGTGCCATAGTGGATGGAACTGCATTGATTGAAGCATTCCTCCCCATTGGAAGAGTTTGTTACGATAATATCTATTTGTCTTTTCGATCTTTGCATCGAGAACACTTTTTTCCAATTGTGATTATCTGAGCCCACAAAGAACTAGTTGATTTCACGTAGTGATCATTGAGACCTCACCATCCATTTTGTTACATTGAGTATTGTTCACCGACCTCAGATATTAGATATCAAGTGTGCATGTCGGACGAAATTAGCACAATAAAAAAATATTTTGAATATATTCTAATAGACCTCATGGCCGAAAAGGTGATGTCTGCAGGCATCCAAGCCTCATCAACAAGAGGAGTGCAAGCCTCCCCATCGAATGCTCATGGATTTGGACCATCCTGAGATGAGACCGAGAAAGAAAAGAAGAAAGAATCATGATGACTTGGAGAATGCGAAGCTAATCCCATTGTTGGCACAGGGGAAGACCCAGGGTTCAATGCTCAAGAGTTCACCAGCAAAGCCCTAACTACCGGTCCTTTCGGCAACACCTGCGAAGCAGATGAAGTCTCACCCGAGGTAGAGGCAGGGGTGGTTGCAGGACTCAGGTGTTTGCAACCTTAGCTGGGACACAGATCTGTGACTATCGTGTTTACAACACACTTAGCATCAATTATTTCCTAACATACATTCATTAATACACTTCGCAAAAAGCACAAAGCACCGCAGTAATTACTCAGATCTAGCACTTAGAAAAGATAAACATGTTATACTCAATATATTAATCACTTAGCATATTATGTATCACATTTAGCATGCATTCATATATCATAAGCACAAAGCATCGATAAATGTATCTAAACATATCAGAGCACTTAGCAAGAGAGAGACAAACACATCAGCACAATACACAGAGTTACCGTGGTTCACCCCCACCCTGGGGCTATGCCCACAAAGTCTTCTTTATATTATCTCAGTCAAGCAGTTATAACACAGAACTTCAATTACCCTTACCCCACACAGGACAAGAGATCTGCACAACTCGCTAGATCCTCTTTCCCTGGGTAGATCTGAGCACTAATCCTTCTCACACTCTATGCACTCAACACTATTACAACACACACAGATTACAACATGCACAGAGCTCTTAAATTCACATAGACTTCTGATCACATAGATCCAACTTATGCACTAAGCCATTGACTAGACAGGGCCTCCTTCTTACGTGGCCTAGACCTCTATTTATACATAGAAAAAGGCCTAAATAATGGTTGACATCCCTTGCCCATTACATTATTCCCAAAAAAACCCAAAAAGGTTCCACAAAAGGTCGCGAGATCTTGTGATATCCACTTCACTATGTGCTCCATCTTCGACAGGCAGTCGAGGTACCAAACGGTCAACTATGACCAGGTATTCCTCAAAACTTGGTCGAAGGCCAACATGCCCCCAACACTCACCTGTGACTCATCCCAAGTCACTCTTCTCTGGGTAAGTCTGCCTCGAAGGCCTCGAGCTACTTCGACCTATTTCTTTGCTACTACTTCTTTCTCAACAGACTCCTGAATGAGTGCGTTACTAGCTAGTCCTTCTAAGCGCTGCTCTACTGTGGTCATGACCTATTCCAGGTCTGTTCCTTGGCTCTCAATCTCTAAGAATAGTTTACATGCCCTATCCTGCAAAGGTTGAAGTTGCTGCATCACTTCGATGACCTTACTCTAGATCATATGAATCTGCTGCTGCATGATGCACTGTTCGTGGGAGCTCTTCATTTTCTCTATGGTCGGTAGGGACTTCAATTGTACCTGTAACTTCTTGACTTGGTACTTCGCCTCCTGGAGCTATGACTCTAATTTATGCAATTCAGAGTTCTCAGATAGGTTCTCATGTATTTGCGCACTTCTACTACTTAATTGCTTACATTCTTCAGTGAGTGCCTTAATCCTTTCTACTGTACTTCAGGCATTCACTTCTCGTCGGTCATGTTCTTCTTGTGGAGTACTCGATATAGCTTGGAGATCTAGTTGTACTACTCTTTTTTGCAGTTGCTGAATCACTTCAACAAGCTTTGTTACTTGAAATTCTATGGGTTCTTCTGCCTTATGTTCTAAGCCAGTCATAGAGAAAAATGCTACATTGACTTCTTCTTTGATCCCGATTTTCTTCGCGAGAAGTTGCTCCTTCTCCTTTTCGATCTTTGCGCGTTATTTATCAAAATTATCTTGGAGGGCCTCCTTCTCTTGCTGTGAAGATTGGTACTGCTATATGATTTCATTGTGTGCGTGCTTTAGGGCCTAGGTGTCCTATGCTGTTACTTATTCTACTTTCCAAAGGCATACTTCGACTAGGTCGGAAATCCTGCGAAGTTGAACTGACTCGTCTCTTGCTTTGGTTGTTCCTTATGGAATAAGCGCAGTGGAGACTGTGTGGTTAAACTGGAGGGATTGCTGTACTCCTTGGAGGTCAGTTTCAATTTTGTTGTACATCGTTTCTTGCTTGGCCTCCTGCTTTTATGTGATCTCTTCTATAGCTTCATTCAAAGTCACGAGGAGAAAGATGAAGTCATCTGGATTGAGCGTGGTCTTCGTCTTGGTCACGGTCACTTTGGATTTCTTCTTAACAGAAGACTTCAAAGGTGATCCTTTTCTTTTCTTTAGAACTTTGACTTCATCTTCTGGTTGTTGTTCAACTTCTTCTAGGTCTTCATCATTACCTTCTTCATCCGGTGTGATGGAAACTGTCCTTACAGAGCGGCTATCCACATCTTGAATTTCTTCAGTTTTCTTCGTCTCCTTTGTCTTGTTTGTCTTCTGCGTCTTACTGGGCCTAGGTGTGTCCTGCGCAGCTTCTGGGCTACTGATATCTGAAATATCCGTTGGATTTGTTGCAACGAGGAGGTCCACCGACCATTCCTTGGTGATATCTTCAAGGTCTTCTTCTGTCAGTTTATAATAGGACTACAACTATTCTTGGTGCTCATTAGTGCATGGAGTTAGGTATATGAAGTGGTGGTCCACGCTAAACTTCATTAAGGGTCTGAATCTGTGTAGTGTGTTCGGAGTAATGCGAGGTGTCTCTTGTATCACAGTCTTCAACTGGATGTAGTATCTGTGAAAGAGGGAATTCGACTACCATTGTCTTCTCATATCTGTCATGTACCACAATGTACTGAACTTCACAGTCAATGGTTCAAATGGTAGGGTTTCAGGAAAAACGACATCCTCTGGCATCTCCCATGCTATGAAGGTGATCAGGATGAGAAGCCAGCTAAAGTGGAACTCATATCCTTGGTCTTGCGCTTCTCTGCAATCCAATTCAAGTTGATCCGCTAAGTACTTCGACCAGTTCATTTGGACTCCTTCTACGCATTTTCCTGCGATATCAACTACAAACCCAGATACTTGCATCGGTTTGTTCTTGCATACTAACTTTCCATTATCATCTGATAGGTGAGGCGCACTGTGCCACTATCAATAGAGGTTACCTTGTAACCTCGCGCACCTTTTTCAACATTTCCATAGGCCTCTTTAATCTTCTGTGAAAGAGCGTGATCCACGATATTTCTAGGGTAATAGTCTTGCAGGTTAGGGCCCTGTATGCTCAATCCGATGATCTGATTGATTAGCACCATATCAATCGTTATACACCAGTTCAACCAGAGATATCATCCATGGTAGCTCACCAGTAGAAATTTTACGCAAGCGTTCACCTCCTGGTGCCTGCCAAAGTGTGGAATCTTCATTACATTAAGTAAGGTGGATTATGCGAGGTTCATTGTCCATTATGGAGGGACGATCTTGGAATTCTTCCCCTTTGTCATCGTCAGATACTTGTGCAGGGCAAGCATACTATAGGATTTCCAGTCACCAAGGTTGAAGTCACAAAACTTCAATGCTGCAAGCTTGGTCGTCTCAGTGCGAACTGCACGCACACCCTTCGGTAGGCACATAGTGATCATAGGATAGTTGTAATCTCGGGGCACACTGTCATGGTTGATTTCACCTTTCAGAGGAGGTATGTAAGAGGGCAAGATGATCAGGATCAGCTTGGCATTCGCGATGTCATATCTATGTTTAGTACATTTCTCAGCGGTATGTTGGGATGGTCCAGCTCGAGCAGTGGATGGAGAAGATGTTACTCCTCTTGACGACGAGGCTTGGACTCCAGTGGACATTCCTCTTTCCGACATAACTCTTTTGGTTCTTAAGCTAGTGAATACTTCTCTCACCGATTCTTCTGCTGTGCTAAGCTCGTCGGACATGTAAGCTCAGGATCACTTTGTCAGGTTGTCGATGGGATGAAGGTACCGTAATCGAGTAGAGAGCAAGGAGGGGTAGTCACTATTTCAGAATGCGGGTATTTTGTGAGCTCAAGATCTCAATTGGAAAAAGTGTCTTCCGGGCATGGCACGAATGGATAAGTAAGTAAATCTGTAACATACTACTTTCAATGGATAGGAGGGTCCATTAACTCTTGATCTGTCCGTTATGGCGTAGTCTAATGGTCAGGTAACAGGTCATAAATTTATTTCGAGCCGTTTGGGCCATCAACGGAACGTGTATATTGTCATCTAACAACTATATTACTTCAACATGGAAAAGTTCCATATGTCATTGTTCGGCTATCCCGACGAAGCTCAAATTCTACATGTTTTCCTTCTACGGGGTTTCTTCTGGAACGTTCTATAATTTCTCCAACTTCGCTTCTTCTTCATGAGTTTTTTAGCCTTCTTCCCAGTGAGCTTCGTCTTGGTAATCCTTTTTTCATTTTGATTCTTTTCTTCTGCTGGCATGGTAACTTCGCAGTGCTTAGATTCTTTCTTCAGATCCACGGGTATTACTTGTCCAACATATTTTTCGGTCCTCTGTGGTTCTTCTAGCATCCTGTCAACTTCGTCATCCAAGTTCCTGGGGTCAAGAACCCTTGATCTGTTCTCCTGTTCTTTAATCAACTGCGCGATCCTTCTAGTCAGGAAGTCTCTTAACTCTTGTCTCTATTGTTCTAGGTCCTTTTCTGCTTCCTATTTTCTGGCTTGATCTTTCTCAATCCAAGGTTTACCAAGTATGTTATAACCCTAATTTGCACCATACATGCTTACTTTCCATCAGGCCATCTCAGATCCCTTCTTTGCCAAAGCACTACTGAACAACTCTTTAAAAAACCTCTTTTATAATGGCCCACGTGCCCTACTCCATTACTGCATGTGTGTACATGCTAGCTGACCTAAAACAACCCGCGTGTACCTACAAAAGCACGAAAAAAGAAAAGTTGCCAATGGAACACACAGCTTTGGGTGAGTTAACTAAATCTTCCAGCCATGCATGGCCGAGGGTTCGTCCAAATACCTAGCTTCTTCTAGCTTATAAAAGAAGGGTTAGGGGTCCTGTTTGGAAGAGGAGAATAAGAGTAAAGAAACTCTACCCAATTGCACATTCTCATTGTCCCAACCCTTTAGCCATCCTTGTGCAAAGAGAGATACAAAGCAAAGAAGTTGGAGGACATTTGAAGAGGAGCCTAGGATCAGGTTCGCGGAGCAGTGGCCGGTCTCGACATTGTAAGTTGATTCATTAAAGTTAATAGTAAAGAAATGATTTTCCCATCCCACTATATGAGTTCTTCATAATTTTAGTGAATATATGTTTGAATCTCTAACCCATTAATCTGTAGAACAAATGCATGTAGAGTTTGTTTCTTGTTTTGTACACAGATCCGGAACAAGGTATGTTCGTTTAACCATGTATTTTCTTAAAAGAAATGGGAATTAAGTCCAGGACGATGGTAGAAAGTAGGATTCTTTCGGTCTTATCTACATGCATAATATAACCCTAAATGATAGTCCGTAGGGGTATTTCCCACCATAACAGAATTGGTGACCATACTGAGGAAGTCTCTAGGGTTCTTGGGAATATTTTTGGGTATTTTTAAAAGACTGGTTTTCTTTCCTGTTTTTTGAAGTTTCTGCAAAGTCTGAGCTAACAAAGATTCCGGTCTTCCATACCAGCTATCTCTATTTCTTTGTTTGAATATGTTTTTTCGAGACCCATAGAGGTACACGCACCTGCATAAGGTTTGCACGTGTGTACCCGTGCCCTACTTTCTTACAGCCCGCGTGTAAACGCTAGTTGAAGAAGTAACAGTAGCGTGTATGATTCCAGAATTTTTTTGGAAGCAGTCATTCTCTTCCATGTCAGAATAATTCATTCTCAAGGGTTTTCTGGAACTCTTTCTAGTCTTGGTTGTTTTCAGTCTATAACTTAGGGTTCATCTCAAATTGGTTTATTTTACGAATTTTTCCTTACATTGTTTTTCTTTTTTCTGTTAAAGAAAGTGTCTAAGCCTTCAAGAGATCCTAGTTCTCAGTATCAGTGGTCTCTTCCTGGTTTGGATTTTCTATTTTTATTTGTTTCAAAGTTTTAGAGATACACGTGGCCTGTATAAGGCTAACACGTGTGTACATTCCCTATGACTCTACACAACTCACATGCACACGCTTGCTGTGGAATTGTCAGTAGTGGGCTTGTGAAGGATAGTTTTTGTTGAGGGTGAGGCAATCATCCTTTCCCTTGACAAGAGTTATACCTCTTAGGTTTTTTGAATCTCTCTCCTAGCATTCAGTAGCTTAGGGTTGATCTCAGCCATAGCTTTCTTTTTTCATTTAAAAGTTTTTCATCAAAATTTTCTTTAGGGTTTTTAGACAAGTGTGAGAGTCATTTTTTAAGTTGCTAGTGTGTGATTTCTTGAAGTGATTCTTTTTGATATGGGATTAGGCCAAAAATTTTTCTTGGTAGTTTACTTGTTGATATTTTTTCTTTTTTCTTTTTGAGCATTCAAATAAAAAAAAAATCTTCCATTTCTTTGTTTGGTTGAAAAGTGTTGTTTTGCATTAGTAACAAGGGAAAAGTCTTTTCTTTCATAAGTTCTTGTTAGTTTGATTAGATCGTAAGTAGCTCGTATTTGAGTGAAATATGGCTTTGAATTTACTGTTCAAAAGATCTTAAAAAATAAAAATAAAAATAAAAGAAAAATTGAAAAGTTGTTGAAAATTTGCATTAAGTGAAGGTTTTTGTTTCTAGCTTTTTGTTCATTTTTACTTTCGTCTTTCAAACATCACTAGTTTCACTTTCATACCCTTTGACATAAGACAAGAGATAAAATCAACGCTAAATCTAAAATTTATGACTTTTATGTTTGTAGGGTTAACCAACTAGTTCAAGATTAGGGCCTTGTATTAGGTTGGAGAGGAAGCTCGTCAAGGCCATTAAAATCAAACATTGGAGTCTGAGTTAGGGAGTGTCCAAGTCTAGTATCATGAAAGTTATCCAGGACCCCCCTCTAACACAGGGGATAAACATGAGGTTGCATGAGGAAAGGTAGAAGAGATAACCCCTCCAAAACTGGACCAATCGTAGTGGAGAACACATATAGAGGGCTTGTCTTGGGATTCCGTCGATTTCATTTGCCACGGAGCTTCATGGGTCTCGAATCCATTCGAGGTCCTTAGTTGTCTTCCATACCACTTTCTCTCGATACCCTTGACAGGTTTTAGGCTCGATACCCTGCTCATTGTGGTCTACCCGACTTTCGACTGTACCCGCCCGGTGACTGTTCGCGCGCTGGCAACCTAGTTGCCTATCTTTTTTAGGGACATACACATGTGATTGCAGGGGTATATAATGGTAACTAGGACAGACATCAGGCCACGCTTTGCAAAGTATACCTGGAGGGTGATTCCATGTTCGAGTTGCACTTGCACCGGTAAGTTGCTCTAGTGTTGGTTGTTATAACTATTCTTCCAATTAATTTAGTGTTTGCCTGTCTTATCTTATAGGGACTTTTTTTAGTGTGTGTTTTTTTTGAACGAATAGAACGCCCTAGAGTGTCTTTGATATTCTCACATAGTGGAGGATCACGAGCTCCTTTGGTCATGAAGTCTTCTTGACCTGCCATCGGTTACACTGGATCCACCCCCACCACCACTAAGGCGAAAGCTAGACCAACGAGGGTCTTTTGAAGTGACCGGGTCACAAGAAATTGTGCCTGACCAACATCCAGAGGAATCGACCATTTTAGACCTTGGAGTGAAATATTTTGGTCTGGTTGAAACCTCCACCACTGATCTTTCAGCAACCACCATCGTACCGATTCATCCTTACGAGTGACAGACAGTGTCGCACGCAACAATGGAAACAAATGCTGTTACTCCTTCTGGGAATTCTTCAATTCCCACTACGGTTGTTGTTACCCATGATTTTGGTCAATCTTGATGGTATATTGATGATGGTGTACTCAGGCTCCTCATAAGAACTTTCTCCTGAGAAAATTGACATTCATCTCTTCCCAGAAAACTTACTTTTGAAGAGAGTTCGCAGGTTGCTAATATCCTAAGGTGCGAGAATGACCCATTCTCGCAGGCTGCCTTAAGCTAGGGTGTGAAATTCTCGCACTATGCTACGTAACTAGGGTGCGAACTTGTTCTAAAGCTTGGAAAAAGATGAAGTCTCGAAGGTTCTAGAAGGGAATCTTCTAGAAGAATGGGTTGACATTCGAATGGTTATCCTTTTACTGGGTTCCCTGATATTGTGGGATCATTCTTATCCAAGTAACCATCTCATTCTGTCCTATATATTGATGGAATTCTCATGGAAAAGGTTAAGCAAGATTCATTGGAGAATTGGTGAAAGAATTATGTGAAGGACCTAGCTTGAACATGAGCTTGGAGACTCTAGCAAGTATATCAAGAGGATTTGATCTTCTTCATACAAGGATCGAGCAAGTGTGTGTGCATTGGAGACAAGAGCCACTGAAAGGAAGCTTCTGACATCAAGAAAATCAGGTTGTATCTTCTACTTTCGATTAATATGATACAGTTGCATGTCCTTTTCCCATAAAGTCATTCTCACTCTATTGTGTAATTCCTTGATCATACACATAAGTTGACAGTTGAATATATTTTGCTATATTCACTTTGGTTAGTTTGTTTTGTCTTGGTCTTGACCTCACAAGAGCACCGAAGTGAAGCGAGAGCAACAAAGACCCTAGGAAGTGATACAAAGGTATGTTACTTGTTCCTCCCTACTATCTAATTCAATGGTCAAAACTTAGGGAAAGAGTCATGTCCTGTCCTATTTTGTTCTAGATCCAGGTGGATCTAGAGAGATCTATTAGTGTCCGCACCTACCAATTATTCCGATAGCAAAATTGCCAACTTGTTGGCAGCCAATAAACATTTTTTGTCTCGTAAGCTGCCTACACCAATGTTTCACAAACATTGATTTTTCGTTACAATTTTCAAATGAACGATGATTTTATTCTTTGCGCCTTTCCGCACGCCTATCTTCGCTAAGTATTCACGAGTGTAAGCATGAAGATTGCTCCTTTCGAGGTCACATGTCGATCATTATCTGAACTGCCAATACCTTTTGCGTCATTATGCATATTGCGCTTATCTTTTGTTGATTTTTGCATGATCGGCAATATCCTTTATCGGTTTTCATACTTCAATGGATTATATAACTCAGTTTTATTGAAAACATTTAGCCTTTGGATTCGCATTGTATGATTTTCCTAAACATTGATTCATTGAATTGCATGGGGATCCTTGTTTATGGATAAATTCGTGAGTGCGGACACAGACCAATCTCCCCAGATCCACCTGGATCTGGAACAAAACGTGACAGAATACTACTCTTTCCCTAGATCTAGATATTGAAT
>JZKD02S1854094.1:209013-230502 GCA_000966675.3 Picea glauca
GTTCTTTTTCTTTGTTTTATTAGTTTCTAGTTTCCTTTAGATTACTTAACTCAGATCAATTCTCTCTTTGGTTTTCATAGAAGACCTTAGAGAGGCCAACGGAGCCGTTAAACTCATCAGGGTGGTCCATTCCAAACGGCTTGGGTTATTTAGACAACCTCGGACCGGTTCCACTCTCCCAGTTGACGGACGGTCAGTTTCGCCCGTCAACACAACTCCACTGGGGAGATAACCCATTTTCTTTGTGGTTTTTGGTATTTTTCCTTGGCCATTTTCTCTTGCCTTACCTTTCTCCATTCATATCAATCTCTGAGTCTTCAGGATACCCTGATAGACCCTCTGGGTTCAGAGGCCTCTTCAAATTTTGTGTCTTTTTCTAAAAATTTTCTTAGTTACAGACATTCTCGCACTGTCCCCCATAGTGGCCTGTGAGAATGTATTGAGTTCACATCATTCTTTTAGGTCTAGTGCGAGGTTCTCACACTCTGCTCAAAGCTGGCCTCTGAGAATGACCCATTCTCGCACTGTGTAATATTGTTAGCCTGCGAACCCTCTTTTTCAAAATTTTGGATTTGAGATTTTTGCATTTTCAGTTGCCCAGATCAGTATAGGTGCCTGAAAAGAGCTTCTTGAACCATTGGTTGATGTTTTATTGTCTTCATTTTTGTGCATGAATAGTCTTAGGAAATCAAAGGCTCTTCCTGTCCATTTTTCTTGACTTTCATTTCTTGACTTTTCTCGGCAAAGATATACTCTCTGAATTTGGAATCTGAGTGTGCTTGTTTGGTTAAGAACCGATGATCGGTTGAAAGTTGAGCTTCTTTGTCTTCATCATTTGCTCATTATTTAAAAAATGATTTTTCTCATGCAATTGAAAAGACTAGTTTGGTCTGCTTGTTATTTTTGTTTCCATTGAAAGATTGGTTTGGGTTTTTGTCTATTTCTTGTTCATTAGTTGTTGGTTTTCTTCACTCTCACCATATGGTGTAGGTCCTTTTTGAAAAGTGAACAACGTTTTTCTTTCAAAATCATTTTTGTCTTCGAAAGTATTGAAAATCAATTGTTGAAATTATTGAAAAGGAAACAATAGAGAATTGTTATTTTTGCGTGATTTGTTGCAATTGCATTTTAAAGAAAATTGTGTATTGTAGTTCAAGGTTGATCCAGAAAACTTCTCTTTCCCTACCGTACATAGGATTCATTTAACAAAAATTGATACATTTCATTCTCATCCATGCATTGTTGGGTCATAGTCATACAACATCAGTTTCATCTCCACTTCCTTTGAGTAACAACATCTCTTAATAACACTGCGCAATTGTAAAATTTAACTAGTAACTCTTTTCTAGGGCTCTATTACACCAACATTTAGCTAGGATAGCACTTTGGAATAGGAAGAGAGATACACTCTCCAAAGCACATCACACACAATAACATCTTGTGTTAAGGAGTGTTAAATTCCATTTACAACATCTTGTCCTAGGAAGCCCTTCTCACACAAGGGTCAAACACGAGGTCGCATTGATATTGACAGAGTTACTCACCCTGCTTTGTTGATATCGGTGTAGAGATTGCACGTATTATGGGGATCACTTGGAGGTATACCCACAATGATGAGTGGAAGCCTTTTGATTTGATTTCGGGCTAATACCCTGCCCTTACATGTGGATCAGATTGTGGACTATCCCCCCTAGGTTTTATTATTGTCAGTGGTAACCTTAGCGGCCTATCTTTCTAGGGTCTTACACAAGGTGACTATGAAGGGGAAAGTCTTCACGATACCTGGAATCGACGTTGGCCAAACTCACTCGGGATCCTTGGAGGGTATACCCATGATTATGTGTGGAAGCTTGCACCAAGGTGTAAGTCCGTTAAGCAGATCGTCCGCGTAACTTTTCCACCCTAGCCAAGCCCCTTCTTGTCTCATTGTTGCGACATTGGATTTCATCACCAACTAGTAACATCAGAATTAGAAGGTCTTGTTTGCTTGGTGTTTTTTCCTAGATTTTGTTTACTAGCGCATGCTGTTTGTTTACCAAAGTTGACCATATGATTTTCTTCATAAGTTTGTCACTCGTTTACAATAGCTCCTCCACGTTGTTCACGTAGAATGCAGGTTTTATCTCCAGAGCATCTGGAAGGTTCTCAACCCTTGCCTACAAGTTCACTTGAAGGCTCTCCTCGGCAAAGCGAAGTCCCAGCCGTCACCATGCCACAAGTGGAATGAACTGAATCTCTAGAACCTTTCCAAATTACCAATGCTCGAGAGGACTTTTGACTTCACCCTGATTCTGAGCAACCATTTAGGCGATTGAATTCTTCTGGAGACTTAGTTGTTGTGTCTTTTGGATCACTGGTTGGACCTTTTCCAAGCATAGAAGGCCAAGATCCTTTTTGTTCTACGGGCATTTTTCGATGGGAAATTTTTGGTCCAGGCTCACCTATGATTTTCGAAATCATCTCACCTATGATTTCCAAAATTTCTAGTCCAGAGATAGTACCATTTACTACCGCCTATTACTTTCCTGGTACGGACGCCCCGTGATCTGACCACATCTTGACCATCCCTATTGAAATGGCCCATCATATAGATACTACGAGTGTTCACACCAGGTTTACCATGGTTAGTCTCGCCCCCATCAACACACCATGAATTCCCAACGTCACCCCAACACTACCACTTGGATACCGTGCATTGAATGCTTCCATTCCCACTCCTACGCAAACCCCACTTGTCTCTCCTGGTGGTCCTTCTTCTTCTCGGAACTCTCTTCCCGATTTTATTCCGATACTCCCTCAATTTCCTTTTGGAGGACCTCTCTCATCCTCCACTGGCAGTCTTAATCCTAGTGGCACTATTCCATCATTCACACCAACTTACCAGATTCCCGTCGGTGGACAATTTCACCAAGGTGGTATGACTCAACTCCCTCTCAGTGGGCAAATTCATATTGGAACGCAAATCCCAATTGGAACATAACCCCCAATTGTAACTCTACCCCCAATTGGAACACCACCTTCGATAGGAGGACTGACCCCACCTTATGGACAAAACATACCTCCGTCCTTGGCCCAGTATTGGAATTAGTTGATACAACATCCTCCTCAATCGACTGGGGGGCAACAATTTCTGACTACATCTGTGATACCCCCTAGTATAGGCCAACCATATCCAGGTACGTTCAATCCCATTTGGGGCTCAAATGCTCAAACTCACATCCCTGTTCCAGGATACAATCCCATAAGCTACTATCCTCTCCAACCACCACCGAATCTGCCTGGGTCTTCACATTATATGAAGACTACTTATGGTCCTACTGGTTTGCCAATGGGGCTTCCTCCCCAAAGCCACCAGTACCCATAGGTGAATCGACAGTTACCCTTTTTGGCCACTTTGGATCTTCCAGATTTGTCAAGGATTTTAAATGGTCCAATTCGTCACTCTCCCCAATGGCCTGCTATACCAGCCAAGCTACCATCAGACACCCCTAAATTTGATGGCAAAGCGGGAGAGGACCCGAACAACCACGTCATGAATTTCACCTCTGGTGTTCATCCAACTCGTTGATGGATGACTCTATTCGTTTACATCTTTTTCAACGAACCCTCATAGGTTCTGTTGCGAAGTGGTATATTGAATTACCATGATGTATCTTCGCTGACTTCAATACCCTAGCTATGGATTTCAACACACACTACCAGTTACCAATCCATTATGAAATGGGGATCGAGATTTTGAGTTCTTTCAAACAAAACAAAGCCAATCATATATCCGATCACATTCATGAGTGGCGACGGAGACAATGTCTCATCAAAATCGAACTCCCCGATCAGTTGCTGGCAGAGTGGTTCACCAAATCCTTTGTGAACGACATCGGTCCTGACATCGCCATGGGTGGATTAGTCATGGAAGAGCAGGCCATAAGTCATGCTCAATACCTTGACCTCGTTTACTCACAAATAGGTACCCTTTACGATTTACTACTTGACTTACCTTGTCCTTCCACTTCCACCACTTCAACTACTCCAGCTGCTTCTCATGCAACCGATGGTGTGATTGGCACTTTCCAGGCCCAACCACATTCTGCTCCAAGAACCAATCCCAAACCTTCTTCTTCTAACGTTCAAAATGATCCGTCTCTTTCCCCTCCCACCGGAAAGACTTCCGAGGTAAATGCAGTTCAATCTACCCCAGCCAGTAAAAACAAATCCAAAAAGGGAAGGGGTAAGAATAAGGAGGAAAAAAATACTTCTCAAGCAGAGCGACCCAAAACTACACCTGTTGATGATCGAGATAAATGCAAACCTCGATACCCTTTTCTTATCTGTGGTGATGATCACTACACGAAGGATTGTCCACGACGTGCCGAGGTCACTAAGTTCCTTCAAAGATCCCCAAAACCACCTGCTCCGGCCGTTTTGTCCCAACCCTTCCCGTCTCAACAACAGGCTCAGTTGGTCATTCATGACCAACCCTCATCTTCTACAAAATCCTATGTATTGATGTGTACTGGCGATTCAAAGCAGAATGACATTGCACTCACCACTCGAGGCAAATATTATTCTCCCTCTAAAGAGAAGGTTGATGACCTACCAACAGTCCTCTTCATCTCGAACGACCGAGCCTTGACACAGTTCTTTGACCCCCCCCCAAAGGGCGTCACTCAAAAATCGTCTTTCAATCCTCATGCTCGTGCTGCCCAGAACTATAGCATTGTTGAAGATCTATCCCAAGCACCTTCTACAATGTCAGCCCTCGAAGTCCTTCAAAGTTGTCCCACACAACGGAAGGCACTGTTGAAAGCTATCGGTGGAATCGATCCGACGGATACGAACTTAATAATTTTTGACTTGGAAGATCACATTCCCAGGTTACCCCCTCAACTCACATTCCAGATCCAAGTGATTGTCTCTGACAAAAACATTTGCCGAACCGTTCTCGATGAGGGTGCCTCGACATGTGTCATGTCTCTTGCCTGCTGGAAAGCCATTGGCTCTCCCTCTTTGAATGAATCCCAAAACACTCTCAAAGCCTTCAATGGCTCTGGTTTTAAGCCCTACGGTGTCCTTCCTTCGTTTCCCATCATGTTAGAAGGAAAAATGGTCCAAGTCGAAGTGGAAGTCTTTGATGCTCCCCTTGATTAGAATCTTCTGCTTAGCTGCAGCTGGATCGATTCCATGCGCGTAGTTGTGTCGACCATTTTTCGTGTGGTACGTTTCCCACATCAAGGAAAGGTCGTCACTGTTGACCAACTAGCCTTCTTTAATTCTGATACCTATACTGGAAACATACGATTCATCGCTAAAACACCACCGGGTTATGAGAATGTCGGTGTAGGCCTTCTCAAAGACTCTTTATTAATGGGTACTTTCCTCATTCCACCGCCCGATGTTCAACGCTCGTCTGTTGCTTCAATCAACATGATCTCCACCTCGATTCATGAACTTCCTATGTCTCACGACCCATGGATAGTACCCCACCCTGGAGATCATCTTCATTACGGCGACGAAATGCCGTTAAGTCCAGTTGAATCTGCCTATCAGGCCATTCAATCGGTAACCCCTTCTACCCCCTCTCTTGGTTCATTATCTCCAGATCCTTTCCGTGTCATTTTTCCCACAGATGAGATGATTATGTCTGTTATGGAGGACACCCCTTGGGACGATGGACATCATCGTTCCATCCTCTTCCTGGAGCAACATACCATTGATCACTACCAACGGGTCTCGACCCCGTCGACCGTTGTCATCATATCAACTGTTCCCGAGTCCGCACACAATGTGTTTTCCGAAGGGAAATTAAGCAATATCTTGCCCACTATTCCCCTCAACATATCCGTCAAACCTGGGATTGTCGAAAATGTCCATATCGTAGCTTCATGTTCTTCTGACGAAATCATCACCTACACATCCCTTTTCAAAGAGTTTCGTGACATCTTCGCCTGGAGCTATGAAGAAATTCCAGGTATTGACCCTAAGATTGTGATACATGAGATCAAGACATACCCCGACGCTAAACCTATCCGGCAATGCCTTCGTCCTGTTCACCCACGTAAAGTGGCTGCTATCAAGCTCGAAGTCAAGAAAATTCTCAAAGATGGCTTTATTTACCCGATGGCTCTCACTGAATGGGTTTCCAATCTTGTCCTGATCGACAAGAAACAAGGCACAATTTGTGTATGCATTGATTATAGGGATATCAACAAAGCTTGTCCCAAAAACAACTTTCCTACCCCCTTCATCGATCAGATTGTCGAGGATTGCACTGGAAGTGAAATATTCTCTCTGATGGATGGTTTCTCCGGGTATAATAAAATCAACATTGTTCCTGAGGATCAACATAAGACTGCTTTTATTTGTCCTTGGGGTACTTTTGCCTATCGGAAACTCCCTTTCAGTCTCAAGAACGTTGGCACAACTTTTCAACGCGCTATGTCTTATGCTTTCCATGATATCAAGCACATTGTTCAACCATATCTGGATGATTTACCCGCTCACTCAATGCGCCGAGTCGATCATCCAACCCACCTCCTAGCCATTTTCCTCCGCTGTCAGTTCTATCGTATACGTTTGAATCCTCATAAGTGCATTTTCTATGTGGAATCTGACCGACTTCTAGGTTTTATCGTTTTGCGTCAAGGGATCAGGGTGGATCCTTTAAAGGTTGAGGCAATCCTTAATCTCCCTCCTCCTTCTACACTTCGCCAGTTACAAAGTTTGCAGGGGAAAGCAAACTTTCTTCGTCATTTTATCCCAAATTATGCTAAGATAACTCGTGGATTTACGCGGCTCCTCAAAAAGGGTTCAGAGTTCTTCTGGGATACCATTGCCAACAATGCTTTCGAAGCTTTGAAATTATTCCTAACACATGCTGCACTTCTCTTTCCCCCTAATTACAGTCACGATTATTTTCTCTACCTTGCTGCCTCGGATTACACCATTGGTATGGTTCTCGTCCAAGAGGATGATGCTAACGACGAACATGATATCTACTACTTGATTTGAAGTCTAATTCCTACTGAAATCAAGTATTTACATGTTGAAAAACTGGCCTTGGCAGCCATCCAATGAGTGGCGATGGAGACGACGTCTCATCAAACTCAAAATTCCCGATCAGTTACTGGTAGAGTGGTTCATGAAATCATTTGTGAATGACATCGCTCGTGACATCACCATGGGTGGAGTTGTCAAAGAATAACAAGCGATCAGTCGTGCTCAATACCTTGACCTCGTTTACTCACAAACGGGTACTCTTTACGATTTATTCCCTGACGCACCTCATCCTTCTACTACTGCTACTTCAACTACTCCTGTTGCTTCTCATGCAACTGATGGTGTGATTGGAAATTTCAATTCCCAACCCCACTCCACACAAGCCTCTAGCACCAACCCCAAATCCATTGCTTCTAATGTTCAAAATGCTTCATCGCCTACCCCTCCCACTGGAAAGACTTCTGAGGTGAACTCTATTCACTCTACCCCCATCGGAAAGAATAAATCCAAAAAAGAGAAGGGTAAGAACAGGGAGGATAAAAATAATCTGCAATTTGAGAATACCAAAACACAACCTGTTGACGATAAGGATAAGCACAAACCCCGATACCCTTGTCTTATATGTGGTGATGATCACTACACTAAGGATTGTCCAAGACGAGTCAAGGTTACTAAGTTCCTTCAAGGGACCCCGAAACTGTCTACCCCTGCCATGTTGTCACAACCCTTCCCTTCTCAACAACAGGCCCAATTGGTCATTCATGACCAACCTTCCCCCTCCACTACATCCTATGTATTAATGTGTACAGGTGATTCAAAGAAGAATGACATAACACTTACCACTCGAGCCAAATATTATTCTTCCTCTAAAGAGAAGGTTGATGAAATACCTCCTTTGTTGGTCCAACCATCTCCCACGACTCCAGCTACCAAGCGTCCTCTTCATCTCAAATGACCGAGCCTAGATACAGTTCTTCGTCCTCCCCCAGAAGGTGTTGTCCGAAAGTCTGCGTTCAATCCTCATGCGCGTGCTACCCAGAACTACAGTATTGTCGAAGATCTAGCCCAAGCACCCTCCGCGATGTCAACCCTCAAAGTCCTTTTGATTTTTCCTACACAATGGAAGGCACTATTGAAAGCTATCTGTGGAATCAACCCCACGGATACAAATTTAATTATTTTTGAATTGGAAGATCACATTCCAAGGTTACCCCCTCAACTCACTTTTCAAATACAAGTTATTGTCTCCGACAAGAACATTTGTAGAACAATTATTGATGAGGGTGCCTCGACGTGTGTCATGATTATTTCCTGCTGGAAAGCCATCGGATCTCCTCCCTTAACTGAATCACACAACACACTCAAAGCCTTTAATGGCTCTGTTTTTAAGCCTTACAATGTCCTACCTTCATTGCCTATTACGTTAGAAGGCAAAATGGTCAACGTGGAAGTTGAGGTCTTTGACGCTCCTCTCGATTACAACCTTTTACTTAGCTATAGCTGGATTGATTCCATACGTGAAGTCGTGTCCACTCTTTTCCGTGTCGTATGTTTCCCACATCAAGGAAAAGTAATTACGGTGGACCAATTGGCCTTCTTTAACTCTGATGCATGTACCATCAAAGTATATTTTATTGCAAAACCACCCCCTAGATATGAGAATGTCGGTGTTGGTCTTCTTAAAGATTCCTCTTTGATGGGTACTTTCCCCATTCCACCACCCGATGTTCCACATCCATTTGTCGCCTCAATCAACATGATTTCCACCTCTGTTCGAGAAACCCCTATGTCTTACGACCCGTGGATAGTACCCAACCCCAATGATCATCTTTGCTATGGTGACCAAGGCCTTAATGTCCGGTCGAATCAGCTTATCAAGCCATTCAATTGACAACCTCTTCTACCCCCTCTCTTGGTGATCTATCTCCGGATCCTTTCCATGTCATTTTTCCTACAGACAAGATGATTATGTCTGTTATGTCCATGGAAGATACTCCTTGGGAATATGGACATCATCGTTCCATTATCTTCCTGGAACAACACACCATTGAAAGTTACCAATGGATCTCGACTCCATCGACCATTGTCGTCATTTCTACCGTTCTCGAGTCTACACACGATATGTTCTATGAAGGGACCCTAAGTAATATCTCACCCACCATCCCCCTTGACATATCCATCAAACCTAGAGTTGTCGAAAATGTGCATATCGGAGCTTCGTGTTGCCATGATGAAGTTGTCACCTACAAGTCTCTTGTCCAAGAATTTCATGAAGTCTTCACATGGAGCTATGAAGAAATGTCGGGTATTGACCCCGACATTGTTGTACACGAAATTAATACATACACAGACACTAAACCCATCTGGCAACGACTTCATCTAATCCACCTGCGCAAATCAACCGCTATCAAGCTTGAAGTTGAGAAACTTCTTAAAGCTGGCTTTATTTACCCTGTGGCTCTAACTGACTGGGTTTCCAATCTTGTTCTGGTTAACAAGAAACAAGGTACGATCTGCGTGTGTGTTGATTATAGGGACATTAATAAAGCTTGTCCTAAAGACAACTTTCCTACCCCCTTCATTGACCAGATCGCCGATGATTTTGCCGAAAGTGAAATCTTCTCTCTGATGGATGGTTTCTCCAGATATAATCAAATAATTATCGTACCCACAGACCAACACAAGACCTCTTTTATTTTTCCTTGGGGCACTTTCACCTATCGGAAACTACCCTTCAGTTTAAAGAATGTTGGCACAACTTTTCAACGTGCTATGTATTATGCCTTTCATGATATAAAACACATTGTGCAACGATATCTCGATGACTAACTGGTTCATTCCATGCGTCGTGTATATCATCCAACACACCTCTGAGCCATTTTCCTTCGATGTCGGTTTTACCGTATATGCTTAAATCCCCACAAATGTGTTTTTTGTATAGAATCCGACCGACTTCTAGGATTTATTATTTCACGTCAAGGGATCAAGGTAGACCCTTTGAAGGTCGAGGTGATTCTTAATCTCCCTCCTCCTTCCTCACTTCGCCAGCTACAAAGTTTGCAAGGGAAAGCAATCTTTCTACGTCGTTTCATCCCAAACTACGTTTATTTAACCCTTGGATTTACTCGAATGCTCAAGAAAGGTTCTGAGTTTGTATGGGATACCACTGCCAACAAATATTTCGACGCTTTGAAACTGACTTTAACCCATAACCCAATACTTTTCCCACCCAATTACAGTCGTTATTATATCCTTTATCTCCCAGCTTCAGACTCTACTATTGCTATGGTTCTAGTCCAGGAGGATGATTCTCATAAAAAGCATGTCATCTATTATTTGAGTCAGAGTCTCACGACTACCGAAACCAAGTATTTACATGTTGAAAAACTGGCCTTGGAAGCCGTCCAAGCTGTCCAATGTTTCCATCACTATATCCTGTTACACAAGACTACTGTGATTTCCAATTGTAACCCTATGCAGCACATTCTTACTCACCAGTTTCTAGGGGGAAAATACTCCAAATGGATCGTAATACTCCAAGAGTTTGACTTAGAGTTCGAACGTGCTAAGTTCAAGAAATCCTTGGTGTTTGCCGAATTGATATGTGACCTTCCCCGTTTTGAGACGGAAAATGTAGCAGAGGATTCACTACCCGATGAATCCCTCTTTTTGATAATTTTCGATGACCTTTGGTATGGGGATATCATTATATATCTCTAGACTCAGACTTTCTGGCCCGATTTTTCTAGCATTGACCGTCGTCAAATACGTTACCAATCCCATCAGTATATTATCCTCGATGATACTCTTTATCGTCATGGGATTGAATCTGTTTTTCGACAGTGCCTCACATTTGATGAAGCTGAGAAATTCTTGAATGACTGGCATTCTGTAGCATGTGGTGGTCACATGTTTGGGTATGCTATTTCCCAAAAGATCCTATGAGCTGGATATTTTTGGCCTTCTTTATTCAAAGATTGTATTATCTCCATCCAAAAATTCCACGCTTGCCAAACATACAACAACAAAATATGATCAAATGCTGCTCCTTTACACCCTGTAGTCTCCGTTGGACCTTTTGCGAAATGGGGTATTGATTTCATGACATGTCACCCTCACTCAGCCAGGGGGCATGGATACATTATTGTAGTCATAGATTACTTTATGAAGTGGGCCGAGGCGATGCCGACATTTGACAATATGGGAAAGACTGCAACACTATTCATATTCAATCATATTATTGCTCGGTTTGGTGTTCCCAAAGCTATCGTTACTGATCACAATAGCCACTTTAGAAACTTCATGATGTCCGAAATCACTGAAAAGTTGGGTCTTCGCCATGAAAAATCAACACCCTATTACCCACAGGCCAATGGATAAGTTGAAGCAATAAACAAAGTCCTCATTACTATGCTTCGATGAATGATAGGGATTCACAAAAATAGTTGGCACACGATGTTGTTTTCAGCATTGTGGGCTTACCGAACATCTGTCAAGTCCACTACTGGGTTTTCACCTTTCCAGTTAGTTTATGGTATAGAATCCATCTTTCCGATTGAATGTGAGATACCATCTCTAAAGCTCATCGTTGAAATCCTCCCATACACTTCTGCTAAAGAAGAACATCTGTTGTATCTTATGCAATTAGACCAAACCCGTCGTGATGCCACCCTAGTTATAGAAATCCAGAAGAAACGCGTCAAAGCCCAATATGACAAACATGTCAAACCACGTGTGTTCTTTGAAGGAGATCTAGTTCTCCTTTATGAACAAGATTAGGATTTGTTAGGAGCCAAAAAATTTGAGGCTATGTGGCGAGGTCCTTATATCGTCAGATGAGTGTTGGAGAAAGGAGCCTACGAGTTAATGGACTATGATGGTATCCCTTTGAGTGAACCAAGAAATGGGCTTTACTTAAATAAGTACTATGCTTAGGACATTTGTGCATAAGTTCTTGTATTTTATTGTATCATACTTTTTGTGTGTTACTTTAGTGTGATTTTTCGTTATTTGGTTTCTGCCCTCGACCGCTTACCTTGCATTGTGTTTGGTTTCCAGATGTCGGAGTCTTCATTACCCCACATTGGCTTCGCCGATGGCACTAGTCGTAGTACTCAGAACCTTGCTTCTGCTGCATAGGCAATTTATGCACCTACAAATGAACTTATCATTCTATGAGGTGTTTTCCTCGGTCGTGCGACCAATAATATCGCAAAATATAGCACCGTCATCGAATTGTTGACTGATGCTATTTCACTTGGTATCTGCCACCTGGTTATATGACTCGATTCACATCTAGTAGTGATACAGTTAAGTAATGTCTATGCTATCTGAAGTCCTATTTTATTACGGGTATATCTACGAATTCGCCTCTTAGAACGTTATTTTGATTATATCGAATATCAACACATTCCTAGATGTCTAAATACCTTGACTGATGCTTTATCTAGTTATGTGTTAGACAGACATCTGAGACATTTATAAAACCAATCACACATCACATGTATTATACAACACAAAAGAAGCCGGTAGAAGCCATATATATGTATATAATGATCAAAAGGTTTTTTACAAAAAGTTTATGTCCAAAGACTGAAATCTCAAAATATGAAGCCCGTGGCTTCTACAAAATAGCATCACAGATGACGCTCATGGTAACATACAACTTCTCGAGCTACCTTATGGAGCAGTCTACCAAGATACTCAGACACGCCCACAATATGGCATTGATAGCGCCTTGGGATCTCCCCAATAGCGATGTCTGAGACATCCACAGTTAGTCCCTCTAAGTTTTGTTCAACTGCCTCATAGTCCTCAACATCCCATCTTTCCATTGGAGCCACTTCTCCTCATCTCTAAATGGGAGACGTTCCTAGAGGTCGATACGTCCCCACATCTGTGTCATCAAAAGTAATTTTTTTATTAGTCCTTGGATCAAAGACATAAAAACATTTTATATAATAAAATTTGCAAAAAACATTAAAAAAGAACAAAATGTGTACTTCTTAACTAAGTCACCCCACTGAGCATCCTCAGGCAGAACCAACTCTGGATCTCCTCAAAAATCCAAGCTATCATAGGCATAGTCATCGACCATCAACATTTGGGGCCTCAACCAGTCAAAAAATGAATCGTTATATTTGATAATAGGGCTTGCTACATGCCGAGACATGAGGTTACACCACCTCATCATCCTCAGATCCTGTGGATCCAGTAAACCCCAATCCACCTGTAGACGCAATAGTGGGACCCTCTAGAAGAAGAAAGACACCAAAATCGACCCATACTCAAACTGCTTTAGGTTGCCCCTTCTACACTTTCTCATTTGCCTCTTCATGCTGGGAAGAACCGCATCCAACGAGTTAAAAACCTGAGGCTCTGTGCACTCTATTGCATATTGGAAATAGCTCTAGAGAGCCATATGCGGAGCTGCACTCCTAGCAATGCGTTCAATGGTAAGAAAGATAGTTCGTAGGGTCAAGTATTGGACCCCCCAAATGGAAATTTTACCCTTGCTTCTCTCCGCCTTAGGAACACAATGTCGGTGAACATACTCACTCATAGGAAGTCCACTACCCCTACCTCCGGTCAGAGTCACATGGGATCCACGTCATGACAACCCCATTTGAAAATAGATATCCTCGATATCTAGTGTAAGCGTGTGGACCCCTACATGAAGGAACTATTGGTCCACATACCACATGTGGACCAGGTATTCTAACATCCTGAGTTGGGCTCTCATGCCCTTGATCCTGAAATTTTTTAAGACCCCACATTCCTAGAGGGAAACAACTGTACGCGAATCATTTTCAGCAATAGAATCATCCTCCTTGTGTTCCCTTTCCCTCCATTCCAACATCGTGATGATCAATACCTGCAATGGATCTATGAGAAGGAATTTAGCAACTCTTTTTAACCTCTTGAATAAATTTTTATTGAGAAAAAACTTGCACAAAAATATACTTTTCGGCCATCACAGGTGAATCTTTTTGCATAGTGCGAGATTCTCATAGGTGCACTAAAGCCCACCTACAAAAATCTTAGATTCTCGCAGGTCCCAAATGGCCCACCTACGAGAATGCCTGAGCGCACCTACAGTCCCTAAAATGGACTCAAAACTCTAGAATTTGCCAATAAAAATCAAAAGTAATCCATGAAAAAGTTGAAGAATCAGGAGATTACCTCATTGACCGAAACCATTTGCTAAATGATTACTTGTAGCTCCCGCAATCGATCGATGAAATTTGGGTAAAAAGGAGGTGTGTTGGACAAGTTTTTGGCAAAGTGACAATGAAATGGTAAAAATCCCTTTTTGCCCGTATTTCTTCACTTTTTTACTATTTTTCATTGATTTTTATATTTCTTTTATTACTTTTTCCTAAAAACCTAATACCCTAATGGATTTATGAGAATGGTTTTTTGTAGATATTTGACCTAGAAGTCCGATCGACAATGTACGAGTATTTTTTCTCTTTTTATATTCGTCACATGTACGAGTACCTTTTTAGGGTTTTATAGGGAAAACCTCGAGCTCAGCCTTCGTTCATTCTCGCGCTCGAAAATACATGAGAACGCAACCAAGTATACTTTTGTTTCCTTTTCGTACTCATCATGGTAACACGAAACCAACAAAAATAAGGGAGCATCCTTTAAGCTCTTTTCACGCTCCATAAAATGAAAAGATTTCCGAGTGATCTTGTTCTTTTCACACTCGTAAAAGTATTTGAATAAAACATTCGATGGGCGATAGTTTATCACTTTTTTGATCTCATCGAACTAATTTACAAAAAAGGAACTGAGAGAGTTCTCTTTAAGTGTTTTTCAGACTCTCAAAACATGAAAAACACCCGAGTTTTCTATCTTTGGACTCGTTAAACATACATTGAAAGGCCCTTACGGGACCGAACCACTCCTTCTTAGGGTTCGTTAAACATACTTCGAGGGACTCGTCCAAAGGATGAGATTACATCAACAAACATATGTTATCCTCCTCAAGCTTGTGTAAAAATAAAGAGGTACTCGCCAGAAATGGTGGGGGAAATTTTGGGAAAGGGATATGCCTTCGTATTTGTATTAGTGGCAGTAAGCGTCACTCTTGAACATGACACTCCCTGTTCCTCATTTGAATCCATGGTGAGAAATCCATTTGTCTCTCGTCTGACTTACTACAAGGTCATATCTTGGGTCGTCTTTGAGTCAATGCTGCCAAGACCATTGTTGTGCCGTTCATATGTTCAAGAGAAGTCCAAACAAGCCCTCCATTGAGTCAACCATGTATAGTTGTCCATTCTTACCCTGTCGGCCTTCCCTATGTCCATTTCAAATCATATTCATACTTTGACTTACCCTCAAAATTTGTTACTTATTTCATGTCATTGATGGGGGATACATCAAGGCCCTCCTGTGATGAGTCTTTTTCCGTCGACTCCAACTCATTATCTGGGAATAAGACCTAGAAATCATTTAGTACCATAGAACCTGCATGCCTTAATGGAAGGTCTCTTCACTTTCGACAATGGATTCACATCATTGATCCTTGATCGAGATATTCTGCTGAGTGTTTGACTTCAAATTATTAATTCACATTCGTTCAGATTGTACTTACGTACCTTGGGAGTCATTGACATCAATGGTGATTTCCCTCGCACTTGTTAACGGTTTTCATCACTGACCGGTAATCAAGTGGTTTCTACCATGTTCAACTTCGACACATGTAATCTCATGTCTAGATTAGTACTTTCAGATGACAGTATTGAAGACCCTGGGCCTCATATTTTTGGTCCAGGTTGTGAGGGAGTATTTATGATTTGTATTGACACATAGATCCACTTTGTATGTCGCGTGGCTATGTCTTCATCTGAGTCTTCTAGCACATAGGTCCACAGTGTATTTCTGGTGGCTATGTATCATTTTGATGACATGGATCCACGGTGTATGATTGGTGGCCATGGCCTACATTTGTGATTTCATTCATTTGTATTTTGAGCATGGGAATGCCTACCTCAGAACTGGTATTATATTTTGCAGATGCTTGATTGTTTGTACATTTCCGATTAGGCGCGCTCCTTGTTTCTGACACACACACACATTTTACAAAGTATTTCGGCTGTCACGAGTTCCAACCTCATACTTTGGGGGGAATTCTGTTACACATTATTTTGGTCACTCTGGTAGTGTCGCTACAGTTATGTGTTCAAACTCTCATAAGGACCTTTTTCTTGAGAAAAGTGACTATTGTCTTCTTCCATAAAACATATTTTTAAGATGATTTTGCAGGATGACTATGTTGTAGGGTGTGAGAATCTTGATTCTCATAGGCAACCCTATACCTAGTCTGCAAGGTGTTTGTAGTCTACTCTATAGGTAGGGTGCGAACCTGTTTTAAAGCTTAAAAGGAAGAGGAAGTTACGAAGGTTCTAGAAGAGGATCTTCTAGAAAATGAGTTGGCATTCGCATTGGCATCCTACTGACTTCTTAGATTTAGTGGGATCATCCTCATCCCTTTAACCATCTCTCCTTATCTTATATATTGAATGGTTTCTCAAGGAAGAGGTTAAGCAAGATTGAATGGAGAATTGACGAAAGAATTGTGTGAGGAACCCTGTTTGAATTGAAGCTTGAGGCCTCCATTTGTCCATCAAGACATACTGGATCTTCTTCACACAAGTGTAGAGAAAGTGTGTGTGTTGGAACTAAGGACCACTGTAAGGAAGCTTGCGACATCAAGGCGATCTAGTTGTATCTTCTACTTTCACTTAATACAATATAGTGGCATGTCCCTTTCCCATAAAATCACTCTTATTTTATCGCATAACTCTTTTATCATATGCATAGGTTGTCATTGAATATACTTTGCAATATTCACTTTGGTTGGTTTATGTTGTCTTGGACCTGATCTCACAAGAGCACCAAAGCGAAGTAGGAACAACAAAGACCTAAGGAAGCGATATAAAGGTATGTCACTCATTCCTTCTTTGTAGTAGATTCGATGATTGCAACTTGGGGAAAGATTCATGTCCTGTGTTGTTTTGTTCCTAGATCCAGGTGGATCTAAGGAGATCTGTTAGCGTCTACATATACCGATTTATCCTATAACAGTCTCACTCGAGGTAGAGGTAGGGGTGGTTGCGAGACTCAGGTGTCTGCAACCTTAGCTGGGACACAAATCTATGATTATAACACTTATAAATCACCTAGAATAGATTATTCATAAATATTCAACCATTATGATAGTTCACAGACAACACAGAGCATCGCAGTATGTACTTAAATCTAAGATAATTCAACACTTAGCCACCACAAGATAGATTAGATTCGGCAGATCAAGCACTAAGCATATTACATACCAGATCTAACATTCATTCGTATCTCAGAAGAAAAAATCATAAATAGATCTATATAAACACATCTAAGCACTTATCAAAGGAAGAAACAAACACATTAGGTCGAGTCATAGAGAACAACACACAAATTTACCGTGGTTCACCCCCACCCTGGGGCTACATCCACACAGTCTTCTTCTTTATTAGCTTAAGTTAATCAGGTTACAACACAGAGCCATCCAAATCCCTCTTCACATAGGATAGAAGATCTGCGAAGCTCGCTAGATCCTTCTTCCTTGCATTACAACACTTAGCTTCCTATAGTAGCCTCACAGTAACTTGCACTTAGCCTTGCAAGCCTTACATAGTTCGCACGGAGCACTTATTCAACATCACATACATGCACTACCAATTGCACTAAGAAATCAAACCTACTTCACATCTACTTCATATCTATTTATACATACAAAAGTGGGCCTAAGCGTGGGTAAACCCATGGGCCGACATCCCTTTCCCATTACATTATCCCTAAAAACCCAAAAAGGACCCAAAAAGGGGTCTAGCTTCCATGATTTCCGCTTCACATTGCGCTCCATATTTGACAAGCTGTCGAAGTCTAAAAAATGGTCAAATATGACCAAGTGTTCCTCAAAACTTGGTCAAGGGCCAACAGGCCCCCAACACTCACCTGTGACTCGTCCCGAGTCACTCAGATTTGGGTAATGTTGCCTCAAAGGTATCAAGCTTGACTCGAGCTGCTTCGACTTGTCTCTATGCTACTGCTTCTTTCTCAGTGAATTCTTGAACAATTGATTCACTGATAGGTCCTTCCAGTTGTTGCTCGACTGTAACAACTACTGTTCTAGTAGTGTTCCTTGGCCTTCAATTTCTTCAAATAGTAAGTAGGCCACCTCCTGGCTCGACTGGAGTTTCTGGGTGACTTCCATCACTCTGCTCTGCGTGGTAAGAACGAGTTGTTGGGTAGTACATTGTTCTTAGGATCTCTTCATCCTCTTGATGGGTGACAGAAGCTTGAGTTGCACCTGTACTATATTTTCGTGTTGCTTTTCTTCCTAGAGTTGGGACTCTAGTTTCTTCAACTCTAGGTCTTCAGATAGTTGTTCAGATATCCGCACGCTTCTTCTACTTAGCTGTTTACATTCTGCAGTAAATGTTTTAATCCTCCCAACTATGTTTTGAGCATTCAATTCTTGCCAATCACGCACTTCTTGTGGAGTCTGTGGTATGTTCTGAAGCTCTAATTCCATGACCCTTTGTTGAAGTTGTTGAATGAATTCAGCTACCTTAGTCACTTGGCGCTCTATGGGCTCTTCGGCTTTCTGCTCTAAGCCGATCATAGAGAGAAATGCTCTGTTGACTACTTCTTCAATTCCTATATGCTTTGTGAGCAACAATTCTTTCACTTTTTGGATCTTCACTCTGTCTTCTTCAAATTTGCTTGGAGAGTATTCTTCTCTTGTTGCATGACTTGGCGTTGTTCAATAATTTCCTTCTGTACTTTCTTTAGGGCCTGGGTGGCCTGTGATTTTTCTTCCTAAGCATGTCGAAGGCATACTTCGACTGTATCGGCAATCTTGCGGAGCTGAACTGATTCATCTCCCACTTCTGTTGTTCCTTCTGGCAGAGGTGCTGTAGAGATTGCTCAGCTAGACTGGAGTGCTTGTTGTACTCCTTGCAGCGCGATCTCAATTTGGCTATACATTTGTTCCTGCTTCATCTCCTGCTTCTCTATGATTTTCTTTGAATCATCATTGACCACTACAAAAATGAAATCAAAGTCATCCAACGTGAGGGCAGTTCACATCTTGGTTACAGGGGTTCTTGGTTTCTTTTTGGAGGAAGATTTCAGAGGTAAGACCTTCCTTTTCTTCGATGAGTCTTCTTCATCCCTAGGCAGTGGTACTTCGACTTTCTGTTGTTCATATTCTTCATCATCACCTTCTTCATTTGGTGTAATGGAACCCATCCTTACAGATAGGTTGTCAACATCCTGGATTTCTTCAGTCTTCTTCGTCGTCTTTGTTTTCTTTGTTTTACTGGGCCCAGGTGTATCCTACGTAGTTCTGGGGCTGTCGAAGTCAGACATTTCTCCAGGGTCTACTAAAACAAGGAGGTCCACCAACCATTCCTTGGTGATATTTTCCAGGTCTTCTTCTGTCAACTTATAATAGGACTGAAGCTGTTCCTGGTGCTCATCAACGTGTGGGGTTAGGTATATGAAGTGGTGGTCCACGCTGAATTTTATCAGAGGTCAAAATATCTACAAAATGTTTGGGGTTATGCGAGGTTCACTCCTTATGGCTACTTTCAGTTGGTTATAGTACATGTGGAAAGTGACATTCGATTTCCATTGCTTGCTCATGTCATTCGAGTACCATAATGTACTGAACTTCAGGGCTAGTGGCTCAAAGGGGTCAAGGTCTGGGAAGGTTGCGCCTTCCGGTAGCTCCCATGCAATAAAAGTGATCAGTATCAGGAGCTATCTAAAATGGAATTCATTCCCATGATCCTGGGCTTCTCTGCAATCAATCTCCAGTTGATTCACCAGGTACTTCACCCAATTCATTTGTAGTCCCTCTGTGCACTTTCCTGCGAGGTCAACTACAAAGCTAGATACTTTTGTTGGTCTATTTTTGCATACCAACTTCCCTGTGATCAGTTGGCATGCGAGGCACATTGTGCCACTTTCAATAGAATCTACCTTGTAGCCTCTCACACCTTTCTCAACATAACCATAGGCTTCTTTGATCTTCTGTGCAAGAGCGCAGTCTGCGTTCTTTCCAGGATAGTACTCATGGGGATCAAGGCACTGCATGCTAATCCTGATGATCCTATTGATCAACGCTAGATCAATAGTTATGCGATGATCTAACCATAGGTATCCTTCGTTGTAACTTTATAGCAACAATTTTACACAAGCATTCACCTCCTGGTGTCTGTCGAAGTGCGGTATTTTCATAACCTTGAGTAGAGTAGAATGTGTGAGGTTCATCATCCATTGCTAAGGGATGAGCTTCGAATTATTTCCCTTAGTTATCATCAAGTACTTATATGGGGTGATCATGTTGTAAGATTTACGGTCCCCCGGGTTGAAGTCGCAAAAATTCAACGTTGTAACCTTGTCTTGATCTACGCGGTAGGTGCATACTCCTTTCAGTAGATATGCAATGACTAGGGTGTATTCAAAGTCTCTAGGGACACTGTCTCTATTAATATCACCGCTCAGAGGGGGTATGTAAGTTGGTAGGATGGATGGCACTAACTTCGCATTGGCTATGTCATCCTTATGCTTAGTTCTTCTTTCTGCGTCGGCTTGAGATGTTCCTGCTTGAGCAGTCGACGGGGAGGCTTGCACTTCTCCCATCGATGATGCTTGGAATCTGATGGACATTCTTCTTTCCAACATGGCTCTCTCAGTCATTAAATCGAGAAGGACCTCTATAAGGAATTCCTCAAGTGTGGTGAGCTCGTCGGACATACGCACTCGGGAAAGATAATCAGGGTCACGATGATCTCAAAATGTTGCACTAGGATGAACAATCTGCTTGCAATGATCACTGTAGACAATCACTAGTTCTGTTGGCTTCAATTTTTTAGTTGGCAAAAGTGTTTTTCGGGCATGGCGCGACGAGATAAATAGGAAATTCGTCAACGATATGCTTGCAACGGGTATGAATCTTCCATGAACATTGATCCATCCGTTATGGTGTGGTAAAATGGTCTGGTGGTGATCCTTTAATGATTTTCTGTCCATTCGGGGTGGAAGTCGAATGGGTATATCATTCCAATGACTATATTGCTTCGCCACAACGAAGTGTCATATGTCGTTGTTCTGATATCCCGACGAAGCTCAATTCCTGTGTGTTTTCCTTCTGCGAAGTTTCCTTTGGAGTCTTCTATAACTTTTTGATCTTGGCTCTCTTATTACTTATCTTCCTAGCCTTCTTCCCAGTGAGCTTCGTCTCGATCATCCTTTTTCCATTTTGATTCTTATCTTCTCTCGACATAGTCACTTCGCGATGCTGAGATTCTTTCTTCAGATTGATTGTTGTCATTGATGTCAACCCTAGTCATGGGTTTTGGACTGCAAGATTGATAAAGGTATTTGGACATGAAGGAAAATGCACATGCATATACAACACCCATGAATGGA
>JZKD02S1854094.1:265775-308042 GCA_000966675.3 Picea glauca
GGGATTTCCCCCCACAAATATCATCAGGGGGGTCTAGAGAGGGAAACAACAATTTGTTTATCCCCCGTTGGCGAGGGATTCAGGGGGTAGTGCCCCCAAAGAAAAAATTTGGAAAAATTACCTTGTAAAATATTGTAATTTTATAGTCAATTTGGACCATTCATTATAAGGTCACAAATATGATGGTAGAAGTTATGTTAAGGTTTTTCTCCCTAGAAGGAAACCCTGTTTTATGAGGGAATTGTATTGCGTCTATGTATTATAGTGAAAATTGTATTATGAGAGAGGATACTGTGAGAGAAAGAAGAGGAAGTTACAATGAGTGTGATGTAGGTTGTATCCCTTCATTTTGTTGGATAATAAAATTAAGGACCTGACAATTTCTCTGGTGGATGTAGCCCACACTAGGTGAACCACACATATCTATGTCTCTATTTTATTTTGTATCTTCTATGTTTTATTTCCACATTTGTTTTATTTTATTGCTCCATGATCCTGTTTTTCTAACACACTGGGTTTACCTTTAGACGCCCCCTTGGGGCATAAGAAAAAGATGATTGAGTAATTAGATTTTTGAATTTTCAATGGAACTAATGTAAATGTATTTCTTAATTTGACATTTGTTTTATAAAGTGGTTGGTTGCACGTTACAATAATTACATCGAATATGGGGACCAAGTCCTATAACATCTACACAAGGAATTTTGTTTATTTTATTTATTGAGTTTTATTAATATTTTTTGTATTTTTAAATATTAATTCAATATTCTTTTAACCTTAACAAATTTTTTTTTTTTCACTAACCAAATCTAATACTTACATTTCCTTATTATAAATTTATCAATAAAATAAATCTAAAAATAACATTTCATAAGAGTAGTTATTCAAATGAAAATTTTCATTCATTAACCAAATCCAATATTTGCATACATGTTGATACAAAATCAACGAAATACAAAACATACTTTTTAATTGGAGATTCAACTAATACTTACATACTTTTTAATAAATGATTCATAAAGTTGGTATTATAGTTGAAAATTGTAAAACCATTTCATCAAAAGTGTAGATCAAAATTTATTATTATATATTCTTTATATTTAATGATTTAAACTTAATCAAATAAATTTAATATATTATAATAGTTGAATAAGTCCATTGGATATAGCTTGGGTGGTTGGGAGGAATGATTGTTACCCTCCCCACCTAGGTTCAAATCCTTGGAGTGACATGTTGTTGTTGGATTACTGAGAGGGGGGTGAATCAGTAATAATGTAATTATAATCATTTTTCTCCAAATAATCCAAGTGTTATATCAATGTAGAATTATTATCCAATAATGAGCAATAGGAAATGAACAATCACACACATACACAGTACACAGTTTTTTTACGTGGAAACCCAAATCGAGAGAAAACCACAACGTTCTTTTTCTTATATGTCTTGAAGAATTACATTCATTGGAAGCACCAAATTCCTTTGTTTTCCAGCTGGAACTGGAAGGAGGCTCCAACCCCCTAGTTTCTCAAGCTACAACCTGAGGGAGGCTCCAACTCCCCAATTCTATGGCTACAACTAGAAGGAGGATGCAAACCCCTATTTTCTCCCACTACAACCACCTGTCCTTGCCCCATCCAACCACCCTGAATTATAAGTAGAATGATGGAACCACTGTCAACCTATCACTGTGAGATATACTATTGTACAACTATATCAACCTATACCACTGACCTATATCCAATCTGTAAAACTGCCCTGTAATCAAATTGTACCTGAACTGAACATGTATCTACAAAAATAAAACATATACATGACTTGTAGTGCTACAACCCGCGTATGTACGCGCCCTATATGTTATGAATCCCATGTATGTACGCTACCAAAATTTTATGCAGTCTGTGTATGCCTTCTAAAAACTAGGGTTTCCTTTTTCTTGAAAACATATGATCCTCTGTAACTTCTTTCACATAGATCTGTAACCTATCATTATATCCAGACTGTAACTGTACCTTGTGCATGCACCTCATCTATAACCTTTACTCAAGGAAAGTATGTCTCTCTCTAGTCATGTGTCATATAGGTATGTGTAATCATGAACAAGTATAGTATCCCTCACATGATCTTAGTCATCAACCCCTTTCTGATATTCAGTCTCTCAATACATCAACTACTACACAAATACAAGCTATCAACCATGTACCATAAAAAGTCTTAGCCATATGCCAAGAAATACAAGATGTGCCTCACAAGAAGTATCAATGATGAATATACCAGCACTGTATTTCTATAGATCTGACTTATGTAGAAGATCCCATGAAGACACTAGTCTCTCTAGGGAGAATCCTCAAATCTCCATTTTCATTCCTCATGCATACATCAAAATTAAACTACTCATAGAAATAAGACATACCTTTTGAACCAATGGATGGATATATTGTATCTGAGAACTTTAGACCTTCCCGGGAGCTTGATATTAGAATATAGAACCTATGCATCTTCATCTCTTAAAGTTTCCATGGATTTACCAACATGTATGCAACTTGTACATAGACAACCTATGTATAACTCATCATGTACGCAACTTGTACACAGAAAACCCGCATATAACTCAGCATGTACACACCTTGTACACTGACAACCCGCGTATAAATCAACATGTACACACCTTGTACACAGACAACCCGCGTACACCTCAGAAAATAGGGTTTTGTTGTAATTACGAGAATTTCTTCGTCAACCCTTCGTGCTACCTCAGACATTCGCCACTTCATATGTATCCACAAGTATTTACAAGAATATTTACACAAGAAAATAGATATACAATATGTACAAGTGTGTGTATAATGAGTGAGCTTTGCCTCTTATTTATATCTTCATGTAGCCTTGCACTTTTGTTACAAGGGAAAAACTCTCTATGGCCAAGGGTAAACAACAACAGACAGGTATGACTGCAAAAATCAACTCAATTCCAACATATGCTATATAAACTAGTGTGCAATATAAGAAAGAGGCCTACCTCGATCCAACGTTTGATGATGTTCCACCATTGAGCACTTTGACCCAAATCTTTATACCTGCGAGATGTTCTCAACAAACAAGAAAATAAAGTATATAGTGATGATATAAAAGGGGTTATCACATTAGATAGAATAATACATTAATAAACATTACAAACATGCCCATGGATAATAATCATATATTTTCAAGATACCAATAGGATGGGAAAGGAGTATTTCTATTAATAATTGATCAACAGAAGTGTCAACATTACAGACTTCCGTGTCGGCACTATTCAAAACCAAGAAACCAAGTTCCTTCCAACTGGGTCCCCACCACTTCAATCCTCCACCAGCGAAAAGCTCATGAGAAAGAGGCAAAGAGGTCCTCTCGATAATAAGGGAAGAGCTTGGGGCTTGAACACTGTGTTTAGACTTGAGGGACAAAGGGATGCAGACTCAATATGAAGTAATTTCTCTAGAGTAAATTTTCTCTCAAAGTTGAATGATTTCTCTTGTTTTCCATAGCTCAAAATTATGCTCTTATAGCCTTCAGAATGCAACTGAAGGGCCGAGTCATAACGTTTCCAATATATGGAAGGCCAAGGATTAGAGATCTTCTGTTGTGACATGGAAACCCGACCTCATTTTGTATTTTCTAGCACAAATCCCGATATATGCGAGCTGTAGTGGAGAAACAAGTGTATACGCATCTTGTATAATTGATAGGGAGCATATATGTGGAAAAATGTATGTTTTTAGGTCTGGATTCATAAAAAAGGGATACAAAATTCTGCATAGGGAAATGGAAAAAAGGTCGTCTGTGCAAGATAGAAATGGTGAGGAAAATCTTGCTATAACAAATTCCCCCTAATGTGTGAGATCAGAGGAGTATATGTGATGACCTAAATACATTATAAATAACCCAGAAGTGGAGTGGTAGAGAACCAACTGGACGAACTCAATTGCTCATTACATTATGTACTGACTTTGCATACATGGCTGCCAAGAATACAATGTAGATCCATGTGAAAAATCTACCAAACAAGTGTTCATGGCCATGAATAGGAAAATACAAATGCAGTTATATGCCAAAAGATTTCATAGTCATGAACAAGGCCCAGTGAAACCAGCCTCAAAAATCAATCTGAAGATATCTGCATACTATGTAGTACAATGTGATCTCCTATGATCACTGAAGTCAAATAGGTACTGGTCCAATGAAATGGAAGCAACAATTCAGGAAATATGCAGTCACATAGTGATGTCTTCAAGTCTTCTACACTATCTGCCAATGGTACAAGTCTACATCATGTGAATAAATGAGTTGAGGCCGAACACAATGAGACATCGTTTGATTACCGATCATTGAAGTATGCCGTTAACAAATGCGAGACAACCTACCGATGCTGAAAGTAGGTATCAAGGCACCGAGTACATCTCTACAAATGTGAATAAAGGAGTTGGTGTCGAACACTTGAGAGATCCATTGATCAAGAGACATTGATGTATTCCCATTTGTCAATGGCAAGAGAGGCTTCCACTAATGACTGCAAGCCTCAAGGTACTCATAAAACTCTAGGTTCCATATCCAGAATAAATGAGATGAAGTCTGTTACACATTATTTTCATCATCCCTATGACCGTTAATGATGTAAACCTGTCTGTAGTCTTCAGAGGGGTTAGTGTCCTAAGTTCTTGAAGAAGGAAGGGAGAAGAACTTTTCCTGAGAAAATAAGTTGCATTCTCCTTTGTAAAAACCATATTAAAGAGGATGTTCGCAGGTTGCTATATAGGCAGGGTACGAAAATGCCTGATTCTCGCAGGCTGCACCATAGTTGGGTTGCAAGAGGTTCGTAGGTTTCTCTATAAGCAGGGTGCAAGAATGCTCATACATAAGGAAAAATGAGCATCTTCTCGATGCTTCTAGAAGGAGAAACTTCCATAGTGAGGTGGTATCTGAATGCTTTGGATCTTACTTGCTTTCATGATTTAGTGGGATCATCCTAACCTCCTCACCTTATCCTTTTCAGCTTATAAAAGGAGAGGATCTCTCATGGAGAAAGTTGGCTTGGATGAGATTACCTTTGTATCTTTGGATTTTTTGGGATTAGCTTGGATTGGATTGAGCTTTGGAGATTGTTAGCTTGGCTAGATGAGCTATTTTGTCAAGATAGATTGTGAATATTATCAGATCTATGCTCTCAAAATTCTCGTAGTAGAAGTGTGTGGGGAACGAAGGACAGTTGGAAGGGACCTTACAACATCAAGGCCATAGTTGTAATCTCTCTTTCACATTTAATATGATACAACAATGTGATTCTTTCCTATAAAGCTTGTTGTGTTTTATTGTATGATGCCTTGATCACATACATAGGTTTATATTGAGTTTATGCTATTACTATCACTTTGGTTGGTTGCGTTCTTTTGCAGGTTCATCATTGTATGAGCGTTGGAATGGAGCTAGGATGGCGATGGTGAGAGGAAGTGGTGTTTAAATCATATGTCACCTATCCCTCTTTAGTTAGTAAATTCAATATCTAAAACTTAAGGAAAGCGTCATGTTCTAGTGTGTTTTGTTCTAGATCTAGGTGGATCTAGGGAGATCAGTTAGTGTTCGCACCTACCGATTTATCCAATAACAAAGTCAATGGAAGGAGACCTGCTTAAAGGAGAGCATTGAGGCATCTCTCATCAGTCAGAACGAGGAACAAAGCATGAAATTCGTGATTTGGTGGAGATCAGATGAAGAACATGTTCACGAACCAATGACCCTGTGCGTCTTTCGTTTGTGCCAAATGAAAGAGGTACAGGAAAAGGACCCTCTGAATAGTAGCCAATGATGAAAAACTGTTGACAAAGGCAAGGAAACCATCAATAAGGATAATGGCATCCAAGACACTACACGAATCCCAAAGTGTGAATAGATGTCTTGCCGTCGAACATAAGGGAAACCACCTAGTCAACTACCAATGATGAAATGTCGATTGTTGGGTTCAAGGTGACCTACCGATGATGAAATTAGGTCCAGGGTGCATGATAAGACCAAAGCATCATGTGATTCTGAGGAAAAATGAGGGTATGGCCGACATGCGAAGTCAATATTTCTGAGGAGTGGCCAACACTGGTTGATAGACTTCCTTTGAAAAAGAGCATGAGACATATCGTGAACTCCGGTAGCATGGACTCAATGATGTGACAATTGGATGCATGAGGCATCAATAACGTTCTCTATAGGGACTGGAAGAGTAACTAGTTGGTAGAGAAAACCTTGTAGCGAGATCAGCTTCCTAAGGCCATGCTAAACCCAAAATTATGATGACACAAGGACTCAATAAATTTTTTCTCTATTCAAAGGAGACACAATTGCTGCCAATTACAATATAGTATTCCCTTCCCACCCATATTTTTTTGTTTTTTCATAACAAATGAATGCTATGATACAAAGGAGGGAACACATGTCGCAAGTAAAAAAAACTAGTTCTAGTAGTGGAATGTACCTATGCTCAATGCAAGGAAATGCATGCAGGAGATGGACACTCAGGGTGATGTTCCCTCTAGGGTATAGGGTGTCAAATTGCGAAGGATAAAAAAAAGGCTCTACCTGGTTGAGGATGCAAACTTCTTAGGAAATGGTTTATAATGCAAAGAGAGAACCGGCTAAAGGCTCAATACAGCAAGTGAGGGCATGAGATGCAATCACAACTTAATGCCAAAAAATGTCCTTTTTTATATCTTTCAGTCTAATTGGTGTGAAAAAGCGGTAAACTTGTGCCAAATAGACGTCTTTTCAAATCCAATTTATGAGTGTGAAAAAGACAAGTTCACTCGACAATCTTTTCTATTTTTTATAGCGAGTCAGAAAAGAGCTTAACTAGGACTCATGATCTTTCAAATCCAATTTTAACGAGTGTGAAAGGGACAAATCAATCGGTGATATTTTTAGTTTTTGGACGAGTTGGAAAAGAGCTTAACTTTGACTTGTTATTGGGAGTCTAATCAACATGTAAAGGGGGAGGCCAAGGCTCCCGTCCTAGTTTTCTGCCAAAATTCAGTATCCTACAGATAGCTAACAAGAGCTTGGGAAAACCCAAGGCTTTCCAAGTCAAGGAGGAGAAGGTGCTAATGGAGGATACGGTCTCCATTATGGTTCAAATAATGTCTCTTAATGGAAAATACATAGGTGGGGGAATGGGATGTCCCATCAGGTCATCCCAATCAAAAGGAACCTCGTCAGGGCTTGGAGGGAGAGCATTCGGGGGAAGAATAAGTCTGTCTTGTTCAGAAGGGGGAAGGTGTGAAATGTTGATGACATGGTTGAAAGGTGCATCATTATCTTCAGAGAGAGTAGGGTTGACCAGAGATTGCATTGGCATGGCCACTTCTTCCATTATAGGTTGAAGAGGATGCATAGTAATGGGTGCAAGGGGTGCTTCACCCTTAACAAAGGGGGTGAGGTCAGGAGAATATTGCATCGGTGGAACCACCAAGACGACCAAGGGAGAAGTGGTACGAAGAGAAAACATGGATGCCTCATAATTATAAGGGCTCTTGGGTGAGCCCCACGCTTCTGGTATCTTGGCAATAATCGGACACAAACGAGTAAGGAGACTTCCTTCGCAAGTCCTGCAAAATAATTTAGGCTTATGTCTGAGGCATCTAGGCTTCTTGATGTAACTAGCGGTGGAAAGAGAGTCATCTCTTGTATTATGAATAGAAGCAGGAGACGTGACATGGATATGATTCAGGGAAAAAAGAACGGTGCCCCCAACATAATTGGTAGAGGTTGGGGGAAAGTTGTCAATGTAGTTTGTAGAAGAAGTCGACCCATCGCCAACATGACTAGCAGAGGTGGGTGATGGAGCACTAGTATGATTGACAGTGAATGGGTTGGAAATAGATGGTGGCATTTGTGTCCATGGTTTGGGGAAACATTGATTCTGAAAAATTGCAAGCCAGGCAGGGTCTTGGTGTACCTCTTGCCCTAGCCCAGAAAGGTGCTAGTTCACGCCAAAATGGTCCGATGAGGTTTGGACGGGCATCGTCACTGGGGTCTGTGAAGAGACCGAGGTAGGATAAGGATTATTTGAGTGAGGATATATGTTTCCCCCTTGTGAAGGGGTCTCAAAAAGAGGGTAGCCTAGGCCGTAAAATGGGTTCTCTCCATATGAAAGACCTAGTGGTAATTAAGGACCTGTCATGGAAAAAGTGTTCGAAGGAACTAACATGGTGGATGAAAGATACATGGGTGGGGGGTAATAAGTGGGATAGGCACCCATCTGAGTACTGGCTCCTGAAAGAGCATAGCTAGTATTGGATCCGTAGGGAGGAAGGTTCCAACCTCCCATGGGGACACGACTCATATCAAACGAAGAAGTAAGCATCGTAGCCATGGTGCCCCCAGGTCCAATGCTAGTATTCATACATGTGGGCTAGGGAGAGGGTTGCATGGTGGAAGGCATATCAACATAAAAATGGCTAGAGATCCAAGGTGTGGACTGAGTGTTGTAGTTATGCATACCATTATAAACAATGGATGGATTTCCCCCCATGAACGTCATGGGGGTGGGGGTAGCAGTAAATGAGGGAGAAAAAGGAACTCCATTATCCATGATAATAAATGCTCGGCATGAAAACCTATGGTCAACTAATAATCAAAGAGAATACCAAAAAGTCAAACGACCAATATGCATGAAAACGGGCTAAAGTGGCTAAGTGGCCTCCCTCACTAAAGAAGGTATGTCTCGTCCAAGAGGGACTTGAGACTCCCCGCTAAATTTTGGAGGTAACAAAATCAGTTATAAGGGCTCTTGTGGGATTAACAACCAGTTGGTCAGATCCCCCCGGAGAGGTAATCCTCCATAAAGGCTGTGTGTTGTCCGACCCTTATCTGACTCAGGGTACAAGCAAAATAATCCATGGAAGTAACCTATGAGATACCTAAGTTAAGTAACTAATAAACCATTGTATAACCAATGCACATGTGAGAAGTCGTAAGTCCGGATCACCCTATGGGAAGGGTAGAAAATCCTGAAACCTTGAAAGCACCGCCTCTCACAGAGGTATGGGCACTAGAAAGATCCCCAAATACGAATAAATCCACATAAATATATCTGACGCTAGGTGAGTATCCAGGGGTTATCCCTTCAACTAACTTCGTGCGACCTCGTGATTAACTCCGGTGTGAGTGAAGCCTCCTGATATTACCAATTATACAATGGAATTCTCAACTCCCTGTCTTAGACACATATGTTGATTTAATTTCCTTGGAGAAGTTTACTCACAAAATCCTATTCCAAGGCACTAAATCCTAAGCTAGTTTGTGCACACTAAAAATAAAATTGTGACTAATCAATTTTAGTTTAAAGCATAAATTTTATTGGTCGTGGTTACTCAAAAAGGTATGGAAGTGAAACTCATGGTGTTATGACTCTGCCAGAAAGTAAATATGGATACAATGCAAAGTCTATCTTTAACTTTTCAATGAATGATATGCTAATAAAAACAGTGCAGTCTTCAATTTCAAATATGCAATTCAGAAGTAAAATGCGATCTTTCGCTAAATGTGCTAAGATAATGATGAAAATTCAAAGACAAAAATGCCAACCAATGAAAAATGCCTATTTTTTTGTATTTTCAATATTCTAAAAAAAATGCATGGGCTGATAAGCAACTTGACATATGAATTCTACAGTGTATAAAAACAGTAACTTAAGAAGAATACCAGATAGTCAAGCAAACATCCCAAAAACCAAGGAAAAATTAAAAATAGAAAACAAAGAGAAAGACTACACCCAAAAATTCAAATCCAAACAGGTTTCCTGTCATCCCAGATAATCTCAACAGGCACTACAGAGACCTAAAAAGGCTCAACAATATTTAAATCCTACCCAACAGTCACTCAACCAAGAAAACAATCAAGGGGAAGTGGTATACGCGACTGTTCAGGAGAACATAACGTATATATGCTTCTTGTAGTGAGACAACAAGCGTGTATACCCGAATGTCAAGGGAAAAAAGGGTGTATATGCTTTAAAACAAGGCCAGGCAAGGGTAAAAGGCCGAAAACTCAGAATCAGAGTGAACATGATCTATTAAGCAATGATACGACAAGAAACACAAAGGAAAAAGAACAATGTAAGAAGAAAAAGTACTTCAACCCTTAGAAGGAAGATCTCTCCCCAGTGGAGTCTCCATTTCTGTTACAAGGGAAAAATTGTCTATGGCCAAGGGTAAACCACAACAGACAGGTATGACTGTAGAAATCAACTCAATTCCAACATATGCTATATAAACTAGTGTACAATATAAGAAATTGGCCTACCTCGATCCAACATTTGATGATGTTCCACCGTTGAGCACTTTGACCCAAAGATTTATACCTGTGAGAAGTTATCAAAAAACAAGCAAAGCAAGTTTATAGTGATGATATAAAAGGGGTTAGCACATCAGATGGCATAATCCATTAATAAACATTACAAACATGCCCATGGATAATAATCATATATTTGCAAGATACCAATAGAATGGGAAATGAGTATTTCTATTAATAATTGATCAACAGAAGTGTCAACATTACAGAATTTTGTGTCGGCATGGTTCGAAACCAAGAAACCAAGTTCCTTCCAACTAGGTCCCCACCACTTCAATCCTCCCCCAATGGGAAGCTCATGAGAAAGAGGCAGAGAGGTCCTCTCGATACTAATGGAAGAGCTTGGGGCCTGAACACTGTGTTCAGACTTGAGGGACAAAGGGATGCAGACTCAATATGAAGTAATTTCTCCAGAGTAACTTTTCTCTCAAATTTGAATGCTTTCTCTTGTTTCCATAGCTCAAAATTGTTCTCTTATAGCATTCAGAATGCAACTGAAGGGCCGAGTCGAAACATTTCTAGTATATGGAAGGCCAAGGATCAGAGATCTTCTGTTGTGACATGGAAACCCAACCTCATTTTGTATTTTTTGGCACAAATCCCGATATACGTGAGGTGTAGTGGGGCATCAAGTGTATACGCATCTTGTATAATTGATAGGGAGCATATATGTGGAAAAATGTATGTTTTTAGCTCTGGATTCATCAAAAAGGGATAAAAAATTCTGCATAGGGAAATGGAAAAAAGGCCCTATGTGCAAGATAACAATGGTGAGGCAAATCTTGCTATAACACTTTCCTTACTTTAGGGCTTCTTCATTTAAAATAATTTCTTTTGCAAAGCACTTTGACCCTTGGGGGCTTCTATAAGACTTATGAGGGATTCTCCAACTTCATATGGTCATAACTCTCTAACCGTGAGGAGTTATGTGACGTTCCACATACCACCGGAAACAACATGACAAGAACTATCCATATAGGATAGTTTCACTGAAAAATTCATTGTCCTTCATCTCATTATTACTCAAATAAGCATGGGTTCTCTTACTCCGCAAATCATCTTCCCATGAGGGCTTTCACCATAAGGGGACCACTTTGGATTTCATCCATTTTTACTTCTTATCAACCATGACAAGACAATAATGAGTCATCTTTACATCAAACAATTTTGGGTCCATTACCCAAACCTTGTTCTAAGGGGCTTTCTTCAAGGGTTGACATCAATGACAACAAACCTTAATGAACAGTTGTTCCCTTTAATGGGTCTATAAGATGCTCTTGTTGTTGAGCCCCCAATACTCTGAATATTTCTCTCACGGATTTCAGTGAGGTTTGTCTTGTAATATTTGAATAATAAAAATTAGTAAAAGAACATTATTATTACATCATTATTATTATTAGTGAATAATTGTATCAAAATGTTAGTGAATAATTATATCCTAATGTTATTATTACAATATATGAAAAATACATAATTATTAAAATACGAATCATTTCACTCATCATTTCACCTTGAAGGAGAATTAAACATTATATGACATTAATGTTTATAATTTTTTTCAATCACAATCCAAATTAAATGAATTCATAAAACTAAAGTTAAAAATTATATCGCAACTCTAAATTCTAATGAGTGATACATCTGAAATTTATTTTAAAACAAAGAATGATATGATATGAAAAAACATAATATACATATGTGCTATATTGTTTATAGAACACCAATGCGATTGAAAGCACACAGATACATTTTTTATGTAAAAATTCACCATCAAACAATTTAATTGACAAAGTACGTATGAAAACCTCTAGAATTAAAATTTTGCAGAGGTTGTGCTTTATGGAGGAAATCACTCTTTAGTGCCTCTCATAATTTAGCGCATAGAAGAAATCCTCTTCCATTCCATCAATGCTCTGGATCACATCTCCTCCTATATAGTCCTCTTGAATTTCTATAATATACCATCCTCATCATTCTTGTATAAACCATAATAACTAGCCTCAATTCATTTGTAAATATCATACCTAGACCTCCTCTTCTTCGCCTCAGGGTGATTATCGAATATCTCTTTGACATCAGGGAGGAGTTTTTCATCCATGAAGTATATAACTTGGGTCCTTACTGGTGGCACCAGGCACATCGACACATCAACTTAGTTCCCTTCCAAGTCTATCATCTTTGCCCCTACTTTGGCATAATTAATACCACCAAGCTCTATGATCAAAACTTATCAGTGCCCCTTTTTCCTGATCAACAAGAAAGGAACCCTAGTGTATGTCTTAAGTATAGTACCTTGTCAACATCAAGAATGACCTAAGGCCCATATTGTATATTTTTTAGAAGTTAAGAAGAACATATGAAAAACAATTGATGATCCATAAGCTTCACAAGCATGCCTTATCACTAAATATTAAGCATTTCCTTAGCCTCAACCTACTCCTCCATGAGATCCTCACCCATTTATTTACTAAGAAGCTTCTATTTCTTCTTTTTCATAACCATGTGCTCAATATATTTCTCATCCGGAAGGGGAACATGGGAAACAAACACTCACTCTCTGTAAGACCTTGTTTTCTCCCAAGATTGTAATTATGCACAAACTTCATATGATAACAATATGAAGCATGTAATTGTGTTTTGATTTAATATAAAAACAAAACTATTGATTGAGAGGGAACAACCTTGATAAGTACTAGCCATGATACACCATAGGAAATTGATGAAGTAGAGGACTAATGGGATGGTTGACTGAAATGGAGATGAGATGCATCGGTGAACAAAATAGGAAGTTTGCAGAACAAGCTAATATATTCTTACAAAAATGATAATTTCACACACCAGCACACCAGACTGATGGAGGAGACCATGTGAACATTAAATAGAAGGTGATAGAGGTGGTTGAATAGTAATGACTACAACAGTGGCCCATGCATAGAAATAATGGCCAATTGAATGACTGAGGGGAATGTACCACAAACCACCCATTCATATTGAAAAAGGGAGGATTGTAGGTTACGCCTATAGGACACTATAGAGATCCTGAAGGAGATGAAGAAGAAGAATAGAGAAGGACAAAAACAATGTGCGTAGGACGCGAGCATATGGAAAAAATTATATGCACAGAGAATAGTAAGGAAAAAGGGGGAGAGAGACCCTAAAAAAAAAATAGAGACATTACCCAGGGACTAGGGAAGGAAATAGAAGAATTGGAGGAAAAAGGCTCAAGAATGAGAAATAGAGTGCAGAAGTGAGGATGTGTTGATTGAGAAAGAAAAGGATAGATTTCTGGAAGAAAATATGAATATTTTTCGTGTTGTTTATGATAACCTTGAACATAGATGATCCTGATTCCCGAACTGGAGAAATAGTGAACTGCATCTTGGTTCTTACCGGGTAGAATCTAGCAATGGTAAGGGGATGTCTCAGAGGGACTATTAAACATATAAGGTACTCCCTTGTGCAGACGAAATCTAGTTGAGAAACCACCTGATAAACCTGTAGACACCCAGAGCTTAGTGGGAAGTGGAAACTTCTATTGTGTCAGAGGAAGAAGGACCTTGTGGGATCATTGCAAACTTGGAAACCTGCTAAGACAATTTCCTTGGTGGTATTATGGCTTGGAATATGGGTGGCTTGTTGTAGGAAGTGACTCTGCAATAATTCCTAAAGTTAGGAGGAAAGACGTCCTCTCTCAGTCAATTGGATTGGATCATTTCCTCATCAAATAAGTGTTCATCTGTACTGAAATGAATGTGAATGATTTATGTGAATGATCATGAACAGAAAAATTATGTGTTAGTACATATGAATGTTTAAATCCAATAGACTTTTTGTATACTTAACCTATGACTTGAATGAAGTAATATGAGCTATGTTGTGATGTATACTAATTCTTGGTTAAATCGTAAAAATGAATGAATACAAACTGCTACCTTCTCGAATACACTATATGTTCCCTGTATGGAGATCTTGCAACTCATACAAGGACTTAGCCTTAAGTTTGACAGTTTGTAAAGGCTTTAGAATCATCGTGAGTCCTTGAAGGTCAAAAAATGGAGTCTTGCAGGACTCAAAAAATGGATAAGTACTTAGAGAAGATAGTTAAGACTATGTAAACCCTGTGTTGGCCAACAAAGAACCACAACTATTGATCTGAAGAGATAATGACCATTGATCAATGGGAAGTCAGAGTCACCATGTCAGAGAGATCCCTCAGACATTATGGAAAGGAATCTGAAAAAAACCTATTGGAGTGAGACCTTCGGAAGGAAATCTCATGTACCTTGAGAACAACTCCAAAGAAAAGACTCTGAAGATAGGATAGTGTGAACCATAGATATGGAAGTGGGAAGGATGAATTCCCAGTCATTGATCATTACAGGCATTACGGGTTCCACTAGTAAATAAAAAGGGTGAGAGATAATGAGGAGCGTCAGTGTGAATATGTGTGTGAGTAGTTGATTAGGTGAATGGATTGAGCACGAGTCTAGATGGCTCAATCTTGTCGTTTTTCGAAGTATGATTTCAATGGGTTTAGAGTAATCCTTTGATTTCTTAGGAGTGTGAGTCTACTAGAGGGAATATCTCTACCATAGGTCAATGAATGGAGAGATGACATGATAGCCATCGATCTATCATGAGTCCTTTATAAGTCAATAGGATGCATTTATAACATCATGGATGATGTGGCATGCCAGCATGGTAGCTTAAGTGAGTTTATGGTGACAAGAGTCACTTACCCATAAGTGGATGAGTCGAGTGGGGTCAAATAGTAGAGAGAACCCTAGGTACGGGGCAGACCCAGGGTTCAACGCTTCAACAACGCACCAACAAAACCCTAACTATTGGCCCTTTCGACAACACCTGCAAAGTAGATGAAGTCTCACCCGAGGTAGAGGCAGGAGTGGTTGCAAGATTCAGATGTCTGCAACCTTATCTAGGACACAAATATATGATTCTAAAAGTTAGAAAACACTTTATTATAGATCATTCATCAGTATTTAACCCTCGTGGTACTCCGCAGATGGCGCAGAGCACCACAACATTCACTTAGATCTAGGTTAAGTTAGCACTTAGCAACAACAAAATAGGTATAGAACTCAACACTTTCATATATGTCAGATCTACATCCATACATCTAAGAAGTACAAAGCAAAGTAGATCTATCTAAGTATATCATAGAAAATCACATAGCATAATCATATCAAAGCACAACACATGGAAAGAGACAAACACATTAGGTTGAAGCACAGAGCACAACACACAAGTTTATCGTGGTTCACCCCCACCCTGGGGGTACGTCCACAAAGTATTCTTCTTCTTTATTATCTTTGGTCAATCTGATTATAGAACAAAGCTCAAATTTGTACTCCACATAGGACATGAGATCTGCGCACACCTCACCAGAGCCTCCTTCCCTGAGTAGATCTAGCACAGAGCCTTCTTACAATCTGTGCACTCAGCACTTACAACACTTACACTCAGCTCTCCAAGTCAGTCACACAGTATATACAAAGCCTTTACTAGCACTTAGATTCTCCACCTCTCTTACATTGCCTATCTACTTATTTATACTTTACAAAATAGGCCTAAACATGAGTAAACCCATGGGCCAACATCCCATACCCATTACATTATCCCCCAAAAAACCAAAAAGGACCCAAGAAAGGGGTCTAGCTTCCACGATATCCACTTCACATTGCACTCCATCTTTGACAATCTTTTGAAGTTCCAAAAATGGTCAAATATGACCAAGTGTTTCCTCAAAACTTGGTCAAGGGATAAAAGGCCCCCAACACTCACCTGTGACTCGTCCCGAGTCACTTAGATCTGGGTAAAGTTGCCTCAAATGTCTCGAGCTTGGCTCGAGCTGCTTCGACTTGTCTCTATGCTACTTCTTCCTTCTCAATGAACTCCTGAACAACCACTTCACTGATAGGCCCTTCCAGTTTCTGCTCGACTGTAACAACTACTTGTTCCAGTAGTGTTCCTTGGCCTTCAATTTATTCAAACAGTATATAGGCCTCCTCCTGGATCGACTAGATTTTTTGGGTGACTTCCATCACTCTGTTCTGCATGGTAAGAGAAAGTTGTTGGGCAGTTCGTTGTTCCTAGGATATCTTCATCCTCTCGATAGGTGACAGGAGATTGAGTTGTGCCTGTACTGTATCTATGTGTTGCTTCTCTTCCTAGAGTTGGGACTCCAGTTTCTTCAACTCTGGGTCTTAATATAATTTCTCATATATCTGTGCAATTTGTTACTTAGTTGTTTGCATTCTACAACAAGTTTTCTAATCCTCTCGACTACACTCTGAGCATCCAATTCTCATTGGTCACGCACTTCTTGCGGAGTCTGTGGTATGCTCTGAAGCTCTAATTCCATGACCCTTTGTTGAAGTTGTTGAATAACTTCAGCCAACTTCATCACTTGATTCTCTATGGGCTCTTTGAACTTCTGCTCTAAGAAGGTCACAGAGAGAAATGGTTTATTGAATGCTTCTTCAAGTTTGATCTACTTCGCGAGCAACTACTCTTTCTCTTTTTGGACCTTCGCTTGGTCTTCTTCAAATTTTTCTTGGAGAGAATTCTTCTCTTATTGCGCTTCTTTATGTTGCTCAATAATTTCTTCTTGTGCCTTCTTGAGGGCCTAGGTGGCTTGCTCTTTTTCTTCCTAAGCACGTCAAAGGCGTACTTTGACTGTATCAACAATCTTTCAGAGCTGGACTGATTCATCTCCTTCTTCTGTTTTTCCTTCTGGCAGAGGCATAGTAGAGATTGCTTGGCTAGACTGGAGTTCCTACTATACTCCTTGGAGCATGATCTCAATCTGTCTATACGTTTGTTCCTGCTTCACTTCCTGCTTCTCTATTATTTCCTTTGAAGCATCATTGACCATTGCAACAATGAAATCAAAGTCATCCAACGTGAGGGCAGTTCACATCTTAGTTACAGGGGTTCTTGGTTTCTTTCTGGAGGAAGACTTCAAAAGTGAAACCTTCCTTTTCTTGGATGAGTCTGCTTCGTCCCTGGGTGGCGGTACTTGAACTTGTTGTTGCTCAGATTCTGTACCTTCTTCATCATCACCTTCTTCTTCTTGTGCAATGGAAGCCCTCCTTACAAATATACTATTTATATCCTGAACCTCTTTAGGATTCTTCATCTCCTTTGTCTTCTTTGTTCTACTGGGCCCAGGTGTATCTTGCGTAGCTTCTGGGCTGTCGATGTCTAAAATTTATGCGGGGTCTGCCAAAACAAGGATGTCCACCGACCACTCCTTGGTGATCTCTTCCAGGTCATCTTCTGTTAGCTTATAGTAGGACTGGAGTTGTTCTTGGTGCTCATCAGTGCGTGGGGTTAGGTATATAAAATGGTGGTCCGTGTTGAACTTTATCAGAGGTCGGAATCTATGTAAAGTGTTCAGGGTTATGCGAGGTTCACTCCTTATGGCTTCTTTCAATTGATTATAATATGCGTGGAAAACGACATTCGATTTCCATTGCTTTCTCATGTCGTTTGAGTACCACAAGGTACTGAACTTCGCAGCTGGTGGCTCAAAAGGTTCAAGGTCTGAGAAAGTTGCGCCTTCTGGTAGCTCCCATGCAACAAAGGAGATCAGTATCAAGAGCCAGCTAAAATGGAATTTGTGCCTCTAATCCTGAGCTTCTCTGTTGTCAATCTCATGTTGATTCACCCTGTACTTCACCTAGTTCATCTGTAGTCCCTCTACGCACTTTCTTGCGAGGTCAACTACAAAGCCTGATACTTGTGTTAGTCGATTCTTACGTACCAACTTTCCTAAGATTAGTTGGCATGCGAGGTGCACTGTGCCACTTTAAATATAAGCTACCTTGTAGCCTCTCCCAACTTTCTCAACATCACCATAGGCCTCTTTTATCTTCTGCGCAAGAGCACGGTCTGCGGTCTTTCCAGGATAATACTCATGGGGATTAGGGCCTTGCATGATAAGCCTGATGATCCTATTGATCAGTTTGAGATAAATATGTATGCGATGGTCTAATCACATGTATCCTCTATGGTAACTTGCTAGTAGTAAATTTTCACAAGCATTCACCTCCTAGTGTCTGTCAAAGTGCGGTATTTTCATAACGTTTAGCAGAGTAGACTGTGTGAGGTTCATCATCCATTTCTGAGGGACGAGCTTCAATTTCTTGCCCTTAATTCATTTCAAGTACTTATACGGGGCAAGCATGCTATAAAATTTACGATCCCCCAGGTTGAAGTCGCAAAACTTCAACGATGTAACCTTGTCTTGATCTGTGCTGTAGGTGCGTACTCCCTTCGGTAAATATGTAGTTACTAGGATATATTCAAAATCTCTAGGGATACTGTCCCTTTTAATCTCACTGCTTAGAGGGGGTATGTAGGATGGTAGAATGGATGGCACTAACTTTGCATTGGCTATGTCATCCTTATGCGTAGTTCTCCTCTCTGTGCCAACTCGACATGTTCCAACTCAAGCAGTCGACGGGGAGGCTTGCACTCCTCTCGTCGATGAGGCTTGGACTCCTATGGACATTCTTCTTTTCGATATGACTCTCTCAGTCATTTAATAGAGAAGGAATTCTGTCATGGATTTCTCAAGTGTTGTGAGTTTGTCGGACATACGCACTCGGGAAAGATAAGCGGGGTCACTATGATCTCAAAACATGACACTAGGGTGAACGATCTACATGCAATGATCTCTATATATAATTACAAGATATGTGGGCTTTGAATTTTCATTTGGCAAAAGTTTTCTTTGTGCGCGGTGCAATGAGCTAAATAGGAAATTCATCAACGGTCTAGTTGCAACGGGTATGAATCTTTCATGAACATTGATCCATCCGTTATGGCATGGTCCAACGATCTGGTGGTGATCCTTTAATGCTTTTCTATTTGTTCGGGGCAGAAGTCGAATGGGTATATCGGTCCAATGGATATATTGCTGCGCCATGGCGAAGTGCCAGATGTCATTGCTCTGATATCTCGGCGAAGCTCAATTCTTGTGATTTTTCCTTCTGCGAAGTTTCCTCCAGAACCTTTTGTAACTTTTAAATATTTCCTTTCTTCTTACTTAGCTTCCTATCCTTCTTCCCAGTGAGCTTCATCTCAGTCATCCTTTTTCCATTTCGAGTCTTATCTTCTCTCGACATAGTCACTTCACGCTGCTGAGGTTCTTTCTTTAGATCCAAGGGTAATACTCCTTAATCATATGGATTAGGTATTTCAGTCTACTATGGTTCCTCTAACACTCTTATAGCTTCAACATCCAGGTCCTTGGTGTTCAACAACTGAGATATGTTCTCTTGTTCTTCCATCAAGTAGGCGATCCTTCTAGTCATAAATTCCATGAGTTCTTTCTTCTTCTGTTCTAGGGCTTCCTTTTCTTATTTTCTCCGTATTTGGTCTTTTTCAATCCAGATCTTGCCTAACAAAGCTGTAAATGGGGCATGGTCCTCAATAAATCTAATGAATTCCAACTCTTCCTCTGTCAAAGATACATGGGTACTCATAGCTATCTGGGTAATTCTCCCACATAGTGTTACCATTTTTCCTTTAAACAACCCTATTCTTCCTAGTGAAGGAACCATAGCAGATCTCCCTAGGGTTTCCCAAGTACTTTATGTCATAATGTTCATCCATGTTCCCTCATCTAGAGCACAGTCGATGTCGAAGTCTCCTATTCTTACTTTGATTTTCTCCTTTTCTTTGAAGATCTCTAACAAACTAGCATCTCTATGATCATCCAGGGTTTCTTTCGTTTTCAGTAACATAATCTCTGATTCTTTCTGGGGTTCTTCTATAATATTAGTCTCTTGACCTTGTTCCATATTTAGTTTTTCAAGTCTAGTAATCATTCTAGGGAAATCCAGTACTTCATGGTCCGTAGCCTTAAAAAAGAGGCAACTAGGGTTTCTCCGAAGGCATTCCTTAGCAAGATGTCCCGGTCTTCTAAAACTGTAACAAAGAGTTAATCCTCTCTTCCTCTTCCATGATCCCCAACTTTTCTTGTACTGCGCGCTAGGATCATAATGGCTAGCCCGCAAAAATTTCTTTCTAGGATCCTGTATCCAGTGGTTAGTCCAAAAATTCTTTCTATGCATAGGTATAGCATATCTTTCATTATTCTTATCAGATCTATTCATATCAAACGTTCTTTCATCTAACAATGCCCTAGTTTTCAATATAGGACAAAATCCATCAAGCGTACTTAAATCCATACTTTAGAAACAAAAATTTTCACTTATTTTACTTCTATAGATTACAAAGCTTCCAGATCTAAGAACTTTTAACTATTCTTACCTTTATTAGAGCACATAGCTTACAGATCTTACCTCTTTTTGTAGATCTGACTTAGAAACTTCCACTTTAACCTTTCTTAGAGCACAAAGCATTCAGATATGACTTATTTTCTTCATATCTGTCCTTCCCTCTTCAACATAGAGCTTTTCGGATCAAGTGGATCACTGCGCATTAGGGCACAGGTCCATGCACAAAGATTTTACAATTTCAAGATGAACTTTCTGCACAAAGCTTCTTCTTCCTCAGTTCCCAACAATCACAGTTTCAGGTCCCAACAATGGAACCATTTGTTGGCACAGGGGCAGACCTAAGGTTCAACGTTTCAACAATGCACCAACAAAACCCTAACTACCGGCCCTTTCAACAACACCTGTGAAGCAGATGAAGTCTCAACCGAGGTAGAGGCAGGGGTGGTTGCAAGACTCAGGTGTATGCAACCTTAGCTGGGACACAGATCTATGATTCTAACACTTAGAAAACACTTTAGCATAGATCATTCATCAGTATTTAACCCTCATGGCACTCTGTAGATGGCGCAGAGCACCGCAACATTCACTTAGATATAGGTTAAGTTAGCACTTAGCAACAACAAAATAGGTATAACACTCAACACTTTCATATATGTCAGATCTACATCCATACATCTAATAAGTACAAAACAAAGTAGACATATCTAAGTATATCATAGCAAAGCACATAGCATAATCATATCAAAGCACAACACACGGAAAGAGACAAACACATTAGGTTGAAGCACATAGCACAACACACAAGTTTATCGTGGTTCACCCCCACCCTGGGGCTACGTCCACAAAGTCTTCTTCTTCTTTATTATCTTTGGTCAATCTGATTACAACACAGAGCTCAAACTTGTACTCTGCATAGGACAGGAGATCTGCACACACCTCACTAGATCCTCCTTCCCTGAGTAGATCTAGCATAGAGCCTTCTTACAATCCGTGCACTCAACACTTACAACACTTGCACTCAGCTCTGCAAGTCAGTCACATGGTATACACAAAGCCTTTACTAGCACTTAGCTTCTCTGCCTCTCTTACATTTCCTATCTACTTATTTATACTTTACAAAATAGACCTAAACATGGGTAAACCCATGGGCCGACAACCCATACCCATTAAATTATCCCCAAAAAACCCCAAAAGGACCCAAGAAAGGGGTCTAGCTTCCACGATCTCAGCTTCGCGTTGCGCTCCATGTTTGACAAGCTGTCGAAGTTCCAAAAATGGTCAAATATGACCAAGTGTTTCCTCAAAACTTGGTCAAGGGCCAATCGGGAACCCTAGGTACTAAATCAATCTCAATTGTATATCAAGATATTTCTACTTACGCTTACTAGAATCCATAAAGGAGAGGGGTATATTCCTCTATACCTTGATTTCAGAGTAGTGAAACTGCTTGATATGTTCTATCTCCGAACGGATGGCATCGAAAGGTAATATCCTTCGATACCATATCTGTCAGAGGTGAGTGATGAGAGTACTAGCAAGGAGTCTGAGCGATAGCTCTGATGGTCCTACGTAGAACGAAAACTCCCTGTGGCAGAATTTTATAGGCACCACATAGTGCATCGTAGTCATCATTCCATATGGTGAGTGTGTCAAGGTGTCATGTGGATACCATGTGTTAGCGATATATAGGTGGAAGACCAAAGGACCTTGGAAAGGCCATAAATTTCTGTCTAGAGCTCTTTTTTGAGTAAAATTTCCATTGTTGGAAAGATATCAACGAGTAGATGATGATGAAGTTGTAATAGAGGGAAATGAGATAGTTGAGGAAGATGGTAATTCTAATAATCCATCCCTTAAAATGATACTTAGGGGTTGGGTGTGTTACACTCTATCTATTGCTAGTTTCCCACTCTCCCATTTCTTCTACCGCATATTCCTCTTCCTGGAATAGGATCGAATTAACAAAAATAACCTCCCTTCTCTTGACCACCAATGTGACCTCCTTATTGACACGACTGATCCTCTACTACTCCATCAAAAATATGGCCCACATATCCTCCTTTGTGGGACAATCGAATTTATCAATGATACCATCCTCACAATCCTCGTAGCCATAATAATTGGCATCAAATTGCTTGTAAATATAATACATATACCTCCTCTTATTTAATTGGAGGGGATTATAGAATAGCTATTTGATGTTGAGGAGGAAGTTCTCATCCCCACTTGTACAATTGGTTTCTATAATATGGAACTCTACAATATTCCAACAACCAATTGTACAAGTATGGTTGTGAAATTCCTCCATGATATAAAAGATATATTCGATAATCCCCTTGAGGTGAAGAAGAGGAGGTGTAGGTATGATATTTACAAGGAATTGACACCAATTATTATGGATATAGGGATGCCGAGGATGATATCTTGGAGAAAGTTGAGTGGCCCATGGAGGAGGATATGCAAGACAAAGCACTAAGGGAATGGTAGATGATCAAGCCTGTTAAGAGGGAGGTCAGGTTGATGGTCAAAATTGGGGAGTTCATTGTCATTAATCCATTTTTGATCGAGGAAGAGGAGGATGTGGTGGAGAGAGAGAGAGAGAGAGAGAGTTTCCCATGTTCTCCTTATGTATGAGAAAGTGATTGAGTGCATGGTTGTGGAGAAGAAGAAATTGTTGGCATGTTTTACGGGAAGCATGTGCTTGTCATTTATGGCAAGAACAACAACGAAGATGGAAAATAGGAAAAGCATAATCTCAGGAGGGGAAGCGAACAATATGCAGAGATCAAAGCTGAGAAGGGAAAGAGAGTACAAAAATGTGATCATGATCAAAATCATTGATCGTGGATCTGCTTCGAGAGTCTTCACGACCGTCATATCAAATTAAGTGGAAGGATAGGATAAGAAAATATGGAGAGCCGTTGGATTTAATCCAATGAAAATCTGCATCGTAGATAGATCGAGTCATTGATCTAAGATCTTGAAAAAATGAACATCATTCGTTTTGGATCTAAAGATGTGAGGAGGTTACGCTTCGGAAAAATATCACTTCAGGATTTTTCAATTTGATATTTGAAATTCCTAAAGTCTGGAGAGACAAAGAGCTAGAGTACATTTCAACCATCATATCTAGAGGGATATGTGTCGATGGATCGCGAGCTCTGGAGGAATCACTTCAATAATTTCCAGCTAAGATTTGAAGTACTTGAAGCCCTTAGATCCGGAGAGCCAAAATAAATTCTCGACCGTCGGATCATCCGAAGTAGATCTCAGTCGTCAGATCATCCAAATAAGATCTCAAGCATCAGATAATCCAAAGTGAATCTGGTTTGTCTGATCTAGAGTGTCAGTTTTATTTTTGAAATTCTTGAAGCCCAGAGACCCAGAAAGATGAAATAAATTCTCGATCGTGGGATCATACGAAGTATACCTTAGTCATCAGATCATCCGAAGAAGATCTCAAGCATCATATCATCTGAAGTAAATCTGGGCCATCTGATCCAGAAAAGACATGGCATAATCCTGTGGAATCTGGGTAAAGACCTGAAGTAAGCCTCAACAGTTTGATCCAAGAGGACAAGTGGCAGTAATCCACATCCTTAGAGGGGAAGTAAAGTTTAAGACTTGTGATTTCAGAAGTCTGGAGACCCAAAGGAGATCACGAATGTTGATCGAGAAAGGGGCCACAGAGCCGTTGATCAAGTTGAAAGGTCAAATTTCCAAAGCAGAGGCAGAGTCGTTGATTGAGAAGGACAGGTGTCCACAAATCATCGAATCCATAAGATTGGAGTACGGAGAAAAGAAGGGTTTGAGATTTGAAACTCCCAGAGCCTAGATCATGAAGTGAATCACAGTCGTTGATTTAGGAAGGCTAATCTGATCCATAGACTTGAGAGGATATATCTAAACCGTCTGTTCAGGAGCACTGCCAATATCATGAGATCGACAACCCTATCGCATTGAGGGGATTGAAGGTGTGTGAACTTTAAAACATTAAGGGCGGCCGGAAATTGAAACCACAATTTTGGAGAAAGGACACATGGAGGCTCGAGGTAAATTGCGGGGTGAAATGCAGTTTGATATCAAACCACCTTTGGCCATGCCCACATTCACATGGTCACATGAGATCATCGCCCAAGGTCATATAGAAATAAGGAGATAGCACTCACTAGACCTAGATCACGAAGCACTTCTTAAATAATCGTGTGGTCACCGCCAGTGGTCACGTAAAGGAAGAGGCTTAGGACTGATTTACCTACAAAAAATAAAACGACTGACTGTAACTGCTAGTGAAGAAAAGGAATCTCATGATAACGAGCACTGATGATGAATAGATAGTGAGTAACCGCCAGTAAAATGGAAGAGTTGCGATGAGGACCTGGGAGAGAACTGGGAGAAAATATGACATGCAAAACATAGAAGAATATATATAGAATTGAGATGCAGCACAGAGATGTTGTGACGAAGAGTTGTCAGGATGATCTGGCAGAGGACTTGGTGTGATAAAGACATGCAGAGAATGTGCTTTTCGGGAACTGATGCATGAGCGTAGAAGGTGGTAGTAAGCAGCAGAAAAGGAGAAAAGAAGAGGTGTAGTGAAAAGGAATGAAGTGTATGCATAGAGTATAAAATGAAAAAGAAAAAATGAACGGAGGTGAAGTTCGGAGTAGGAAAAATAGAAGAGCATAGAAGTAGAAAGAGGCAGAAGTAGAACACAACATAGAAGCTGAAGAAGGCCGAGGAGACATGGATATGTAACATACCATATCAAAGACAGAGAAAGTAAGTAAAGTTTTGTAAGGTTCAATCAGGGTGGTAGGGTGGTGATAAGAAGGATTGTAGTCCTCTAAATTCTAGTTGGTGCTATAAGATATTCTGGAAGTTGGTGCTTCCATCTAGTTGGTGCTAGAGAAACCTGGGAGTTGGTGCTTCCATCTAGTTGGTGCTAGAGAAATATGAGAATTGGTGCTCTCTGCAAGTTGTAGCTTTCTATCAGAGGTTGTAGCCTCATATTTGATTTGGTGCTCAAAGACTCTGATGTACATGAAGGTTGGAGCTTGATTGACATCCGAAGAAGAAGAGGTTTTCACCCTTTATGGGTTTCCTCATGCAAATATGTGTCTTTGTGTATTCTGTGTGATTGATCAAATATTGTATATCTATGCATGTTAAGTTATCAGTAACACATTAAATAATAATCTAGAAAGATTCATAAAATAACAAGAAAAGTTTCAATCTTATATTATAACTGATTCACCCCCCCCCTCTGAGTTATATTTCCAACAAATGGTATCAGAGTCGATGCCTTTAATCCAAGGTAGATCCATAAGCTTGAAAATGACTAGTCATGATGGAAGTTCAACTAATAGACCCCCTCTGTTTGATGGAACAAACTTTTCCTTCTGGAAAACAAGGATGAGAACACATTTAATGTCTCTCGGTTCTGATGTTTGGGATGTCGTTGAAACGAGATATGTGAAGCCTGTAGTCTTGGCCTCAAAATATGATAAGATGGAGTTTATATTTAATGAAAAAGCAATGAATTCCATCCTCAGTGGACTTTTTTATGCTGATTTTTTCAAATTCATGCACTGTGAATCAACAAAAGTTATGTGGGACAAGTTGATAAGTAGTTATGAAGGTACTGAAAAGGTGAAAGATGCAAAACTTCAGACTCATAGACTGAAATTTGAGCAGTTAAAGATGGATGAAGATGAAACTATTAGTAAGTACATATGTATAGAATAACTTTTCAAAACTATGAAAGGACTAGGTGAAATGATAGATGAATCTTTTCTAGTCCAGAAAATATTAAGATCTCTTCCTGATAGATTTAACTCAAAGGTCTCTACTATAGAGGAAATAACTGATCTCAAAATTTTGACACTAGATCTACTTCTTGGAACCATAACTGCTTATGAAATGAGAATCACCAAAGCTAAATCCACTACAAGAGAGGCATCTTTTAAAGTAGAGAAAAAAACAGATTCCGATATAGATGAGATTGAAGAAAATTTTGTGAGAAGACTGAAGAAAGGATGAGGAAAATACAAAGGTAAATTGCCCTTCAAATGTTGCAACTGTGGTAAGATAGGTCATTTTTCATCTAAGTGTCCTCACAAAAGAAAGGATAAGACATATGATGATGAAGAGAACCACAAACACAAGAAGGTATATAAAGAGAATAATTTTAAGAAGAAAAACCTTTTGTGTAAAAAATGATGATGATCCCTCATATGATGAAAGAAATGACTCTTCTATTGAAGATAAAATAAATGATATCATGCTAATAGATTTAGAAGATATAAACACTGAAGATACATGAAGTGAGTTCATTGATTGTGAAGCAATAATAGATCTTGAAGGAGAACTTGTCAGTGCCATGGAAGAGATTGATAGACTCGAAGAAAAGAAAAGAAAACAAAAACAATTACTGCTCAGGTATGAGAAAACATGCAATGAACCAACTGAATAAATTTCTCTATTGAAGTTTAAGTTAGAAGAATCTAAGAAGATTGAAGACATCCTCAAACAACAATTGAAGGAAGCCAAAACAAAAGGTGAAAAATTGGAAGCTGAAGTAGTGACTGTCATAAAAGATCTAGAGAAATTCCAGGCCTTATATCATCAGAATCTAACAAGTATTAAATCCTTAGAAAGATTAGCCTCCATTCTGAATCAACAAAGGAATTTGAAGTTAAAAACTGGTTTGGGTTATGAAGAGGGATCAAGTAGTGGTCAGCTAAGCAACAAAGAATCCATCAAGTTTGTCAAATCTACAACCATTGACAACAAAAAACCTACAGAAACAAAGGAAGAGAATCAACTGCCAAGGAGGAGTGAAGGGAAAGATACCAGAACTGAATCTGTATAAAAAATAAATAATACACCCTCTACTCAAGGAAATCATCAACATGGAAGAAATCAACCTGTTCAAAGAAGACAACCATTTTCCAGGTACAAAGATTTTTTCTATGGATATTGTTTTTACTGATCTAACTTTGGCCACAAAGTTGTAAATTGTTCTTTAATATTTAGACATGAGCAATCAAGATAACCAAGCAATAAATATATGCCACAAAAAATAATGAGAGAACCAAGTAACAAACAAACACAGACTACAAATCATGTGATGGCTAGGAGAAGGACACAGATTAAACATAACAATCGTTATATCCTTTATTCAATGAACCAGAATGTTACATCTTCCATCAATATGGACATAAAGCTACAGACTGTCACTTACAGAACTATAAGCCAGATTAAAATCACAGAGCTGAAAACATCAAGGTTTGGAAGAAGAATGAAGATAACAAGTGTGGATTAGTGTTGTCAAATCAAAGACAAAAATACCCCTGGTATATTGACAACGGATGATCCAGTCATATGACAGGTGACAAAAGTAAGTTCTTATTACTAAAAGAAAATAAATCAGGGAATGTGACCTTTGGAAATGATGCTCTAGGAAAGATCAAAGGTAAAGGTCTAGTAAGCTTAAGTAGTGGAAGAAGAAAAGATCAAGATGTATTATTTGTTGATGGTTTAAAGCATAACATTCTTAGTGTCAGTTAGATATGTGACAGAGGATGTGAAGTCACTTTCATTGCCAAGAATTGGAAAATAAAGACAGTAAACACAAGACAACTGATTGCAAAAGGGGTTAGAACTATAAACAATGTATATGTTCTGAAGGAAGATAAGGATAAATGTCATTTACACAAATTTGATGAAAGTTGGTTATGGTACAAAAGGCTTAGACACCTTAATTTTGATCATATTGTCAAATTGAATAATGAAGGTGCTCTGAAAGACCTTCCAAGAATATCTAAGCCTAATAACTCTATATGTGAATCCCATCAAATGGGGAATATGACTCGTGCTCAATTCAAATCGAAGAGTTTCACATATTTAGGAAAGCCACTTCAAATTGTTCATATGGATCTGTGTGGACCATCACGAAAGGAAGCAACTGGAGGAGAACGTTACTTTATGCTAGTCATTGATGCTAGTTCTGAGAGAAAACTCTGATGCATTTGAGAAGTTCAAAAAGTTCAAGGAGTTATCTAAGAATCATACAGGAAGGAAGTTAAAGGAAATTTGCTCAGATAGGAGAGGAGAATTTCTGTCAAGAGATTTCAAAGAATTCTATGACAGACATGGAATTAAAATCGAATATACTATTCCATGTACTCCTCAACAAAATGGAGTTGTAGAATGCCAAAATAGATCATTTCAACAGATGGAAAGGGATATGATAAGTGAGAGGGACATTTCACAAACCTTCTAGGTGGAGGATGTTCACATGGCTATTCATATTCTAAACAAAGTGCATCTAAGGCCGAACAATGATAAAACTCCATATGAGTTGTGGTTTGGTCAACCTGCATTAATCAAGTACTTCAAAGTATTTGGAAGTAAATGCTACATCAAGAATAATGATGATCATCTGGGTAAATTTGATAGTATAGATGATGAAGGTATATTATTAGGATATGCAACGAATAGTAAATATACAGATGCTTTAACAAAAGAATGCATAAATCAGTAGATTGTATTGATGTTCAAATTGATGAAGAAGCTCCTGTAAAAGATCAACATAGAATAAGCACTAAGCTAAATAAAAAAGATGATGAGAATAATGAAAATGAAGAACAACAAATCTCAGAGTCACAAGAAGATGATGAATCAGGTGGAGGAGAGACACCCAGACAAGAAGAGTCAGGACAACAATCAACATCAAATCCTTCCTCCAGAATTACTCAAAAGAATCATCCTGAAAGTCAGATAATTGGTGCGAAAGACAAAGGTGTACAAACTAGGAGAAGGATAATCAAAGACACCGAGCAATCACATATATCCTTCATATCCATGGTGGAACCCAAGAACTTTAATGAAGCCAATAAAGACATAAATTGGTTAAAATCAATGAATGAGGAACTAGACCAAATTGAAAAGAATGTCACTTGGGAACTTGTTCCTAGGCCAACAAATAAAAATGTAATAGTATCCAAATGGGTATACAAAAATAAGATGAATGAGCAAGGAAATATTGTAAGAAATAAGGCTAGATTGGTCTGCAAAGGATATGCTCAAATAGAAGGACTGGATTTTGATGAGACACTTGCGCCCATAGCAAGATTAGAAGCTATTAGAATGTTTCTTGCCTATGCTTTTCATAAACACTTTAAAGTCTATCAAATGGATGTCAAGTCATATTTTCTAAATGGAGATATAAAATAAGAAGTCTATATGGAACAACCATAGTGTTTCCAACTATCAGATAACCCTGACTTTGTCTACAAGATGAAGAAAGCCTTATATGGGTTGAAACAAGCTCCTCATGCTTGGTATTATAGACTGGATAAGTATCTTCAAGATAAAGGGTTCAATAGAGGAATAGTTGACAACAATCTATATATCAAAACATAGGGTAATGATTTTCTCATTGTGTTGGTCTATGTAGATGACCTCATATTCAGAAGCAATAATGCTTCATTGGTACAATGGTTTGCTTATGCCATGCAGTCTGAATTTGAAATGTCTATGATAGGGGAACTTCCATTTTTTCTTGATCTGCAAATTACTCAGAGGTCTAAAGGAATATTTCTTTCTCAGGAGAAATATCTAAGAAAAATGCTGAAAAGGTTTCAAATGGAATATTCTACACCTATGAGCACACCTATGGTCACTGGATGCAAGTTAAGAAAGGATTATGACTCACCTAGTGTTGATAAAAGTTCATATAGGTCTATGATAGACAACATATTGTACATCAAAACATCCCATCCAGACATAATGCATGCTGTTGGAATGGTAGGAAGGTATCAGGATGCACCTAAATAGATTCATTTGTTAGTTGTCAAAAGAATATTCAGATAATTGAAAGGAAAAATGAACTATGGCCTATGGTATCCTAGGAATCAAAATTTTCAACTATCAGTCTATTCCGATGCTGATTGGGCTATCTGCGTGGATGAAAGTAAAATCACGAGTGGAGGGGCATTCTTCTTAGGAGATTCCCTTGTAACATGGTTGAGAAAGAAGCAAGGTTCCACTTCCTTATCAACTACAAAAGATGAATACATTGCAGCTGCCACTTGTTGTACCCAAGTATTGTGGATGACTCAGACACTTGCAGAATTGGAGGTAAAATATAGTGCACCGATCCCAATTCATTGTGATAATACTCATGCAATTAGTTTGTCAAAGAATATTGTATTTCACTCCAAGACCAAGCATATACCCATCAAGTATCACTTCTTGAGGGAACAGGTGACCAACATTGTTGTCTCTTTTCATTATATTCCATCCAAATATCAAATTGATGATATCTTCAGTAAACCGCTTGCAAAAGTTCAGTTTGAGTATCTATGCCAGAAGTTGGGCGTGGCCCCATTATGAAGCTAAACAGTCTATCTGATGAGGGGGAGCACAGAGTCACTCTCTATTTTCTTTGACATTGATGTCAAAGGGGGAGAAAAAGGTGTTGTCTGTATGCTACAATTGGAGGTATAAGGAGAATAGTGTATCCTTTCAGGGTTGCCATCAATGCCAAAGAGGGATATTGTTGGCATGTTTTACAAGAAGAGTGTTACTTTCATTGATGGAAATAACAACAACGACGATGGAATATAGGAAAAGAATAAGCTTAGGAGGGGAAGCGAACAGTATGCATAGATCAAAGCTCGAAAGGGAAATCATAGTACAAAAATGTGATCAGTATCAAAATCATTGATCGTGGATCTGCTTCTAGAGTCTTCACGACCGTCAGATCAAATTAAGTGGAAGTATAGGATAAGAAAATATGGAGAGTCGTTCGATTTAATCCAAGGAAAAGTTGCATCGCAGAAAAATCAATCCATTGATCTAATATCTTGAACAAACGAACATCATTCATTTCTGGTCTAAAGATGTGAGGAGGTTACGCTCCAAAAAAATATCACTTCAATATTTTTCAATTTGAGATTTGAAATTCCCGAAGTCCGGAGAGTCGGAGATCCATAGTAAATTTCAAATATCATATCCAGAGGAATACGTGGCGATGAATCGTGAGCTCCGGAGGAATCACTTCAAGAATTTTCAGTTGATATTTGAAATACTCGAAGCTCGGAGAGACGGAGAGTCGAAATACATTCTCGACCGTCAGATCATCTGAAGTAGATATCAGTCATCAGATCATATGAATAAGATATCAAGCATCAGATCATATGAAGTGAATATGGGTCGTCTGATCTAGAGCGTCAGATTGAGTTTTGAAATTCCCAAAGCTTAGAGACTCAAAAATCTAAAATAAATTCTCATTCTTCTAATCATCCGAAATAGATCTTAGTTGTCATATTGTCCAAAGAAGATCTCAAGTGTCATATCGTCTAAAGTAAATCTGGTCCATCTGATCCAGAAAAGATGTGGCGTAATCCTATGGACTATGGGTAAAGACCTAAAGTAAGCCTCAATCGTCTGATCTAAGAGGACACATGGCAGTAATCCACATACTTAGAGGGGAAGTAAAGTTTCAGACTTGAGATTTTAGAAGTCTAGAGACCCAAAGGAGATCTAGACCATTGATCGTGTTGAAAGGTCAAATTCCCTAAGTATAGGTAGATCCATCGATTGAGAAGGACAGGTGTTCGCAGATCATCGACTCCGAAATATTGGCATATGGAGAAAATCAGGGTTTGAGATTTGAAACCCTTGGAGCCTAGATCACAAAGTAAATCATAGTCGTTGATTTAGGAAGGCTAGATATGATCCACAAACTTGAGAGGATAGATCTAAACCATCCCTTTAGGAGAAACATCAAGATCGTGAGATCGATGGTCCCATCACATTGTGGGGATTGAAGGTGCATGAACTTTAAAAAGTTAAGGGAAGTCCGCAATTGAAACCACGTTTTTGGAGAAAGGACACGTGGAGGCTCGAGATAAATTGCGGAGTGAAACAAAGTTTGATATCAAACCACCTTTGGCCACGCTTGCATTCGCATGGTCACATGAGATCATCACCCAAGGTCATATTGAAAGAAGGAGCTAGCACTCGCTAGACCAAGATCGTGAAGCACTTCTTGAATAGGCATGTGGTCACGTAAAGGAAGGTGCTTAGGATTGATTTACCTGCAACAAATAAAACAACTGACTGTAACTGCTAGTGAAGAAAAGGAATCTCAGGATAACGGGCATTGATGATGAATACGCAATGAGTAACCACCAGTAAAGTGGAAGAGTCGTGATGAGGACATGGGAGAGAACTGTGAAAAAATATGAAATGCAAAACATAGAATAATATATATATAATTGAGATGCAGCACAAAGTTATTGTGACGAAGAGTTTCTAGGATGATCTAGCAGAGGACTTGGCATGATAAAGACATGCAGAGAATGTGATTTTCAAGAACTGATGCATGAGCGTAGAAGGTGGTAGTAAGCAGCAGAAAAGGAGTATAGAAGAGGTGCAACAAAAAAGAATGAAGTGTATGCACAGAGCATAAAATGAAGAAGAAAAACTGAATAGAGGTGAAGTACGCAGTAGGAAAAAGAGAAGAGCATAGAAGCAGAAAGAGGCAGAAGCGGAACACAGCATAGAACCTGAAGAAGGTTGAGGAGACATGGAGCTGTAACAGACCATATCAGAGATAGAGAAAGTAAGTAAATTTTTGTAAGGTTCAATATGCATTCTACTAATACACAAATTAATGCAGAAATAATAGAAAATCCGATACAACATCCTACACAGAAAATATTATAAATATCATGTTATGTACATAATACACAACATAAAAATAATCATAGCGATGGTACTTATATTTTTATGAAAGTCACCAACTGTGTGTAGACATTCCACAAACTTCCCAGCCTTAGACCATGCTGCTCCAAGCTATCAAATGTGGGTCACCCTTGAGCTGGGACTAAACTCTACCCAGGGCAAAGGGAATCCTAGGCTAGGATGATACTATGGAAAGTTGCACAATGCAATAAGAAGGATTCCCTCCTAGGAGCCTACTCATTCCCATTGCTCATAGACTCTCATTACCCACATGCCTATCCCACCCATGAATATACACCTTCACCATTCCATAGTCCATCAAATTCTTTAATTCCCTTCTAGATATTTAACAACATGCTGAATCATGAATTCTCAGATCTATGTAGCTGCTACGGGACTCCCTCCAGGAGAAATCACTTCCCAACCAATCTCTCTCTCATGGAGAGAGTTCCTCATAGGCCCGACAACCTACTTCTTCAATCCACGGGCCTGACAACCTACCTCTTGAAAACCACAGGCTTGAAAAATTGCTTCTTCTGTCCAGCTCCTAAGTCAAACAGGTAACCACGGTAAAAAAATTTGGGTATGGGTTCTGGTAATGACAACAAGCCACACCAGTCCAGAGAAAAATGTGGGTAGAAATAACAAAATTTCCAGGGCATGATATAGCTCAGGCACTACGCAGTCGTGTTGTGCCTCATAGGAAAAATGGGTTATCTTCACGGGTTTGCAGGTTTCATAGGTTGCAGAGGTCCACGATGGAGGTGTAAGTTTTAAACCTGTGAAGTAAAGAAATGCATATAGATTCTTAAGAAAAACATAATTTAATCAATGGCTCATACACATATTACACAGAGATTTTATACTGGAAACCCTCAACCAGGAAAACCTTTCTTATATTTATTATTGAATTTCACCATTCACCATACAATATATACAATGATTTTAGGTATTCCGTAGATACCAAAACCCTAATCCCTTAATCCAGGATTAATTTCATAAATCGCTAAAAATAGCAAAAACCGCCCCAAAAAATATTTCAGGGCGCTGCCTCGAACGCTATGCGTAACCAGGGGAGCATACCTGCCCCCCCTGGACCCCCCTAGGAAAGATCCTAGTGCACACGACACTCATACCACTACTAGAGGGATCATCAGACGTAGTTGTCTAACCTGACGCGCCCACACACACACATGTAAAGAATATAACACATACCCAACATTCTCCCACTTGTTGTTTTCTTTGCATCCAGGGGTCCAGGGGATTATATAGTCAACAATCCAGGGAAACAATGCCCATTTTTACTCTACTCCAGGAGAATTGTTCTATGCTCATAGACTTTGTCAATAAATCTGCAACATTCTTCAAAGTGTCAACCTTTTCCAACAACAACTTCTTTTCCTCAACCATGTCTCTCACAAAGTGATACTGAACATTAATATGCTTTGTCTTCGAATGATAAGCTAGGTTCTTTTCCAGGAAGATTGCACTCTGACTATCACAATCTAATCCCACTACTTGTTGTACCAACCCAATACCTAAACACAATCTTTGTAACCATATTACTTCCTTTTACATGTGTGGATTCCATGTATTCAACTTCTGTAGTTGAGAGTACCACTGCAGCCTATCTTTTTCTCATCCAACTGATTTCTCCTCCAAATAGGTTAAACAAATACCCACTTGTAGATCTTCTATGATCCAGATCTCCAGCCCATTCTGCATCAACAAAGCCATGTATGTCCACCACTCTGTCCAATCCTGGTCTTCCTTGGTAGCAAAATCCATAACTGGTACTGCCACGAAGATACCTGAAGACCCTCTTTACTATTGTCCAATGCTCCTTCCCTGGTTTTGACATATATGTTGTGAGTGGGAAATCCCCCTATGGACTAACACTCATGTTTTTATCATGCATGCAGAAAAGACCTAAATATTCCTACTTTTTACCATCATCCCATACCTAATCCCCATTATTCTTAAGCAAATACATAGTTAAGAAGATCAAGTGAACATACCTTATTTCCAGCATTTGGTATCGATCCCTTTTCACTCTTGGTCGCTCTTTGACTGCAACTCTCCTCCCAAGGATGACTTGCATTCACAAAAGACAAACAAAGAACTCCACATGCATTTGATCTACAAATTAATGGGTTAGAGATTTAATCAACATTCACGCAATAAACAATGAAAACCTCATATGGTGGGACGGGAAAAGTACTTCTTTATTATTAACTTCACTAAAGAAACTTACAATGATGAAGATGGCCACTACTCCACGAATCTGGTCATGGGCTCCTCTTTTACTGTGCACCAACTGCTAACACACTTTCTTCTCTTCTCTTTGAAATAACAAAATGGTTGCAGAATCTTGGGCAAGGGGAATGATAATTCAGGTAGAGTTTCTTTACTATGATATTCCTCCTCTCAAATGGGACCCCTAAACCTTCTTTTATAGGCTAGAAGGAGCTAGGTATTTATTTGAGTGATTGGCCATGCATGGTCGAAAGGTTTAGTTAACTTACCCAAAACTATGTGTTTCGTCAACAACTTTCCATTTTTCATTCTTTTGTAGGTACACGCGGGTTGTAATGGGCCAGCTAGCGTGTACACACGGGATGTAGTGGAGCAAGGCGTGTGGGCCTTTAAAAAGGGTGTTTTTAAGAAGATTTTTTTAGTACTGGCTTGGAAAAGAAGGAATCTGAGAAGGTTTGATGTCGGGTAAGCATGTCTGGTGAAAATTAGGGTTATAACAGATGCCCCCTAATGTGTGAGGTCAGAAGAGCATCCGATGGCTGAAATACATTATCAATCTTTATCAGTGTACCCAACCAGTGAGCCCAGGGACTAGAATATGGGAGGTTCCATCTGCAAAATAAAAAATGTCTCACCGAGGTGGACATTCGGAATGAAATAAAATCATGGCTACCAATCAAATACACTGTATATCCATGTCATATAACTATATAAAGTGTATCCGTGAGAAATACACAACGGATCTACATCTCAAAATAAAAAAGATATACATGTATAGTATCCATATTATAGAAGTTGATAAGGCCTAATGGCTGGAGATGAGGTCTTTAGAGCTCGAGAATCCACTTCCAAATATTCAAAACTTGAGTAGAAGTGTAATATGAGTGTATGAATTCACTACCCAGAGGTCTTTGATGGCTCGTCGGTCATGGACTAGAGGATCTTGATGATCAGACTGGAGGCTTAAATGATTTTGAACAAAGACTTGATTGGAATTTTGGGATGGATGGGCATGAGGGCAAGAGAAAAAATGCAGAGGGGCTGACTCAGGCTTGGTAAAAAATTCCCTTAGACAATAGCATGACAAATGATGAGACTCAAGTAGCATGGCATTGACATAAGTTCACGATGCAGGAGGCAACACAAACTCTCCATATGTTTGGAAGAATAACCAAACAAAGGAGGACACAACTCTATGTAGTGAGAACAACTTCCTAAGGTCATATTAAATCCCAGAGCTTGAAGAAAAAACAAAAGGATGCGCTTTGTCCAAGGGTGACTCATTGTGCTGCCAATAAAAAGAAAATACTTTTCTCTTCCTCTTTTTGGGGTGTATTTGATTTTTTTTTTTTTGTCTTTTTCAATAATTCTGGAAATCTTGAAAAAGAATAAAAGAATGTTACGTTACAAAGGAGGAACGAGTGTCGCAAACATACTAGTTCTAGGTGCAAGGATAAGACGGATGTTCAGAGCAAGGATATTTGGAAAAATCCCTCCCAGGGCCAAAGGTGTCAAGATGCAAAGGCAAAGTGCTACAGGGCTTGCGTATAAGGCATGCTTCATATGGTTCAGTTGAGAGCAACATGGATTCGACATTAGGCCAAAGACGCGGGTATGCAAACACGATTAATAAGACCCAAAATTGTAACATCCTTCGATGTAATTTTAACGAGCCTAGAGAAGGTAAGCTCGATGGTTTTTCATATTTAGAGAGTCTGAAAAAACGTAAAAGGAGACACTGTTGGGGTACCTTTTTCGAAGATAGTCTAGTTGGCTCAAAAAAGGGGTAAACTAGCACCGACTAGAGGTCTATTCAAAACCATTTTAACAAGTGTGATAAAGACAAGGTCACTCAATAATTTTTTCATTTTTAAGGAGTCTGAAAAAAAATTTAACTATGGACTCCGTCAGGAATGTTCTTCTAGAACATTTTAACGAGTGTGAAAGAATAAGGTCACTCGACGATCTTTTCAATTTTAGGGAGTCTGAAAACAACTTAACTATGGACTCCGTGGGGGTTCCTTTTTCGTAAATTTAGTCCCTCAGGCCCATAAAAGGGTTAAAATTATACCTGAGAGTAATCTTATAGATAACCGAGGCTCCTAGAGTATACCTTTGTTCGTACAGTTGACCATCCAGACCGAAAAAGGGGTAAACTATCACCTGACAGACGTGACTTTAAATTTCAGTTTAGCAAGCGTGAAGGTCAAGAATATCGGTCAACAATCTTTTCACGTTTAGAGGGTTTGAAAAGAGCTTAAAAGAAGACCCGTTAAGTTTTGGGAGTCCCAAGGGTGAGGTCAAGAGTGATACGGAATTATGAAAATGAGGATCAAACTTGTAATCAGGAAAATCTAGTAAGGACTCCTGGGCCTATAGTCATTAGTGACAACATGGACACCAAAATGCAAGCAGGATCTACTTAGGGCATCCATGTTAAGGTAGTCTCTACCACTAAATTATGACACACCTAAAGCAACAATGATGGTTTTGTGTCGCAACTTGGTGGGATCGATCCTATGGTAAAGAAGAAAAGACAACAAGATGCAGGAAGTGGAGGTGGAATCCTATCTTAAATGCAACGAGTTGGAAAAAATGTCTTTTTACCAAAGGACCTTCAAAATGACCCAAAACTCCAAAAATTTTCCAAATACCCAAAGAACACTTCTTGTGACAATCCAAAGAAAAATCCCGAACCATACTAAATGATTTTCAATTTAGAAAAAATGACAAAAGGGTCCAAAAATTGACAAAAAGAGGCCAAAAAGTCTATAAATAGAAGTTGGCAGCTCATTATCACCATTGCTAATTGAGAAATTGACTAAAAATAAAAACTACCCCTTTTTCAAAAGAGTTGATTCCGAGAGCTTCAGTGGACAAAATGACCATCCTCTTGGACCAAGTAAGTACTCACTACCCCCTCTTGCATTCTAATTCTTTATTTATGCATTTAAATTCATTTTTTGGGGGGGCGTTGACCTTTAAAAGGTTGGCCCTTTGTCCACATGGGTTTTCTTATGAAAACCTATGTGTACATGTGGGCTTCCTTGTGATAGCCCAAGTGTGCACGCTACTGTGAGCACTACAGCCCGCGTGGACCTTCCATTTAGTGTAAAAAAAATTAAAAATTAAAAACAAAAGTTAACGCTCCTAAACTTTGTCTATTTGCAAGATGTATGTTCAGTGGAGGGAAAGAGAGCATGAGAATATTTATATGTTGGTCGATGAGGACCCTGATGCTCTTGTTGCACTGTTGCAGTGTGGTTTGTTAAAAAATTTCCATTGTCCTTTCATGCAAGCACAACCTAGGCTACTGAATTCCTTGGTGGATTATTGGCATCCCAATGCAGAGGAATTTATGCTAGACGGGAAGTCATTGTCTCCAATGAAAAAGGATATATACTTCCTGACTGGCCTCTCGAGGAGAGGGGAACCAATCAATTTTCGTACCTTTCCTTCCAGGCCTCATAACATATCGGAGTTGATTGGACTCCATTGTGAAGTCGATACTGACAGAAAGAGCTCGCAAGTGCCGATAAGCAAGATCTATAACTTATCACTAAAAGTGATAGTGTTTCTCATTGGGTGGATTACTAGGTTCATATCTTTGCATCAATCTTCCCGTGCACACATGAATTGTGCAGTTCAGTGATTAAATGCACAAATATTTGACTGGAGCACCACTTTACTGGATTGTATGAAGAGGCAATTAACAGAGTGTCGAATGTGGAATCAGAAGAACTTCTGATTTGGGACGATTCTTTGTGCTTTCTTCTTTGAGAGAGTTCTCAGTTTCAGCCCTAAAGAGACTATACGAGGGCATGAGGCCTCTCTTCCCACATTATACAGATGGGCGACGTTGTTTCCGCGACAGGAGGGAGGGAGGACCATTGAGGCCTTCGATGACAAGTTGTTTTCTTGGTGGGCATGAAAGATTCCGGTCATAGAGGACTACCCCATATGATGGGATTGAATTCTCTAGAGACCTTGAGATACCAGTACCTCCCGGAGAACAATGGGGAGAGATGGGTAAGTTTGCTTCGTTTTTTTTTTTTTTTAAATATATGTAATTTTTATGTTGTTTTTTAGATATATCATTTTTTTTATACACTAGAGTATCTAACAGATTTGTGTCTGTTATGTGCAGACGTGGGGCCAGTATGACCAGTGGACTATGCGAGGAATAGGTGACGTCCTCGACCAGAGGCCGCCCCAACCGCAGTCGACGGACCAATGGCAGTAGGAGTACCTCTAGCCGGTGAGGCTAAGAGAGATTTTAGATGAGTAGAGCGAAACATTACCTTGCTTACTCGCACAGTCCCCATGGCAGAGATCAAGGATCTGTCGATGTCTATGCAGCCTCATGTAGTGGGGGCACCATGGATGTGGGTCTAACTTTTTCGGTGTTTGGAAAACTGTTGGAAAATATTTAATAGACAACGAATGGCATAAGTACATGAAGAATGTAATAGCCGGGCATAAGTAAAGATGGAATGAGTACAGGAAGAATGTACAGAGGATTATTGGCATGTTTTATAGGCAATGTATATTTGTCATTGATGGCAAGTACAGTAGTGATGATGGCTTGAGTACAACAGCGATGATCAACGATGCAGTGATAATCGGGGAAGAGAAACAACTTTGTTCATTGGATCTCTTCATGAATTCTTGATGGCCGTAAGATCTCAAGAAGAGCGCACTGAAGAGGAGGAAAGATCTCAGACGTTAGATCCAAGCATAGGACCCGACCATCGTTGGATCAAGGAGAACCTGCACGCCTTTTAAAGTATAACAAGGAGAAGCAGGTGTACAAAATTCCAAAAGAAGGAGGACCGCCCATTTACGGGTAGGACACGTGGGGATAGATCATCATTTCTCTGACTGGAGAGTCAAAGGAACAGGGTTCCCTAAACTCTCAAAATTGCGATATGCGAAATCGCGATTTAATCTGAGCCGTCAGATTAAGGTTGAATCCGGACTGTTGATTCCAGACCATGTCGGAGTTTCAGGGATCGAGAGTTGGAGATGTCAAGTAATATCATCCACAGGAATCCTGATTTCGCGATATGAAAAATCGTGACTTAATCGTAGCTGTTGAATCAAGATCAGATCTAGATCGTTGATCCAACTCCATATCAGAGTTTTGTGAATCACGACATGGAGAGACAAGAAAACAATGCAACAAGAATGTCGAAATCATGATATGCGAATTCGCGATTCAATCGCAGACGTTGAATCAAGATTAGATCTGGACCGTTGATTCAACTCCATATTAGAGTTTCATGAATCATGACATAGAGAGGTAAAAGGAACAATGAAACAAGAATTCCAAAATCGCGATATGCGAAATCGCAATTTAATCACAGCCATTGAATCAAGATTGAATCTGGACCGTTGAATCCAAGTCCATTTTGGGGTTTCGAGGATGAGTGTTGGAGATGTCAAAGAATATTAAATTCAAGAATCCCGATATCGCGATATGAGAAATCATGACGTAATTGCGACCATCAGATCAAGAAGTGATTTGGACCGTTGATACGACTCCATTACGGAGTTTCATGAATCAGGAATTTGAAGTGACAAAAACATTGAACGTCAAGAGTGTCGAAATCGCGATGTGTGAAATCTCTACTGAATCTGAATCATTACATCAAGATGTGATCTGGACCGTTGATTCGACTTCTTTACGGAGTTTTGAGGATCTGGATTTGTAAGTGACAAGAACATTGAACATCAGGAACGTCGAAATCACGATATGCAAAATCGCAGAATGATCTGAACCGTCAGATCAAGTGTTGATCGGAGGGTTACTTTTCTCTCTCATAGTTAACTCCTTAGTTTCAAATCTGTTAGCGAAACAGACTCATGATTGCCGATTAGTTGGCGTTTCAGTTGCTGAGAAAATTGTCTTTTTTTGCCTAAGGAGATGGGAAGTTGAACCTCTGTGAGTGTGTATAAAATAAAATGAGACAGACAGCGTGAGGTTGGTCGTTCTGTATGAGAAATGAATAAAACTGTAAGAAAGGGAAAATCAGAAAGCGCAGAGTGAGATGGAGAATATACACAGTGTGAGATGAAACTCAGGGAAGAGTAACTGATGATGAAGAAAACTTGAAGTTGAGAAGAATGACAGAAGAAGTTGATGCAGAGCAGACCTGCTGAATAGACAGAGGAAGAAATGAATTGCAGAGTAGTTAGAATATGACCAGATTTATAGAACAAAGAAAGATTGGTAAGAATTGATTTATCTGGGTAGTTGACTGTTTATTTATTCATACATATTCTAGGGAGGTTGGGAGGTGCTCGGGAGGACTGTTGTCCTCAGAATTTCAGGTGAAATCTTGAACACGGGAAGTTGTAGCTTCCATCTGGTTGCAGCCAGAGGAACCAGGGTGGCAGGGTGGTGCAAGGGAGAACAAGTGTTCTCTGTTATACAGGTTGGAGCCTATGTAACTGGAAGTTGGTGCTTCCATCCAATTGGTGCTGGAACATTAAGGGAGTTGGTGCTTCCATCCAATTGGTGCTGGAACATTAAGGGAGTTGGTGCTTCCTTCTAGTGGGTGCTAGAGAAACCAGAGAGTTGGTGCTCTCAAACAAGTTGCAGCTTGTAAAA
>JZKD02S1854094.1:311848-325021 GCA_000966675.3 Picea glauca
CAAGCACCACGAGCTTGGTATTATAGACTGGACAAATTTCTACAAGAAAAAGGGTTCAAGAAAGGTACTGTTGACAGTAACCTTTACATTAAGTCTGAAGGTGATGATTTACTAGGTGTTTTGGTTTATGTAGATGATATTATTTTTGGATGTACTAATGAATCATCTATCCAGTGGTTTGCTAATTCTATTCAAACAGAATTTGAAATGTCCATGATAGGAGAATTGTCATATTTTCTTGGCTTACAAGTAAAACAAAGCTCTACAGGAATTTTTATTTCTCAAGAAAAATATTTGAAAGAGATGTTGAAGAAATTTCAGATGGAAGATTCCTCTACAGTTAGCACACCTATGGTGGTTGGTTGCAAGCTGAGTAAAGATGATATCTCACCAGATGTTGATCAAAGGACATATCGCTCAATGATAAGAATTCTTCTGTACATCACAACATCTCATCCTGATATAATGCAAGTTGCTGGAATGGTAGGTCGTTTTCAGTCTGCTCCTAAACAAATTCATTTGGTAGTTGTCAAAAGGATATTTAAATACTTGAAGGGAACAATGACTTATGGTCTCTGGTATCCTAGAAATCAAAATTTCCAGTTAACTGCTTATTCAGATGCAGATTGGGAAAACTGTGTGGATGAGAGGAAAAGCACCAGTGGAGGAGCATTCTTTCTAGGTGATTCATTAGTTGCATGGCTTAGTAAAAAGAAAGGATCCATTTCATTATCCACTACAGAGGTAGAATACATTGCTGCTGCTACCTGCTGCACACAAATATTATGGATGATACAAACTCTTGCAGATCTGAAGCTAACTTACACTGATCCTATTCCAATTCATTGTGATAACACCAGTGCCATTAGTGTCTCCAAGAATCCTATTCTTCATTCCAAGACCAAGCATATTCCAATAAAGTACCATTTTCTCAGAGAACAAGTTACAAACAAAATTGTTCAACTGAATTATATTCCTTCCAAAGAACAGATGGCCGATATCTTTACTAAACCATTAGCAGCGACCCCTTTTGGATATCTTCGTAAAAAATTGGGGATTATAATTTCTCGTGTCTAATCTGTTCACCTAGTCAGGGGGAGTACTTATTGAATATCTGGTGTATTTCCAGGATTCTTATAGTCAACAGGGGGAGTATGTTTTGCAACAAGATCAGGGGAAGAATATTTCTTCTTTGACATTGATGTCAAAGGGGGAGAAAGGAGTTAGAGAGGAGAGTTGAGTCCGAATGGGAGACATTTCGGGAGGAGAGTCAAGTCCGAATGTAGGCGGGTGCTTGTATTGCCATCAATGCCAAAGGGGGAGATTGTTGGAAAATATTTAACAGACAACGAATGACATAAGTACAGGAAGAATGTAACAGACGGGAATAAGTAAAGATGGAATGAGTACATGAAGAATGTACATAGGATTGTTGGCATGTTTTACAGGCAACATATATTTGTCATTGATGGAAAGTACAGTAGTGATGATGGCTTGAGTACAACAGCGATGATCAGCGGTGCAGTGATAATTGTGGAAGAGCAACAACTGTGTTCGTTGGATTTCTTCTTGAATTCCCGATGGCCGTCAGATCTCAAGAAGAGCACACTAAAGAGGAGGACAGATCTCAGATGTTATATCCAAGCGTAGGACCCGACCATCATTGGATCAAGGAGAACCTGCATGCCTTTTAAATTATAACAAGGAGAAGCGGGTGTACAAAATTCCGAAAGAAGGAGGATCGTCCATTTACGGGTAGGACACGTGGGGATAGATCGTCATTTCACTGATTGGAGAGTCAAAGGAACAGGGTTCCCTAACCTCTCGAAATCGTGATATGAGAAATCGTGATTTAATCTAAGCCATCAGATTAAGGTTGAATCTGGACCATTGATTCTAGACCATGTCGGAGTTTCAGGGATCGAGAGTTGGAGATGTCAAGTAATATCATCCACATGAATCCCGATTTCACGATATGCAAAATCGTGACTTAATCACAGCCGCTGAATCAATATCAGAACTGGACCGTTGATCCAACTCCATATCAGAGTTTCACGAATCGCGACATGGAGAGACAAGAAAACAATGAAACAAGAATGCCGAAATCACGATTTGCGAATCCGCGATTCAATCGCAGCCGTTGAATCAAGATCATATTTGGACCGTTGATTCAACTCCATATTGGAGTTTCACAAATCGTGACATAGAGAGGGAAAAGGAACAATGAAATAAGAATTCTGAAATCGCGATATGCGAAATCACAATTTAATCATAGCCATTGAATCAAGATTGAATCTGGACCGTTGAATCCAAGTCCATTTCGAGGTTTCGAGGATCGAGTGTTGGAGATGTCAAATAATATTAACATCAAGAATGTCGATATCGTGATATGCGAAATCGTGACGTAATTGCAACCATCGGATCAAGAAGTGACCTGGACCATTGATACGACTCCATTATGGAGTTTCGTGGATCGAGAATTTGAAGTGACAAAAACACTGAACGTCAAGAGTGTCGAAATCGTGATGTGTGAAATCTCGACTGAATCTGAACCGTCAGATCAAGATGTGATCTGGACCATTGATCTGACTTATTTACAGAGTTTCAAGGATCAGGATTTGTAAGTGACAAGAACATTGAACATCAGGAACATCGAAATCGTGATATGAAAAATCGTGGAATGATTTGAACCATCAGATCAAGTGTTGATCAGAGGGTTACTATTCTCTCTCACAGTTAACTCCTCAATTTTGAATCTATTAGAGAAATAGACTCATGATTTTCGATTAGTTGGCGTTTCAGTTGTTGAGATAGTTGTATTATTTTTGCCTAAGGAGATGGGAAGTTGAACCGTCGTGAGTGTGTATAAAAGAAAATGAGACAGACAACGTGAGGTTGGTCATTCTCTATGAGAAATGAATAAAACTGTAAGAAAGGGAAAATCAGAAAGCACAGAGTGAGATGGAGAATATACACAACGTGAGATGAAACTCAGGGAAGAGTAATTGATGATGAAGAAAACTTGAAGCTTTGCAGAATGACAGAAGAAGTTGATGCAAAGTAGACTTGCTGAATAGATAGAGGAAGAAATGAATTGCAGAACAATTAGAATATGACCAGGTTTACAGAAGAAAGAAAGATTGGTAATAATTGATTTATCTGCATAGTTGAATGTTTATTTATTCATACATATTCTAGGGAGGTTGGGAGGTGCTCGGGAGAATTTTTGTCCTCAGAAGTTCAAGTGAAATCTTGAACATAGGAAGTTGTAGCTTCCATCTGGTTGCAGCCAGAGGAACCAGGGTGGCAGGGTGGTGCAAGGGAGAACAAGTGTTCTCTATTATACAGGTTGGAGCCTGTGTAACTGGAAGTTGGTGCTTCCATCCATTTGGTGTTGGAACATTAAGGGAGTTGGTGCTTCCTTCTAGTGGGTGCTAGAGAAACTAGAGAGTTGGTGCTCTCAAACAAGTTGCAGCTTGTAAAACAGAGGTAGCAACCTCACATTGAGTTGGTGCTCAATTATAGATGATGTACAAAACTTAAAATACTGCCTATCATTTCGAAGAAGAAGAGGTTTTCTCCCTTTATGGGTTTCCTCGTGAAAATCTGTCACTGTGTATACCTTATGTGTGACTAATACTCTTTACTTTTACTGTCCATATGTTGTATATTGTTGATGATCACTTGAAGAAATATTAATAATGTTTTAGTACACTTAAAATTGTTTAAGCTCAATAACAACTGATTCACCCCCGCCCCTCTCAGTTGTCTTAGTAATTTAAACAAGAACATCATTGACCATTACAATGGGGCCAACAAGCCCCTTCCTTAGTTAGGTTGGACTTTTCACATGATGAGGGCATTATTTCTATAGTTTTTAGGGCATAAGCCCCATGACTCGTTACTGGATGTATTTTTGAGGCGCTTGCGCCCACGCATGTACTCTGATACTTTTGATATTATATATGGATTTTTATGTATTTTTTATGTTTTATGGATTACTTACATGTGTATGTGTGTGTCTTTCTTATATGTGTGCTAGATGCCAATCTAAAATTTGATTAGCTAGAGTATCCGTGACTTGATTTAATCTCATAGGAACATGAAATATGTAATATAATCAAAGATTCGTTCTAAGAGACGTACCTTAAGGAACCGTCGGTGTAAAGTAGGATCATGAACATGGTAGACTCTATTTAACTGAGACACAACCAACTAAGTGTTTAAATAGACTCGAAGGTGAGAGATACCAAGTGACAAATTGTCACGAAGAAACTCAATAACTGCATTGTATTCAATGACATTGTTTGTGGTGTTACCTAAACATATACCTCCTGAAGATAGCAACTGGACCTGAGGTGTAAAAATTACCCAAGCTGCAGAGGCAAGCTTCTGAGTGTGCCATCTAGCATTGTCTAAGAATCCAACGAAGACCTCTGATTCACTTGACATCTACCACAGTGACAAAAGATAACATAAAAATATGACACGTCCATAAAACCAAAATAAACCAAAAATTAATAGTACAAAGACTATACATATGTTTCAAAAAGTTACCCAAGGTGACCTACCTATGAGTAATACTTCTTGAGGTAGAGCCCATTTCTAGGCTCTCCCAAAGCATTTACCTCAAAATATACTAGATGACAAGTGCCCTTTTTTAGAACCTCTTTTACAATGAAAGGTTCGAACCACATGGATTTGAACTTGCCTGCCCCAAGGAGGTCCTTATCTTGGTCATAGACTAGGACAAGGTCACCCTCCAAGAAAATCTGAGGACAAATGGACCGATCATACTGACACTTGAATTTTTGTTTGTGAACTTCATTAGCTAAGGCCGAATCACAATGCTTCTCATTGAGCTTCTTGAGATATAATAAATGCTCTTCAAGTGGTGAAGTATCTGGCAATAAATGTACTGCCAAATTTAAAGATGAGATCTGGCAATCTATGGGCAAGACTGCTTCCAGCCCGTAAATGAGTTGAAAAGGTGAGAAACTGGTTGCAGTCTTAACAGACATTTGGTAGGCCCATAATGTTGAATATAACATCAAATGCCAATTTGACTTGGCCAAATTGATCGTTCGTTGTAGGATGGTCTTAAGAGATTTATTGACAGCTTCCACTTGACCATTCACTTGAGGGTAATAGGGCGACGAATGTTATTTCCTCAACCCAAGATTTGATGTTAACTCAGTCATCATTGTGTTCTAAAAGTGGACTTCCATGGTCAGTGACAATCTCTTTCGAGACACCGAATCGTGCTATAATCTGGTTAAGCAAAAAGAGGGCGACAATATCTCCATCATCTTTGAATGTTGGCATAGCTTCGACCCACTTGGTGAAGTATTCTACTGCTACGATGATATAACGGTGCCCCCTTGCTGAAGGAGGGTTGCAGGTAGTGTAATCAATCCCCCACTTGGTGAAGGGGCCAACAATGATGACATGAAACATGGGAGTGGGATGTGCCATCATCTTCCATGAGAATATTTGACATGGGTGGCACTTCTTGACTAATGTGATATAATATTTGATTAGTGTCATCCAGAAGTAACTGGCTCATAAAATCCTTTGGGTTGTTTCCAACCCAGACAAATGACTACCACATGCTCCAGTACGGCAATCGTTAAGCACACTTTCCTCTTCTTCATGAGTGAGGCACCGATAAAGGATGCAATCTACACCGCGACGATACAGAGTATCTTATTGTATGAGGTAGTTCTTGGCCTAATGGCATATATGTAGATTCTCATCACGAGAAGTAGAGGTGGGGCACTTCAAATTCTGGAGACAGACAAGTATATCTCCATACCAGGGGTCCGAAGATGCTATAAAAAACATGTCTCCTTGAATAGGTGATTCTTTGGGCATAACATCACCTGACTTGACCGGAAGTTCCGAGATGAGTTCCGCAAAGACCAGTGAATTTTTGGATTTCTCCGAAATGAAATCTATGTTAAATTCCTGGAGGACAACTATCCATTTACTGATCTTTCCGTCGATTACCCATTGTGTTAACACGTATTGAAACAGATTCACAATGGAAATGACAATGGTCTTGCGAAACAAAACATAATGATGGAACCGTTGGAAAGCATGGATTGCTGCCAATGCAAGTTTTTCAATATGAGAATAATTGAGTTCCAGTCCAACTAGGCCTCAACGCAGGCAATAAATCACATATTCTGAGAGAAAATCATCCTCCTGAACTAAGACTATGCCGATGGTTGACTCTACTATAGCCAAGTATAATAAGAAATATTTGTTATAATTGGGTGGCCGAAGCAAAGGGGCAGTTGTGAGGGCAAGTTTCAATGCTTCGAAGGAGCGTTGAGCGACATAGTCCCAATGAAAAGGAACATATTTCTTTAGTAAGCGCATAAAGCCCTTTGTGATATCAACATAGTTTGTGATGAAACGTTGCAAAAAGTTCACTTTTCCCTGTAGACTCTGAAGTTGAAGTATTGTACGTGGGGGAGGAAACTGAACTATTGCCTCAACCTTGAGAGGATTGACCATGATCCCTTTTGTTGAAACTATGAAACCTAGCAGACGACCTGACTTCACACAAAAACTGCATTTGTTGGGATTCAAGCAAATCCAGAAGTAACAACATCGATCAAAGATAAGTTAGACGTGCATGGGATGATCAGTTCTCTTACGAGATCGTGGTGCTAAATCATCTAAGTAGGCCTCGATGATATGTTTGAGATCATGGAAAGAAAAAGACATGGCCCACTGAAAGGTAGCTCCAACGTTTTTTAGAGCAAAAGGCATCTTACGATATGCGAATGTACCCCATGGACAAATGAATGTTTCTTTTTGTTGGTCTTCGGGTTTGATTTGTATATAATTATATCTTGAAAAACCATCCATGAAATAAAAGGCCTTGTAACCTGCGCATTCATCGACTATCTGGTCAATAAATGGTGTGGGGAAATTATCTTTTGGATAGGCTTTGTTCAAATCATGGAAGTCTGTGCATACGCAAATTGTACCCTATTTTTTGTTAACCGACATGGGGTTTGACACCCATTGGGTCAAATGGAAAGGGTAGATAAAACCTGCCTTGAGCATTTCTCTACTTCAACCTTAATAGTTGTTGCTTTCTTAGGATTAACCAGATGAGGCTTCCGCTGAACCGGTTTAGAGTCAGGATAAGTTGTGATTCCGTGTTCAACAATTTTTGGATCAATGCCTGGCATTTCCTCGTAATACCAAGCAAAAATGTCGCAAAATTCCTTAAATAAATCCATGTAGATTTGAATCTCTTCGGGGGACTAGTCAGCTTTGACAAAAACATTCTCCACGACGCCAGGGGTTCTAGAGATGTTTATAGGTATAGTTTCAGCGATGGTTGCCATATTACCCTCGACATAAACAACATGTGTAGCCAAAGGATTGATAGGGAAAGACATTTTTCCAGTCATAGTGAATTCCTCTGAGTTTGACTAGCACCAGGTTGCCATGAAAAGTTGGTTTGTTGCCCTGGGTTTTGGTAAAAACCATAGCCATGACCAGCGTACGGATTTTGCATTTGAGAAGACATCATCGATTGATTCCTGAAATAGGACATAGATGGTTGGGTGTGCATTACATTCGGAGGACTTTGGGAAGGGTTTCCCCATGCCGATCCCATGGGCATAGGTACTGCACCTTGCTCGGGGTTCCATTGGTTGTGAAAATAATTTCCCCCGATCGACATTCCTAACGAGGGAACTGATCCCTGCCAAGAATTCCAAGGTCCTGATGCAAAAAATGTTCCTGGGTTTTCCCCCTGTGCAACAATAGTACCCTGCATAGGATTAGGTTGTACGTAACTGGGGTTTCCCCCAGTTGGGAAAGCATCTTCAGAGAAAGAGGTGTTACCAAACGCACCGAACAAAGAAAATGGTGTCGAACCTACCGACATATTATGAGAAGGTGGTCCTTGACTCCCTACTCCAAATGAGCTATGGTGTGCATTCGACACCGCCAAGCGAAGGGGATGAAGGAGGTATATGACCTCCTCCATAAGGGAAAGTGTTAAAGGGAGCAGAAGGCCCCCCCATGGGTCCTTGCAGAGGAGTGTTAGAGCTCCCTACCCCCAGACCTAGGCATATCGTATGAGAATGGAGGGCCTACTGCACTCTGTGTGGAAGGTGCAGTGGCCGCCGCCAAAGACAGGATTGGGCCACTACTCAAGGTAGAGGTAGTCGAGACCATGGTGGCTTAGACCAACGACGGTGGGTTAGGAGGTGGAACACCCCCTGTGGTGAAAACCGTAGTGGGAATAGAAGAATCCCCAAAATAAGTGGTAGCATTTGTTTCCATTACTGCGTGTTACACTGTCTGGCACTCGTAAGGATAAATCTGTACGATGATGGGCATCGAAAGATCAATGGTTGGAGTTTCAGATGGACCAAGAGCCTCTGCTCCAAGGTCTGAAATGGTTGGTTCCTCCAGATGTTGGTCGGGCACAGTTTCCTGTAACCCGATCGCTTCAAAAGACCCTTGTTGGTCTAGCTTTCGCCTTAGTGGTGGTGGGAATGGATCCAGTGTAACCGATGGTAGGCCAAGAAGCCTTCATGACCAGCGGAGCTTGTGATCCTCCACTGTGTGAGAAGATCTAAGACACACTAGGGATTTCTATTCTTTCGAAATCAACACACACTAGAAAAGTCCCTACGAGATAAAACAAGCAATGACTAAACTATTTGGAAGAATAGTTACAACAACCAACACTAGAGAAACTTACCGGTGCAAGTGCAACTCGAACACAAAAGTAACCTCTGGGTATACTCTACAAAGTGTGGCCCGATGTCTGTCCTAGGTACCATGGTCTACCCCCGCAGTCACCTGTGTAAGTCCCTAAAATAATGGCAACTAGGTTGCCAACGCGTGAACATTCACGAGGCGGGTACAATCGACAATCGGGTGGACCGCAATGAGAAGGGTATCAATCCCGAAACCTGTCAAGGGTATCGAAAACAAGTGGTCTGGAAGACAACTGAGGACCTCAAACGGATTCGAGACCCATGAATTTTCGTGGTAAATGCAATCGACGGAATCCCAAAACAAGCCCTCTATATGTGTTCCCCACTATGCTTGGTTTGGCTTTGGAGGGATTATCTCCACTACCTTTCCACATGCGACCTCGTGTTTAGCCCCTGTGTTAGAGGGGGGTCCCAGATAAATTTCATGATACTGGACTTTTAACACTCTTTAGCACAGACTCTTATGTATGTTTTGCAACCTTGAAGAGTTTCCTCTCCAACCTAAATCAAGGCTCTAGCTTAGACTAGTTGATGGACCCTACAAACATAAAGTCTAGTTGATTTTAATTAATCGTTAATTTTTATGGCTTGTCTTAAGTCAAAGGTTATGAAAGTGAAACTAGTGATGTTTTTAAAGATGAAAGAAAAGATAAACAGAAAGATGGAAACAAAATAACTTCTTCTTGACACAATTCTTAATCAACTTTTCAAACTATTTTTTTTTTCTCTAAGATATTTGAACAACACCCCAAAATAGGATTTTGATCGACTACAAGCTACTTATTGTCTTAAATAAACAACCAAGAACTTATGAAATAAAAACTTTTCTTGGTTATTAATGCAAACCAACAACTACTTAACCAATCCAAGAAATATATATATATATATATATATATATTTTATTTAATGCTTGCAAAGAAAAAAGGAAAAATGATGACAAGTAAAGACGAAGAAAACTTCTGGCCTAAGCGCAGATCGTAAAGAGTTACTAACAATAACACACAAGTGAATGAAAGCAGACTCTCACACTTGTCTAAAAACCCTATGAAAGAAAAAAAATTGAGGAAAGTTTTTTAATGAAAAAGAAAGCTATTGTTGTGATCAGACCTAAGTTGTCGATTGCTATGACAGAGACCAAGAACCCTGAGAGGTATAACTCTTGACAAGAAAAGGAGACTAGAATGAGTTTTAGAAAACCCCTGAGAAGGATCACTTCTGACAGGGAAGAGGATGACTGCCTCTTTAATAAAACTCTTCTGAACTTTGCCACGCTACTGTCACTTCATCAACTAGCGTGTCCACGTGGGCTGTGAGAAGGTTGGGTGTGTGTACATGCATGCAGGTCTTATACAGGCCGCGTGTACCTATGTGACTTCCCATAAAGAAAATGCAGCCAAGCAAAGAAAGCAGGGAATACTGGTATGGAAGACTAGAATCCCTACTAGCTCAGACTCTTGCTGAAACTCAGAAAAAAGGTGATGAAACCAATTTAAAACTACCAAAAAGTATCCCCAGAAAACCCGAGAGATCCCCAGTATGGTCGCCAATTCTGTTGTGAGTGGAAAATCCCCCTACAGAGTACCACTTAGGGTTTTATCATGCATGCAGAAAAGACCTAAAGACTCCTACTTTTTACCATCATCCTAGACCTAATCCCCATTATTCCTAAGAAAATACATAGTTAAGAAGATCAAGTGAACATACCTTATTTCTGGCGTTTGGTATCGATCCCTTTTCACGCTTGGTCACTCTTTGAATGCAACTCTCCTCCCAAGGCTGGCCTAAATTCAAAAAATACTAATAAAGAACTCCACATGAATTTGATCTACAGATTAATGGGTTAAATATTTAATCAACATTTACACAATAAACAATGAAAACCTCATATGGTGGGATTGGAAAAGTACTTCTTTATTATTAACTTCACTAAAGAAACTTACAATGATGAAGACGACCACTGCTCCACAAATCTGGCCCTGGGCTCCTCTTTTACTGTGCACCAATTGCTAACACACTTTCTTCTCTTCTTCTTTGAAATCACAAAATGGTTGCAAAATCTTGGGCAAGGGGAATTCTAATTCGGGTAGAGTTTCTTTACTATGATTTTCCTCCTCTCAAATGGGACCCCTAACCCTTCTTTTATAGGCTAGAAGGAGCTAGGTATTTAGTCGAGTGACTGGACATGCATGGTTGAAAGGTTTAGTTAACTTACCCAAAACTGTGTGTTCCGTTATCAACTTTCCATTTTTCATGCTTTTGTAGGTACATGCGGGTTGTATTGGAGCAGGGCGCGTGGGCCTGTAAAAAGGGTGTTTTTAAGAAGAGTTGTTTAGTACTGGCTTGGAAAAGAAGGAATATGATATGGTTTGATTTCAGGTAAGCATGTTTGGTGCAAATTAGGGTTATAACAATATACCTTCTCAAAACTCCCACTGCATGTGAAATGTTTGGTCTAGTACAGACCATTTCATACATGAAACTGCCAACTGCATTGGCATACAAAACATGGGACATGTCCTATTCTTCTTCCTGTGTCTTGGGACACTGATCTACAGATAAATTTACACCTATAGGAATAGGAACCTTGAACGATTTACTTCCATGCATATTAAACCTCTACAATATCGTCTCAACATATTTTATGTCATTCAACCAGAGTTTCCTGTTTGCACGATCTCTTTTAATCTCCATTCCTGGAATGAAGTTAGAAGCACCGATATCCTTCATGTAAAATTTGGAGGATAGTTGCGATTTCACCTCCTTGATAACATCCATGTTATTTCCTACCAACAACATGTCATAAACATACAACACTACATAAATGAAGTGATTACCAACTTGCTTGGAATATACATAGTGATCAACCTGGCTTCTTACAAATCCCAATCCAAGGATGTATGTGTCAAAATTTTGGTACCACATCCTAGGTGATTGCTTCATACCATATAGTGACTTCTTTAGCTTACAGACCAACTCTTTCTTTCCCTTCACTACAAAGCCTTCTAGCTACTTCATGTAGATTTGTTCTTCCAGATCCCCATGTAGGAATATTGTCTTCACATCCATCTGTTCCACTTCAAGATCAAAAGAAACAACAATATATAAAATAAATCTAATAGAATTTAACTTCGCAACAGGAGAAAAAATCTCACCAAAGTCAATTCCCTCTACCTAGGAATAACCTTTTGCTACTAATTGAGCATTGTATTTCTCCACTTTACCTTGTGCAATAAACTTCTTCTTAAACAACCATTTTCTACCAACATATTTTCTTCCAGCTAGCAACTCAACTATATTCCATATGTCATTCTTATCCAAGGCATCCATTTCTTCAACCATGGCCTTCTTCCAGAGTTTACTATCCTCAGAATTCACTGCTTCCCTGACAATTCTGGGATCATCATCAGTAATAGATAAAGCAAAATTGGAATGAAAATCAGGTGGACTATACCTTTTTGGTTTCCTTTTATCTCTCATTGATCTCCTCAATACTGGGGTATGAGGTTCTTCTTGTTCTTCTTGTTCTGCTTCTTCTTCTTCCGCTTCCTCTTCTTCAGATGATTCAGATTTTGCATCATCCAACTCAAGATCTATTTTCTCAGGTTCATCTTGCGTTGGTAGGAATTCCTATTTGGACACATCTTTTACCTCTCTAAAAACAACATCTTGACTGTAAAAAATCTTCTTGGTTTCTGGCTTCCAAATCTTATAACCTTTCACACCATATTTATAACCAATAAAGATACACTTTTCAACCTTTTTATCGAGCTTACTCCTATTTTCCTTTGGAACATGTACATAAGCATCACAACCAAACACTCTAAGATGTTGAAAAGAGGGTTTCTTTGCAGACCATACCTCGTGTGGAGTTTTATCATCCAACGCTGATGAAGGTGATTGATTGAACAGGTAACATGTTGTACCCATTGTCTCTACCCAGAATTCTTGTCCTAAACCGACACCGCTGAGCATGCTACTTGATTTTTCCATCAGTGTCCTATTCATACTTTCTCCAACTCCATTCTGCTGAGGAATGTATGGAGTAGTCTTCTGCCTTTCTATACCACACTTCTTACATAATCCTTCGAATTCATTTCCGTAGAATTCTCCACCATTATCTGTTCTCAATACCTTTATTTTCTTCTCTTTTTGATTTTCTACTAGAGCCTTAAACTCTTTAAATTTATCAAATACCTCAGATTTATTTCTAAGAAAATAAATCCATTTGTTCCTTGAAAAATCATCTATGAATGAAACATAATACACATATTTACCTAGGGATGGAACAAGATCAGGTCCAAACACATCATTGTGTATCAACTCTAAGATCCCCTTTTCTCTTGTAGCACCAGGTGGGAATCTTACTCGATTTTGTTTACCATATATGAAATGTTCACAGAAATCAAAATCCAGA
>JZKD02S1854094.1:325071-335935 GCA_000966675.3 Picea glauca
GAGTCATCTCCTAGGAATACATCACCACCATCATATTTTTCATATTCAGAGAACCACTCCCTGTGAGGAGTCATATGGTATGATGCACCTGAGTTGATCAACCATACATCGCGGTTTGCATGTGCACTTGTATATGCTGGGTAAACATCACCTACTTCTTTAGTGAAGGTTTTTGCCTCTTTGGAAGAGGTACTATCAAATCCATTTTGTTTTTCAACCTTCTTAGACTTGAAATATTTCTTATAATGCCTTGTTTTACCACACTTCCAACATTTCCTCAAATATTTTCCTGGAGACTTAGATCTACCTGTAGATTTATATCTTCCCCCTGAAGACTTACTAGGATTCCTGTCTTGGGTACGACCTCTTACAAATAAAGCATCTGTGCTATGACCATCCATTCTTTTCTGCCTCATCTCTTCAGATAACAAGGATGAAACTACATCCTCATACTTCAATGTAGATTGAGTGGTACTACCAATTGCTACAACCAGATTATCCCAAGAGTCTGGCAAAGAACATAACAAATTAATACACTTATCTTGTTCTGCAATTGTAATATTAACAGAGACAAGTTGAGTTACCAGAGTATTAAAATCATTTAGATGTTCTGTCACATAATCTCCATCTTCCATCCTAAGATGACACAACTTCTTTCGAAGAAACAACTTTTTTACCAGGGACTCTGATTGATACAAATTCCCCAACTTATCCCATAGTTCCTTGGCTGTAGACTCTCCTGAGACATTCAACAATACTGAATCTGCTAGGCAGAGTCGAATAGTACTCCTTGCTCTTCTTTCCAACTTCTCCCATTCTTCCTTCGACATACCATTAGGTGGTGTACTGGTAGTTTGTGTACTGGTAGGTTGTGTACTAGTAGCCTTTGTGCTAGTAGACAGTGTACTAGTAGGTTTTGTACCAGGATCCACAATGATCCATTGTTCTTTGTCTAAAAGAAGGTCCTCCATCTTCAGCTTCCATAGCTCAAAGTTTTTACCGTTGAACTTCTCTATCTTGATTCTAGACGAGCTTTCCATTCCTCTTTCTGCACTCAAATCACCACTGTAAAATCTCCCACTAAACCCAGGTTTATCATAGACCCAAGATAAACTTTATCTATCAAGACCGAGCCAAACCCTCAACAACAAAGGTGTCCCTCTAAAGCCAAAAATGAGCTCTGATACCACATGTAAGTTTTAAACCTATGAAGTAAAGAAATGCATATAGATTCTTAAGCAAAACATAATTTAATCAATGGCTCATACACATATTACATAGAGATTTTATGCCGAAAACCCTCAACTGGGAAACCTTTCTTATATTTATTATTGAATTTCACCATTCACCATACAATATATACAATGATTTTAGGTATTTCGTAGATACCAAAACCCTAATCCCTTAATCCAAGATTAATTTAGTAAACTGCTAAAAATAGAAAAAACCGCAGACGCAGTTGTCGAACCTGATGCGCCCACACACACACATGCAAAGAATATAACACATACCCAATAGGAGGAAATGTCTGGCTGCATGAATGCTCAGTCTGAGTGTGTGCGTGATTGGGGAGCATGGAAAGAATGGCTAGCGAACCCACACAATGACGGATTTTCCCCCATAAAATTGCATGCACCCAAGTTGACACATGGATCTCTTGGGATATCGTTCCTCTCCACTTGGAGTTCATTCCTCTCCCCAAAGGAAGTTAGGATAACAAGGGGTTATTTCCCCAAACCTTAGTCTTTTAGGAAAATATATTATAATATTCCCTTGGCAATAATCCCTCTAGCTTAGCCCTTTTTCCCAGCCTCTCAACCCCATCCCTTTCCCTACCCAATGGAGCTTAGTCCCCCATAACTCTTTCTTCATGGTTGTTATACACACAATGATGTAATTATATTAACGATGTGATTATTTACATATACAAAATCAGGGTCCTTGGCCTTCAACATCTAGGCTCTCTGGCCTAATAAACACATAAGCCTCCCAGCTTATAAACACTTGGATCGTCAGCATATAAACATTATTAAACATCATTACAATTCAACAAGGGCTTGGCCTTGGGGTATTGCAATCCCCTCCCCTTATTTATGCATTGTCCTTAGTGCATCTTACTTACATAATATCAAAAATATTTCCAAAATATTCAAAAAGATGCGGGTATTCTACCTGCATATCATATTCATTCTCTCAATTTGCTTCCTTGGGACCGTACCAAATCCATTAGACCTTTACAATCCCTATGGCTTGATTCCAAATATTTTTTATTTTCTGGTCCAGAATGCTTATCGGATGCACTTGAAAGTGCTTCCTTGCTCCACCTGAATCACATTCCAATCAATAACATGATTATCATCAGGTATATATTTCTTGAGAAATGATAGATGGAATACATTATGAATAATCATAGATGCAGTTAATGCAAGCATGTAAGCTACTAGTCCAATCCTCTCTAAGATTTCAAATGACACACAATATCTGGCTGCCAACTTGGAACACCTTCCCAACTTCGGGGAACTTATGTTGGCCTTCACCCTCAAGAAAACATGATCACCCACTTTAAATTCCCTATGATTTTTTCCCTTGTCAGCATAGCTTTTTTGCATGTCTTGGGAAGCCTTTAAATTTTGTTTTATCTTCAACATTTTCTCTTCCATTTCCATGAGAAACTCTTTCCCAATCACTGCTCTATCAGCTAGGTTGTCCCAACTTATTGGTGTGTTTCACTTTCTACAATAAAGTGCCTCAAATGGGCTCATCTTTAGTGATGCTTGTAACCCATTGTTGTAGGAAGATTCTAACAAGTGTAGATAATCTTCCCATTTAGATGGTTTGTCCATCACATACATCCTTAGCATATCCTCTATCACCTGGTTCACTATTATTGTTTTCCCATCAGTCTCAGGATGATAAGTTGTGATGAAGTTCATATTTTTTCTAAACCCTTTGAATAATCCATTCCAGAACCTTGAGGTAATCTTTGGGTCTCTGTCAAACACAATTGTCTTGGGTATGCCATGCAAGCATGCTACTTCCCTAATATAAATATCAATAACATTGGTTACCTTGTGAGTAGCCTTCATAGGAATGAAATGGGCAGATTTAGTAAGATTGTCCACCACCACCATGATAGCATCATGTTGCTTGCTTGTTCTGGGAAATTTGGTGATGAAATCCATTGTCACCACTTCCCACTTCCACACAAGAATGGGAAATGGCTGCAGAAACCCAACTGGGTGTCTATGCTCAACCTTGACCTTTTGACACTGCAAACATTTAGCAATGTACTAATGAATCTCCTTCTTCATTCTTGGCCAATAATATTGTCTCTTGACTGTTGCAACTATTTTATGATATCCCGTGTGTCGAACATAAGGTACCTTGGGCATCTCTTTCAAAATCATACTCCTCAATTCATGAGAATTCGGTACATAAATTATGTTTCTGTACAAGAGAATTCCATCATTTCCCAATTCATAATCTTCAACTTTCTGCTGCATTTTACCTTGCTATAATTTTGTTACCAACACTATGTACTGCAAATCTACTTTTGCAACCTCAGAAATTATGTCTTTAAGATTAGTTTGATACATCTAATGGTTGTAGCATGTAGTTCATGCACTCTCCTGTTGAGTGCATCAACCACTTTTTTCTCTTTTCCTTTGATGTGCTTAATATCAAATTCATACTCAAGAGGAATTCCAACCAGCTACTCTACCTAACATTTAAAGTTGGCTGGTCAAACAAGTATTTCAGACCATTATGGTTTGTCCTCAACTCAAATATTTTTCCCATGAGGTAGTGCCTCCACTTATTCAAGGCGTGCACTATTGCTGCTATTATCAGAAAAATCGGTAAGTACAGACACAAACTAGTCTCCCTAAATTCAATAGGAAGCTAGAAAAAAACAAGGCATAATACAAACTTCACCTTACACTTCATTATCATATAAACTAGTTCAGAGAGGGACAAATGGCATACCTTTTAAATGACATTTGATCCTCGCTAGTGTTGTCCATGTTTCTCCATCTTTGGATTTGCAGGATGGTGAACCTATTTAAGAAGCACAAACCAACAAATAGAGAGAACACCGATTTATATATTCTAATGAATTCTATGTATAAGATCAAGGAGTTATACAATAAAAGTAAAGACACCTTTATAGGGAATAAATGTATTGTTGCATTATATTAAATGAAAGTGGAGAATACAAGCCTTGCCTTGATGTTGCAAGGTCCCTTCCAATGGTTCTTTTCTTCAACACACACACCTTTGCTCCAATTCCTTTGATGAAAAATATCCACAATATGACTTATAGAGCTAAAGCAAAGCTATCTCAAGTATAATCTATAGAAAAATTATTCATGCATAAGCAAGCCTTATCCTTTTCCATCAGAGATCCCTCTTTATATAGGGTTAAAGAGGGATGGATTATCCCACTAAATCAGAGAAGCGAGTAATATCCAAATTGATCAGAGGCCACCTCATGTACTAGAAGATTCCCTTCTAGAACCTTCGTGAATTCCAATTTTCCTCTTGTTTAAGCATCGTCACACCCTATGCACAAGCAGCCTGCGATGATGCCATATTCCAATTTGGTGCAACATGCAACTATCAAGCATCATCTCACCCCAAGCATAGAGTAGGGTGCGACGATATCCTTTGACATAGTTTTTAAGGAAGAAAAAATAATCCACTTCTCTCATGGAGAAAGTCTCTTTTAGTGTTTTCAGGGAACATGGAAGTGATTCATGCACATATCGTCAGTTGATCACTATGGTGACCAAAATAATGTGGAATAGAATTCCCCCCAAAGTATGAATTTGGAACCTGTGATAGCTGAAATACTTTGTAGAATGTGTGTGTCGAAAACAAGGAGTGCATCGGTCAAGAACCTGCAAACAATCAAGCACATGCATAATAATATACCATATTCTGAGGTAGGCATTCCCATACTCAGACTACAAGTGACTCTAATCATAAGTTGTAAGTGATTCATGGCCACTAAAAATACACTGTGGATCCATGTTATCATGATTCAGTGTAGCCACGAGAAATACACTGTGGATCTATGCTCTTAAAGAATTCAAATTTGGACATATCCACGAGACATACATAGTAGATCTATGTATCAGTAAAAACTCATGAATACTCCATCTCAACCTAGATTGATATCGTGATATCCAAGGTCTTCATTTCCATCATCCCAAAATATGAATCTAGCCATGTGATTACAGGTGTCGAAGTCGAACATGGTAGAAACCACTTGATTACCTGTCATTAATGAAAACCGTTAACAAGTGTGAGGGAAAGCACCATTGATGTGAATGAATCCCAAGGTACTCTAGTAAAATCCAACAAATGTGAATGCATGAGTTGAAGTCGAACACTCGATGGAATCTTCCAATCAAGGGTCAATGATGTGAACCCACTGTTGAAAGTGAGGAAACCAGCCATTGAGGCATGCAGGCTCCAAGGTACTAAATGATTTCTATTCTTGTTCTCAGATGATGATTTGAAGTCGATAGGAAAAGAATCTTTATAGGAGGGCCTTAATGTATCCCCCATAAATGACATGAAATATGTAACATATTTGAATCATATCAGAGTATGAAGTGATTCATAATTGAATCGGGGAAGGCCGACATGGTAGAAAATTTAGAACTGCAGATGGCCAACTCGATAGAAGGCTTGTTTAGGTTGGACTTCTCTTGAACATATGAACGACACGACAATTGTCTTGGCATCATTGAATCAAGGAGGACCCAACATATGGACTTTTGGATGGTCAAACGAGAGAGAAATGGATTTCCCAACCTGGATATAATGATAAAGGGGGGTGTCATGTTCAAGAGTGACTTTCTTCTACTAACACAAATACATATACATATTTCTTTCCCAATTCCCCCCCACCATTTTTAGCTAGTATCTCTTTATTTTTACACAAGCTTGAGGAGTATAAGATATGATTGTAATGTAAGCTCATCCTTTGTATGAGTCCCTCAGAGTATTTTTAATGAACCCTAGGAAGGAGTGGTTCGGTCCCATATGGGCCTTTCGATGCTTGTTTTACGAGTCCAAAGAAATAAAACTCAAGGGTTTTTCATGTTTAGAGAGTCTGAAAAACACTTAAAGAAAAATCCAAAATGTATTTTTTCGTAAGTTAGTCCGACGATACCAAAAAATAGATAATCTACCACTCATCGGACTTTTTGTTCAAATAGTTTTATGAGAATGAAAAGAACAAGGTTTCTCAGCTATCTTTTCGTGTTTAGGGATCTTGAAAAGAGCTTAAAGGATACTCCGTAAGGTTTTTTTTTTTGTATTACCAATGTGAGTTCAAAAAAACGATAAAAGGTTACTCGGTTTCATTCTCATCGTTTCACGAGCATCATAAAGAATTAAGATTGTACTCGAAGTTTTTCCTAAAAAACCCTAAAAGTATATGTACATAAGAAAAACACAAAAAAAGATAAAAAATGGAGTATCCATGTCAAACATCCCATCCTTATATATTTCAATCTATAATAGAGATACTTTGCTAATTTCATTAGACTTAGGGCATAGGTAAAATATTCAAAAAATAATTTATTTGCAACAAAAATGGTAAAAAGTGAATAAAATAGGTCAAAATAGCCCATTTACCATTTCATTTTTCAATTTCACCCAAATAGTGCCCAGAACCCTCAATTTATTTCGAATTTCAAGCGACGATTCTAGAGCGCCTGGTGGACCATTTATGAAACCACTTCCCTCAAAAAGGTAATCTATTTCCCCTTTCTCTTTTCATGGTTTAAATTTTCATTTTTAATGGTTTATTTTTTAGTTAAGGTCGATTTTTTGGGAATCATTTCACTTTGATATCGTCACAGGCTCATGCTATCATGAACTGCGATGATCCCAAATTGTCACAGGGGATACATGACCAGGGTGCAATGACATCACTCTGTGTAAAAGAAAGCCCCTGCGATGACCGCAACTCAATATTTGAAAAAAGAAAATGAGTTAGGAAAACTTCCAAGTTTTGTTTTTTGATGAATCTAATCATGGTTTGATGTTGTTTGGAAGGTTTTCTTCAGTCAATATGCTTGAGTGGGGGGAACATGAGCACGTAGAAGAATACTACTTTGTCAGGAATGACCTGGGAACTTTCATGGCACTCCGGCAGTGTGGTTTACTCAAATATTTCAAGGTTCATGGCATGAGAGCCCAACTTAGGTTATTTGAGTACCTAGTCCAAATGTGGGATGTCAATGACCAATCCTTTCACGTGGGTGTGCATACACTTACCTTGGAGATATATGACATTTAATTTCTAATGACGTTGTCTCACCAAGGCTCTCGGGTATCAATCTCGGGAATCAGGGGTGGAGGAGAACCCATGAACTATTACGTTGTACATCACTGCATGCCATGTACAGAAAAGCATAGTGGCAAGGTTTCCATTAGGGATGTTTGAGATTTACCATTGAGAACTATCCTCTATACTATCACCTAGATGGAAAGGAGTGCAACTCCCCACATGGATTTACAAATACACTATCAGTATGATATAGAGTGTATGGAGCCTCGGGTCTTAAATTGGTGTGAGAGTGTCTTGAATAACATGAAGAAACAACTGACAAAGTGTCAGAACAGTCGGGTGAAACAATTTGGCTATGGATACATTTTAGTATCCTTCTTCCTAGAGAGGGTACCCATCTTATGCCTATAGGTGGAGTGGGGAATATCGACTCCTCAATATCCTCAAATGAAAAGATGGGTAGATTTTATGGCTCGTCATGGTGGTGTGCCAACCGTCAAATATGATGAATCTTTCTTCTAGTGGCTGAGAGATCAACTAATTATGGTGGAGGAATATGATTATGCCATGACCGACTTCTGTGGGGACCCTGACTTGGCTCTTCCCGAGGGATCTCAGTGGGGAGACATGGGTAAGAATAATTTTTTCATTATATGTTGTTTTTGGTATTTTAATTATAATTTTGTTTTGTCAATTATCCAAGACTAATCAAGTGCTCTCAACAATGTAGATGTGGTGCCTTATTGTCCTCCAGGATCATCTCCTATTCAGATACGAGGATAGATAGGCCTTGTAGTGGGTTAACGAGTGGCTGTTGAAGATATCGAGGAGATTGAATAGAACCTAGAGGGATTAACCATGAACATCCCTCATATCATAGTGGATGAACTACATTGGTGCTACCAATGCCATATAGTTGGCATATCAACATCTATTGGTCAACTGCTCCGTAGAGTGGCACGGGAAGTCATTTTTTACAATGAGAAACATCCTTGATGCTTATGTATATGAAGCCATAAGCTTCACTATTTTGACATTTTGGTCCGAGGACAAACACTTTTTGTAACTTTTGACGTATTAATATAAAGTTTCTACCATCTTACTTGTCTTTTGAATTGTGTGTTTGGATTTATAAATGGCGCAAATGTCTGTCTAAAACATAAATAGCCAATGCATCTGTTAATGTGTTTAGACATCTAGGAATATGTTGATACTCAATATAATCAAAATGTCTTTCCAAGAGGAAAATTCTTAAGTATACTCGTAACAATGTAGGACTTCGATGGAATAAACATTACTCAATTGTAGCACTACTAACTGTGAATCAAGTCGTACAATAATATGACAGATGCCAAATGAAATGGAATTAGTTAATAACTCGATAAATGCATTGTATTATGCAATATTATTAGTTACACGACCAAGGAAAACACTGTGTAGACTGATCAACTCATCGATAGGTGCATATATTTCCCATACATCAGGCGCTAGGATTTGACTACTACAACTAGCACCATCAAAAAATCTGATATAGGGTAGCGAAGACATCGACATCTGGAAACCAATCACAATGCAAGGTAAGCAACTGAAAGGTGGAACAAAAAATGAAAAAATTGCACTAGTGTATGATACACTAAAAATACAAAGCACTCATGTAAAAATAGTTTAAGCATAGTACTTCTTCAAGTAAACCCCATTTTGGGGTTCACTCAAAGGAATTCCATCATAATCTACCATCTCATAAACCCCTTTCTCCAACACTCATTTAACGATGTAAGGGCCATGCCACATGGGCTCGAATTTACCGGCCCCTAATAAGTCACGATCATGTTTGTAAAGGAGAACTAAATCACCCTCAGAAAAAAACATGTGGTTTGATATGCTTGTTGTATTGAGCTTTGACATGTTTCTTCTGAGTTTCAATGACTAAGACAACAACATGGTGAGTCTCGTCTAATTGCATCAAATACAAGAGGTGTTCCTCTTCAAATGAGGTGTTAGGGACAAGTTCAACAACTAGTTGTAAATATGGGATTTCACATTGTAAGGTAGCTAGAGAGATAGTGGGGGGGCCCAGAGGGCCCATAGTGATAATAGTGGAGGTCATTCAATGTAAGGTTGACTAGGTCCACTATATTATTAAATAAGGCCCAGTATGGTAGTTAGATATAATAAATGTAAGAGGACTTCTTAGAAGGTTCTACTTCTAGAAGATTCCTCCTCTAGAATGTTCTTAGGTGATGGTAGCACTATATAAAGGGGTTAAATCAATGTAATAAGACATGAATAGAATTATTTTATTTGGAGTGGTATCTCAATAGGAGGATGCCCCCTCGAAGAGGCAAGTGAACAGGAGAGGATCCCTTCCATAATAGGATCCATTGTACGGTGTTGCCCTACCTCAAGGGTTTTGGTAATAATAAAGTGTGGTTTCTTCTATCTTGCTTTGTGGATATATTGTGTATTTGGTATTTGTGGTGATTATATTTGTATATCTATTCAGTTTCTTAACAATTGGTATCAGAGCACTTTCCTTGGTCGGAGTTGTGGGCAACTATTTTTTATTTTTGCAGATTTGTTTTTCGGAGAAGAAAAAATAGGGCCGAGACATTCCAGACATTTTCAGTATATTTCTATGAAACATTTGCAGAAAAGGGTTGTAGATCTGATTTACTCTCATAAAAACACCCAAGTTAAAAAAACAAATCGTCTGAAACAGAGTCCGGGAAGTTAAGATATTGAAGTTTTAAAATCTGTAAATTTTCAGGATTTTTTCTGCGGACGACGGCGATAATTTTTTTATATTTGTAGCAGTTGGAGGCTGAATTTTCCAAATAAAGTTACATATCTGAGTTCCTCTCACAATTTCACCCAATTTCAAAAAAACAATCAGCCGAAATGGAGTCCGGGAAGGGAAGTTATGAGCATTTTAACTTCAGCAGTTTTTTAGGGTTTTTCCAGAAACAGCCGCGATTTTCTGCCGAAACTTATTGGGTCTATTTTTTGAGTTTTTTCATGACAGATGTAGGACCGAAGAGTTCATAGGGTGCTCAGATGGCTATTTCATCTCAAACCTTGAAAGAAATTCTTGAATCATTCAAAGCCCAATTGGATGATAGATTGGATGCATTTGCACACGGCCTTACAAACAGCCTCACAAATAGCCTCACATATGGCCTCAATGATAGTTTTCGTAGTATTCAAGATTCATTGAACAAAATGCAGGAGATATTTCTTATGCAGGCCCTCAGGGATGAATATAATCAAGAAATATATGCTTGGTATGATTTTGAGGCAGATTGTGATGATTGGTATATGGATAGTTATCATTTCTGGGATGACAACTACTTCCATATTTTATTTGATGACTCCACTCCACCTTCGGTAGAGAAAATCAATGTCCCACATTAGGAACTAGTTACCATCATTTAGTTTTCATATTATACAATGGTATTATTCCTTCCAGATTCTGCTACGACCATTTTCCACTATGTGGATGGATCTTCTTATTTGGATCCACATGATAGGTGTCAGTCTTTGGAGCATCATTTGGAGTTG
>JZKD02S1854094.1:398756-421080 GCA_000966675.3 Picea glauca
CATCTTTCAAGGATCTAGATTTCATCTTGTAAGGCTATAAAGCCAAAGACATTTGGAGCACTATGGGTTCAATCTAAGAGACATTTTCTAGCCATTGAACTTGACTTCTTATTCTAATAATAGAATCACAGACCTCTTTTGTTTTCAATATTAGATTCTTTCATATATTTCATGATTCTACACTTTATTCCAGTTTATTTTATCTTTTAAGAACTGTCATCTTCTTATTAATCTCATAAACTTGGATTAAAGAATTTCTTGTTGTCTTGTATGACCCTGCATATGGTTGTATTTGGTTATCTGGACTAGTATTCTTCATCCCCTTTTTTCAACTCTGTTGTCTGATTATTGTTTTCTAAAAGCACTGTTTTATTCAGATACATGCTGAGTGGTTATTTTCATTAGCTATTGAGTTATCTTATTGTTCCAAGCATACAAATATACCATATTATTAATTTACAAAGCACCTTTGGTCTACAACCACAAAGGGTTTCTTGGAGTGATAACAACCTCCATAAAAAGTGGTCCACATACTTTCAACAATTCCACCTTAACATCAAGTATAAAACAGGAAGCACCAACCATGTCACTGATTACCTCAGCAGACCACCAGTCGTGGCACTCACCATAGTGCTCAACTCCTACAGCCATGAGACCTCTGGATGCCCCCAACTCTATGAGACATACCCGGACTTCGCCACCACCTACCAAATGTTGGGTGCAAAGGAAGTTTTCGATAATATACATCTTCAGGATGGGTTGTTGTGTCGACTGGGCCATATATGTGTTCCATCAAGTGAGCATGCGAACTTGATCTAGGAATCCCACTACAGCTGGGTGGCAGGACGCTTCGACGTCGAAAAGACAGTGGTAATGCTACAAAAACATTTCTACTGGAAGAAACTTCGAGAGGAGGTCAACAAGTTGTTGATGGGGTTTAAATCCCCTGATTCAACAGCAAGAATGAAACCCTCCACCGAGGCCCAATTAGACTCTGCATCGTTTGGAGTGGAATGGTTCTCTAGATCTTACAATCTAGCCAAATTAGCGATGAGATTTTTTGTTTTCTGGTAAATGCTCTTCCTTCGGTTAAGACATTTTTTTTTTGTAATTTCTCTTAGGTGTGGTAGGTACAAGAGATGCAAGCCGGTATAAACCAACTTGACAGAGATAGGACAAGAGTTTTAACTATTGGGAAGGGTTCAAGCTTGGGATAACCTGCTACTCGAACATGCAGACAATGATCATATGCCAAAGAGCTTAGTAATAATACTTTAATTGAAAGAGCATCCAACTGTTGTCTAAGAAGGCTACTTAACAGAAAGAAGACACATGTATGATCAAGATGAGGGTAAGAAAAATAATTCATCTACCGAGACATTCATCACATAACTGAGATAAACTACTTATCATAGAGAAATAAACACAACTGTAATCAATGTCACAGTAAGAAAAATAATTCATCTACCAAGACATTCATCACATAGAAGCAAAATGATTTACTTTCATCATTTAAAGCTAGGAGCATAAAAACATTGCACCAGATAACTTGACAACAAAATTAATTTCTCTTACTAATTTACTGCAACATTAATGGAACAGGAAAGGAAGTGATTCTTCTCCAACTCCAATCACATACATCTGATGAAAAATAGCTCGTCTATGGTCCATAAGGACTTCTTAATTCGTAGCAGTCTCGAAATAATTATCAACAACCAAAAGAAAATATCTCTTACAACAACCATCGACCCCTTTCACCATCGGTTGATGTTCCTATTTATAATATAAAGTCTTAATAATAATTAATGGTAAAATACAATTTGAGCTAATCAAGAACTGCCATGTGGCATCATCATCTAACAGTCTTTCAACAGTCCACCCGAGTTGTTTCTTGAAAAGGGTGAACTCTTTCATAATTAGACCATCTGATAAATATTTCTTCATAGGTGTTGGCCCATAGAAACCCATTTTGTTCCATTGGAACCGCATAGATTCCCCTGATGTCTGCTACGTGTGCCCAATATTTTCTGAGGCTGGAGTTCAAATTCTAAAGTATGGCTCTGGCTTTGATTGGATGTCCTGCAAACTATTGTATTTTCCCAGGCTTTGCATCAGTGATCTTTGCACATTCTTCAACCCATGACGCATCATGTTTGGCGCACATCTTGATTATTTTGTTTAGGTTGATAAACATATCGGGGGTACCATACTCAGGGAGTCTGATGTCTTTCATTATTTTATTGATTGTATCCCAGTTATTTTGACATTTGGCCCATTGTTATTGGATTTCTTCATGTGGTATTTGAGACATTTTGGCCTAGTATTCAGTCAATTGATTCATGCGATTAAGACTTCTTTTACTTACTAGCTGAATGTCATGGTCTTCCTTTTCTCGGCCTTTCTAGACTGCCTCAATAAACTCTAGACTCTCCGTTTCTTGCTATGCCTTCTCATACCATTGCTCCATTTCCTTACATGTTGTGAGTGTCATGAGAGTGTCTTCCTGGAATTCGGATATATTCGATATTAACAATTGTCTTTCCTTCTTAAACTCATCGTAAACTTTACCAAACTCATCTTTTAAATACAGAATTGTCTTTATAGCACCCTTGTAGTAATCGACAAGATGGCACAAGTGTTCGAGCTCCTTTTGGGCGACAACAAGTTCCTTTTAATCTCTTCTGGCTCTATCCTGGGCAACCTCTGAGAGGGCCTTTCCCACACCAATCAGCTCAGACGTACATGTGTCCACTGTGTCGATTAACTTCTCCTCAATGACGACTATGATGGAATGATCCAGGGTGATTCTTCTCTTATTTGCAGTCTTCTAAACGATAGCCTTTCTATTTTGATCATAGGAGTTTTCATAGATGTATGCAACCTCATCTACCAGGTCTGGTATCTGTTGATCACTCTAAGTGAGATTTTTTCCCAAGATTCCTGCGATGTAAATTTGTTCAAGGGTGGGCCCTCGAACTTCTTCGTTCTGCCTTGTAGATCCAACTTCTACTTGTTGTTCACTGGGAATCTGAGTATTGGGCAGGATAGAGGTGTCTTGTATGGACTTGTCACTTAATCGATCAATGATCGTGGAACTTTCGATTTCCTTTTGTGGAGGCTCGTCACTTGGGCCTACATCTATTTTCATTTCATTGGACTTTCCTATGTTGAGATTACCTTCTTTGGTTGAGTTGTTCCTTCTCCTGAGAGATCAATTGGAGATATCGTATATTCGGGATTACTCAACCCATTGGCGCCATTGGCGGCTATGAGACCAGGCTTGCTAGGTTATGTTGGAACTCTTTGGATGGTAACTGAAATTCTGGGACTTATGGAAGGATGCGGGTTATCCTGCATCTGTTTCATTAGTAGTTGAGACTACTGGTATAAAAGTGTGCCACTTTCTTGAGTTGTTTGATCTTCAGGGAAAAATCTCATTTGTACCGGGGATCCCTGATGAGCGTCTGTGACATCAATGTCTTCTTGGGGGTTATTTGTTTCTTCTTCCAATTCATATGCTACTGTTGCTTCAGGGTGTTGGCCAAATCCTTGAATTTCTTGCTCCAATAGTGTGGCCTACTCTTCATAGCTCAAAGCTCTAAACTTGGTTCCTCTAGGATCGGCTTTCATGGATGCCACCATATCCTAATCTTGAGCATTCTCGATGAAAATTCCATACTCAAACCGATCGTGGGCATAAGGCCAACAGGATGATACCTGTGACACATGTTGTAGGACCAATCCCTTGGGATCGTGTTTGCGAAATCAACCAGTTTGGAACTAAAATTCCAATTGAACTAGCCCAAGTTGTTTATCATGTGCAGTGTCTTTGACCATGTAGAAGCCAATATGGAATCCATATGGAATGAAATCCCGCTTCTTGTCTTTCACTAAAGTTGCATTGTATCCTTGTATGATGGTTTGATAGCATATTTCTCCTAACACTAGCTGGTCGGGAACATAAAGGGGTAATAAATGTGGCACCAAAACTCCTGATGTAGGTTTCTCGTTCGTCTAAATACCAGTGACCAATTTTGACTATGACCTTCTTTGCTTCGTTTGATAATCTAGGGCATTCTCTATTAAAGAGTAAGAAGTAAATGGGTGCAATAAAATGATCACGGATAGCAACATAGGATTTCTTGTACCTTTTTTCCCACAAGATGTTGTAGTATACATGGACTGCGAGCTCCAAAGGGTGCCAATTCAAGTCCATCCCAACAAAAGCGTTCCTAGTGCAGATGACATCCAGTAGATACAAAGCCATGTAGAAAACAAGGGTATCTCCTTCCTTTGGCGCCTGATCTTGGTTTATGCACTATGCTCAATTGTTTGGAGATGATAACACTCCAATTGAATTCGGTACCCAAAATGATGACTGTGAAACATAGAGGCATCCAAGCTTCCAAAAAATGGGAGCATTCTTTCTCCCCATGTAATCTGTAGAGAAGGGCCATGAGATAGGCGTATGGTTCCCTAAGATTGACCGTCGAGTAGCAGCTAGAAGTTCGGCTCATGAATTTCTTGTCTTCCCTCCACCACGATGCCAATATTTTTCTAGTGTCATGAGAGGCATACAAACTCACCACAAAATCAGTGTTCAACTTTTCTCCAGACTCATTGAGTTTGTAGTATTTCTAAACTTCTGATGGCAGGAAAACCCCGACCCATTCGCCATTGTCATCATTAATAAAAAAATTGTGTGCATCAATGTGATCAATGAGCCACTTTAAGAGATCGACGCAAGGGAAAACCGAAGACTAGCTTGCCACCATGTGCAGATAAGCCCTACAAATGTTTGGAAGGACCTCGTCATCGAGATTCCTTGTATCAGGGCCGTTGTGCAGAGTATATTTGAGGGGCTCTTCTCTATTGATCTTCTTGAACACTTCTTCCCAGCGAGGAAAAGTCATCTTTGCTCCAATGCTTGCCTCTATATCCCTGAAAGTTGGGGGATGGACAAAGGGCTCCTTGGTGATTGTCTTGATGATGGACACCGTCTTAGGAGTGAACTCTAGTTGTCTTGCTATTGATGGGGAGGAGCCTTCTCCTATTATTGGTTCTTGCAGCTTTGGTTCCCGTGGTGATTTCTTGGTGGATGGCTTCTTTGGAGGCATTGTCCCTGCAATCAAAATCACCTTTTAAACACATGTACAGAGCAACATCGGGTGAGAACATATACAAATGAAACGTAAATCCATAAGTGCACCCATACCTGTAATTCTTGCTAAGAAAATTGTTTAATACTCACTGGACTTCGGATGCTTCCTCTAGACTGGTGGCTTCATTCTTCTGTTTGTTCTAAATTCCTTGCTGTGTAGAGTGGGATCACACAAAAAGGACTCGAAAGAATATAACTGGGAGATACTACCAGTCATATCAATTAGTTAATACAGGTGATAAATGCATATTTCAAAATATAACTCTATCGGATTTCTTCCATTGAGAGTTAATTGGTTGACGATGGAGGCACATATGGAGATGCATTATATCTGTGAGTTTAACGGTTCCCTTTTGATTCACGCAGGAGCTAGTAACTAATGTGTGATCTATGAATTAAATAAAGATTTGAATGCAGAGTACTTGACACAGCTAGGGGTTAAACGTCACATAACATCTTACCTTCATAAGGATCAGGGATCGACTACTATTTTAGATTGTTTATCAATGTTGCTATTTTCTTGATAAAAATCCCGATGCTGGTGATGTTGGGATTGGTGATGTTTCAGGCGTCAGAAGTCGGTGATGGAACTCTTCTTTTGTGCGATGCTTATGATTACACTTCTCTACCGAATTCGAAAGGACCAACGTTCAGAAAAATATTTTTGGAGACGCGAAAGAGATACTCTTATCGGCCGACGCCGAAGAATGTCATCACTCGACTGCTTTGACTTCCCATACAATTTTCGCTACCTTAATATTTCACCGATACCGAACTTCTCAAATAAGCCAAGAGAAATCTAGGTCACTGGTTCCTTGATCATTCATGGTGTTCCTCAATATGGTTCTTAATATGCTCAAGAGAAACTTGGACATGTCAGATAAGAAGGTTATAAATCTCAAACCACGGTGAAAACAATCGAAGGTCTTACCAGATAAGTGGTCACAGAACTTTTAGGGTGTGTTAAGCACTCAACACAAGTATATTAGGTCTTACACTGCCTGTGCTATTTCCAAACCAACCACTAAGAAACAAGGCATGTACACCCCTCTTCCTACTCCTGAAAGGTGTTGGGGCTCAGAACTGTCTTATTCTCGTCCACCTTTCCCTTCATCATTCTCCACATTTCATCACCCCATTAACCTTTCACGATATCATTTCCATAAATATACTTGGAATTCACCTTATTATTCTCCACTTTATTCATTTTAGTATTTAAAAGGAATTTGTGATTAAATGTTATAAAATCAACATGTTTTCATATATATCTCAAATATGTGTGAGCTTTGTAATGTGTAGGAATATGAGAAGGATTAATTCAAAGGACTTCTCGAATACTTCCTCCGCCATTTCAATATTTGAGGAGATAATTCAAGCCCATTCCAAGGAGAAGATCATGGATATTTGGTTGGAATATCTTATCCAAGATATATGAGAGATATGTGTGAGGATTTGAAGGGATGATATTTTGTAATAATGGGAAATAGGTTGAGAGAAAAGTGGACCTGTAATAATGAGATGGTTATCTTATCTTCAAGGATCTCATGTATAAAAGAGAGTTCTCTCTCTTCATGAGAATTCAATTAGGAGAAATTAGAATTCAATCAGTTGTAAGTAGAGAGTTAGAGTATTCATTAATGGTAGTCATTAGGATTCAAAAGAGAAAGGCATTCTTAGCTTTGATTCATGGTTTTGGTTTTCATGCTTTCATTATTCTGTTATGAAGATTGATTTGATTATTGAATGTAAGATTACTTCATTGATGAGATCTCTCATATGTTATTATTCCATTCAACTCTTCACATGTTGTACTTTCTTTTCCTTCATGTTGTTCTCCATTTCTAGATTAATTCCTTCACGCAATTTCTCATTCCTAGATTAATTTCATTTACACAACTGGATTAATTCAATTCCAAGTCATGTGTTAGATTAATGATTATATTTCAGTCGTGTGTTAGATTAATGATTCAATTTCAGTTGTATCTTAAACATTAGATTAGATTAGTCCCGCTTCAATCTTGCATATACTTTGCATGTACCTCGTCAGTTTACGAAACTCGGGTTGACAAATTAGATAGTTGGGTAAATACTACAATGCAATTAATTCAACATTAGTTCGACCCAATGTAACGACTGTTGTTCCTCTTGTTTCGATTGTTGTTCCTTTTGCAGGTCGTGTTGTTTCTTTGAATAGAACAACTATCGTTCCCTTTACGATTGTTGTTCCTTTACAAGTGTTGCATCTCTGGAGGCTGGGTATTGAAAACGAAAGGTAAGAACCTACATAGGCGAAAAGTAAAACGCTTGTTCCAGTGCCTACCTTTGGTTGATGCATAGAGGTTGCTTTTAGGAAATCTTTAGAGCCCAACATTTTGGCACCGTTGCCGGTGATGTTGGAATTGGTGATGTTTCGGGCGTCGTAGGTCGGCTATGGAACTCCTCTTTTGTGCGACGCTTATGATTACACTTCTCTACCGAAGCTGAAAGGACCAGCGTTCGACAAATATTTTCGGAGACTATATGAAAAAGAGATACTCTTATCAGGCGACGTCGAAGGATGTCGACACTCGGCTGCTTTGACTTCCCATACAATTTTCACTACTGATGCCAAAATTCTCAAGTAATTTGGGAGAAATCTGGGTCATTGGTTCCTTGATCAGTCATGGTGTTACTCAAGATGGTTATTAATATGCTCAAGAGAAACTTGGACATGTCAGATAATAAGGTTATCAAGCTCAAACCACGGTGAAAACAATCTAAGGTAGAAGACAAGGTGGTACCCAAAAGGAAGTGGTCACAAAACTTTTAGGGTGTGTTGAGCACTCAACACAAGTATATCAGGTCTTGCACTGCCTACGCTATTACCAAACCAACCACTAAGAAACAGGGCATGTACACCCCTCTTCCTACTCTTGACAGGCCATGGGAATCCATCTGAATGGACTACATGTCGGGCCTCCCATCCACCAAGCAGGGAAATGACTGTGGTTTTGTGGTTTTTGATTGATTTTCTAAGATGGTGATTCTAGTTGCTTGCAAGAAGAGCATAATAGCATAAGCCACTACCAAGATCTTCTTTGAATAGGTCTGGGTACATTTTGGAATCCCACAAACCATTGTCTCAGATTGGGACAGTCGATTTATCAACACATTCTGGTCGAGCCTCTGGTCATTGTTGGACACTAAGCTCACCAAATCCATGGCCTTCCACCCCTAGACAGATGGCCAAACCGAGTTCATAAATAGAATGATCATGCATATCCTACGCATGTATAATTCCAATCACCTTCACACATGGGATGAGATTCTTCCCTGTGTCCAACATAGCTATAACCAATCCCTGGATAGCTCAACCGACCATAACCCCTTTCAGGTGGGGTTGGGATTCCAACCATTGGGTCCCATAGATGTTGCACTTCCCCTTGTGGTCACCTCAATCGAATCCTCTCTTGCTCCAGCTGAGGCTGGCAAAACCACCCGGTTCATTGAGAGGATCCAACACATCCACCAACAGGTTCAGGATATCCTACAGAAGTCCAATGACAAGTACAAGAAGCACCATGATCAACATCAGGTTCCACATAAGTTTGGTTGCACTTGCAGAAAGAACGCCTTACAAGACCCCATCAGAAGCTTCACCCACTCCATTATGGGTCATACACCATGACCAACATTGTGGGGGATAATGCTTTTGCGCTCAAAATTCCTCCTTTCCTTGTCCTACACCCAGTGTTCAACGTGGACCTCCTTTGGCCTTATTTCCCACCATTATTGGACACCTCAGACGTAGCAGAACAAATGACACCAATAGAGATCAACCTCAACTACATACAATAGGAATCCAGTGATCAGATTGTGGACACACATATCAAGGGCACTCGACAACAAGGGATCCATCTTTATCGAGTCGTCAAAGCAGGGCAACTCCTGCACCAAGGCAAGTGGCTCACCCGGGGCCAAATTCAGCAGAACTTTCCTCATCTGATGGGGAAACTCAATGCAATGGAGACCATTTATTCCTAAGGAAGGAGGATTGATCCAGGTGGATATTGGCGGCCACCCACCTTTTCCAGCTGGCTCAAAACAACTTTCTCGCAATTTTGATAATTTACTATTTTTAGCAGTTTTTCGGGTCCTGAACTTCCAGAGCCGTTTTGAGGCCCTAAACGACGTTTATTGTAAAAAGGCCTTGAGAGCCTCATTGTAATCATATTCTTGTGAATGAGTGAAGCTACCACATCTATTCTCAAATATAATCTACCACCATTCCAACAATCTTGTTTTCCATTGCATTTTACAGTTTCAACTTATTTCCTTATTGAATAGAAAACCAGTTTTACTGTATCTTTGTTATTCTGTGTTAAGCATCTGGTAATAATCTATATTCATTTCATTTTTCTCATAAAATATGGATTAGTAGGAATCTAGGTCTCTTTTATAGAATATATGGGCTGAATTCGATGGAAGGAGACCTATTGAAATAAGAGCATTAAGGCATCTCACATCATTCAACACGAGGTGAAAAGTAGGAGCTTGATGATTTGGAGGAAATCAGACAAAGAACATGTTCACAAACCAATGAGCCTGTGTGTCTTTCACATGTTCCATATGCAAGCGATACATGAAAAAGACCCTATGAATAACTGTTACACATCAAAATTACCCATTAGGATGATGGCCTAGTATCGTCATTACCAATGTCACAAGTGTCACATTTTGGCCGCAAGTGTCGCAAAATCATACTGTCATCTTGCCTATGTCATGTCTTAGATGAAATTATCAAGAACACTCAAAAGACACCTCAAAAGACTTGTTTTGAAGAGGAGAAATCATTTGAAAGAGAGTACAAGTCTTTTTCCATAGAAACAACCACTAAAAAATCAATTTTGGAAGGCATCGCTCCCCTATACACTGTCAGGGAGTGCCAACACTCTGTGACCTCTTTTGGGGGAGAGTTCCAATGATTTGTTCCCCATTATGAGGGAGCATTGACCTTTTTTGAGCGAAGTTTTGGATTGTTGAGAGAAATCATGGAAGAATTCCTTCATATCTGGAGTTGGTTGGATTCAGATCTGACGTCAAGGCTCGATCTTAGGGAAGATACAAAACTAAAGGAGAAGAATCCTCAACTTATCCCAAGAATATCTTAAGTGGTTAGGCCTCTCCAAGCCTATATAATGAGGCCTCTTCATGGTGAAAGGGTGAGACATTGAAGGTATCAAACTTATGATCTCATAAGGGAGATTTATCATTGAAGTATCATCATTTTGTGTGGATTACTTAAGAAAAGGGTTGGAAAAAGAGAGCTTGCTAAAGCTGCTGCACCTACATCTATGGCTTTAAGCATTTCACTTTGTTTTCATTAATATAAATCTATTCTTGGCCTGTTTCCTTTACATTTTGTGTAAGTTTCATGAACTTGTTTCTGTTATAGATCCATTATGAAGCTAATCATGGTATATTAGGAAGTATGTCTCGTTGCTTTTGCTCATTATATTGGTAGACCTTTTGAATAACTTGGAGATCAAGATCAACCTGGATCGAGCAAGGACAAACATCGGTAAAAGGTATTTACCCTTCTTCCTTCTTCTTCTTTGAATAGTTTAGCTTCATGAAAAGGAATGTCAGTGTCCACAATAACAATTTTCTATCTTAGTCATAGGGGTCTAGTATCCAAGAGGAAATCCACTTCTCCGTAGGGGGATTCTCCTGTAACAAAAATTGATGACTCCACTAGGCAGATCGAAGCTTTCAGTTTTGGTTTCCTAGATCTTGTTTTATCCTTTGCTCATATTTGAAATTTTTCATACCATGTCTCTGATTCTTATAGATGTGTTGATTGGATCTTTACCTCATCTCATACATTTTGAATTTATGAGTTTTCTTGAATTTTTGGATTTCTAGGAATTTTTCCAAATTTTTAGTGGCCAATGCCCCTGTACCTCTTCTACCAGAGCACTGGTGCTCCCTGCCAAGCTTACACAGAGCGTTGCAACACTCTAGTTCCTTTGACACCATAGCGCTACCCCTTTTCTATTAAAATCTTGTAGGAGCTTAATCTCTGAATTCATTTTCTTTCTATTTGCAATTACTCAGAGTCCTTACAACCTCAGTACATCTTTGTCTTGGCCTTCAACACTTTTCTTTCTGAGAATTGATCACCTTTTGTTTGGAATTTTGATATTTTTTCCTTACCTTGAAGTCACTCTTTGTCTTTGACGATTTAGAGTCAACTTACTATTTTCTCTCATTTATATGACTAAGTGAAAGATTTTGTAAGGAAATTCAAAGGTCTATGCACCTTTCCATTTGATCTTTGAATTCATCTTGTCCAAGCCTTCTTCCTACTTGTTTGAGATTTTTGGTTTTCTTTTTGGATTTGTTTTTTTTGTGTTTCTTGTTTGATCACAAGGAGAGTGTGTCTTTGTTTGTGTGAAGTTTTCTTCTGATTGTTTAAATCCCATTGACCTTAAAGTATGATTGGCATAGGAATCCTTACATCATATTTATTATCATTCACACATAATAAAAAGGATATATTTTTTCTGATTGGTTTTTGGATCTTAGAACAATTTTATGAAATGTTTTAGCATGATATTGGATTTGATTGATAAACAATTGCATGAGGATACTGCATCTTAGTGTTTGATAGTGGAAAGAACATTTTTATCCTTCCCTTAAATAGACATTCATTGAAAGAAAAGGTTTTTTATCATTTCTTATACATTTTTTGGGAATTGAGTCATTATACCATCATGTTTCACTTTCATACACCCCTGAGTAAAGAATAGCTGCAAAATTAATGCTAATTAAAATTGATCTAGAACATTTTGTTTTTGGAATCTTCCACCAACATTAGACTAGGATTAGCACTTTGGATTAGGCTATGAGTACAAATCTCCAAATTATTCAAAAGAAACATTAGAATCTTTCGATAGGGAGAGCAAATACAATTGTCGTATAGGCTTTCTGGGATCCCCCTCTAACACAGGGGTTACGCACGAGGTCAGGTTCGGGAGAGTTATAGAGATTATCCCTCCGTGGTTCAACCGTTCATAATAGTCAGATCATATATTGGGGGTTCTTCTTGAGGTTCAACTATTTTCATTTTTCCTTAGTGCTTCGTGAATTCCGAATCCATTCGAGGTCCTCTGGAGTTCTACTGGTCCACTTGTCCTCAGTTCTCTCAAAGGATTTCAGACTTGTTATCCTGCCCATACGTTCGCACTGGACTGTCGATTGTACCCGCCCAGGGGATGATTGTGAGTTGGTGTCCTTAGTAGCCATAATATTTAGGTTCTTACACAAGGTGATGGTGAAGGGAAGTCTCATTGTACCTGGAACAAACGTTGGTCAAACGCACTCGAGCTCCTTGGAGGGTAAATCCACAATTACTGTGTGGAAGCTTGCACCAAGGTGTAAGTTTGTTAAGAAGGTCACCATCATAACTGTTCCACCTACTCATATCCCCCCTTCTTGACTTGATCATGTGACATTTCATTTCATCACCAACTAGTACGATCATCGAGAGAAGGTTTTGTTTGCTTGGTTTGATTCCTAAATTTTTAGTGTATGTTGTTTCTTTTCGTTAGTCAGCCATAGATTTATTTTTTCGTTCCTTACTTATCTTAAGCAACATCGACCTTCACCATTCACGTAGGATGCAATGGTTACCCCCAGAATATCCTGAGGGTTATCTACCTTTTCTTCCCAATTCTTCAGAAGGACCTCCTGAGGCTCATAACGAACTAGGCTCTGAGGTTGGAAGCACACACTCTCTGGAATAGTTTTGAATTGTTTCTAATTATTTGGAATCTTTTTGAATAAACCCAGCTTTGAGTATTAGGTGAGAACCGCATATGCTACGGGTGAACTTGTCTGGATAGGTTTTTTTTATTGAAGAGACTAAGGTACCTACTGGACCTCAAACAGGATCTGGAGTGGAGGATCCCTTTTTCCAAAGTGAATCATTTAGGACCCCAACTCCTACTATTGGAACCTCTGGTTTTGGTTCTATCCCTTTGACATTCCGTGATCTATACAGTAACCTAGGAGCGAGTCCCGATTTCCCATGGCATCACAAGTGCCTGATATGTCTGTTAGTTATATGGTACCTTTAAATCACTTTACTGGTGCGACCACTAATGTCATCACCATTGCAAAACAATTGTTGATTGCTTCTCACTCAAACCCTAGTATCCAAATGGCCCATTCCACTATGGTCCCACATGTTTCTACAATCCCCACTAGAAATGTGACACCATCCCAGGTTCTGATTAGAACACCAATTAGACCAAATCCACCAGTTCCACTTGGGTACAGAGCTTTGAATCCTTCCATTACCAACACTACCTAGGTTACACCCGGAGGTTCTATCCCTACCCCTTTGTCTGGAGGAACTAGTCTTGGTATCTCTAATCTAGTTGGAGTCTCTGGTCATTCATTTTCTGGTTTCCAGATCCCTCTGGGCACTCAAACTCACGCTGGGGAGAAGCCTCCATTTGGGAGTCAAACTCAAATGGGGACACAATCTCAACTTGGGGGATAGTCTCAAACTGGAATCCCTAACTTGTCATATGGACATAATGTGACACCAAATCCTTGGCACATTCCTTTTCTGGGAAATCCACTATTCCTTGGGGGGAAACATCCTCAAGGAAAACAACAACCTTATATTCCTTATTGGCAAAATGACTATCCTCCTTATGGGAAAACCCAACAACTGACTTATAATCCTCATAACCCATTAGGTTATCCTCCATATCCACATGTTTCTCAACCATCATCAAATCTTGCTTATTCTGGTCAACAACAACCGAATGTAGGAGGACCTACTGGATATAATTATCCACCTAACCCAGTTTACACTCCTACTAGTGTCCCCATGCCACACCAATATCATCCTCACGTTAACTGACAACTACCATTTCTTGGGACTCTAGATCTTTCAGACTTGTCTTGGTTAACCAATGATCCTATATTGTATTATCCTTTTTGGCCAGTCATCCCTGCTAAATTATCTTCTGATATTCCAAAATTTGACGTTAATATGGAGAAGACTCGAACAATCATGTGATGATTTTCCATTTATGGTGTTCATCGAAATCCTTAATGGATGATTCTATCCGTTTACTTATTTTTTAGTGAACACTTACGGGCTCTGTAGCCAAGTGGTATATCAAAATTCCACGTGGTTCTTTCCAAGATTTCAACTCCCTTTCCGCGTCCTTTCTCACGCACTTTCAACTACCCATTCGATACGAGATGGGTACCTAACTCTTGAACTCCCTTTGTCAGAAAAACTCCATGCATATCTCTAATCATATTCATGAGTGGAGACGAAAACAAAGGTTGATCAAAGAAGTCATTCCTGACCAGTTATTGGCAGAATGGTTTACTAAATCACTGTTACCCCCGATTTCTCATGATGTTTCCATGGGTGGTGTAGTCACCGAGGAAGAGGCCATTGCTCGAGCTCAGTACTTAGATTTGGTTTATTCCCAGTATGGTACTTTGTATGAGTTATTCCCAAATGCTACCCATGCAAATACCAATCCATATAAACCATCATCCATGTCACATGGAGATGGAGTTATCGGCTCCATCAAAACCCAATCTATTTCCCAGTCAGCTGGAACGACAAATCGATCTGCTCCGACATCCACTCCTAGTTCGACCACACCCTCCTCTACCTCCCCCAAAACTCAAATCTCTGAGGTGAATGTTGTTCAATCTACCCCTTCACAAAAATCCAGAGATAAGAATAAGACAAAGAACAAACCAAAGAAGAATAATAAAAATGAACAACTGAAAGCTCAAAACCGACCACCTGTTAGCGAAAAGAAACCACAGAAGAAACCAAAATTCCCATGTCTTATTTTTGGTGATGATCACTACACTTGAGACTGTCCACATCACAATGAAGTGGCCAAAATGTTTAAGGGGAATTCCCAACCCATCATGCTTACTCATCCTTTTCCTCAACAACAATCTATGGTTTCTCAAACCCCCTCTCCAGGGGGCATTTCCAGCCACCCTTCTCATAATGAAGCCTCGACAAGTACCCATATTTATCTATTTAACGGGTTTGATTTAACCACCCTCTCTACAACATATGACACACTGGTTAAACCTGATAAAGGAAAAATCACTAACGGTACTTTACCAAATCCATCACCATCCTTCGTTAGTCCTTTGTCTAGGCCACTTTAGATTGAGAAACCTACGTTCGACTCTATATTACGCCCTCCTAAGATAATTATCCGTAAATCTACCTTTAATCCTAGTTCACATGATGCCTAGAACTACAACATTGTTGAATATTTGGCTCAAGCACCGTGTTCTATGTCTGTGTTAGAAGTTCTACAACACTGCCCTAGTCAACGTAGAATGCTCTTGTCTGCTATTGGCACTTTTGATCCTGATTCATCCAACAATATCATGTTTAACCTGGACAATTTTACATCTCGACTCTCCCACCAACTTTCTTTCCAAATTGTTGTTGTTGTTCAGAATCAACAAATTCACTGTACCATCTTGGATGAGGGAGCCTCTACTTGTGTCATGTATTTAGCATGTTGGAAAGTTTTAAAATTACCCACTCTTAACAAATCCCCAATGATGTTACATGCTTTTGATGGGAGAGGTTTTCATCCCCATGGACTCTTGTAGTCCCTGTCCATCCAGTTGGGTGGAAAAACTGTCACCGTTTACATCGAGGTGGTCGATGCTCCCCTCGATTGCAACTTGTTACATGGAATAAGTTGGTTTTATGCTATGATTTTCATTGATTCGCCAGTGTTTCGATGTGTACAATTTCCTCATCAGGGAAAAATTGTCACTGTCGATCAGTTAGATTTCTGTACACCCGACCCTCATGCTCCCACTACCAACAATATTCCATTCTTGGGAGATCACAAGATCATGTATGAAAGTGTTGGTATAGGATTGTTAAAATATTCCACCCTCATGGGTACCTTCCTTTAACCACTTCCTCCTACAACGCATCATATTTCCACAGTCAATATGATTTCGACTACGGCTTATCAGTCTTTGGAATCATCTAATCCATGGATTGTACCTATTCCTATAGAGTTCGATGTGCTAGGTGACACCATGCCACTTAGTCCATCCGAGGCTTCATATGTTGCTATTCAATCAACCTCTCCCTCTTCGTATGCCCAAAATCTCTTGCCACCCGACACCTACTCGATTCCATCTTGGTTAAATTCCTTGACGTATGCTTTTGACTACATTTCTCAAATATTTCCATCCAACGAATCTATCATGGAAATTATTATCATTGACGACATACCTTGGGATGATAACCATCATCGATCATCTTTTCTTCCACCTCTTGAATAAATATAGGAAGATATATACTCTATATTCCCCCCCGATTTTGTCGACTTTCCACAATCACCCATACTTACAAAAGATACTATTTTTGATGGGAATGTAGGTAACATTACCTTTATGGTCATTATTGACATTTTGATCAAGGAAGGTGTCATGGAAAATATTAATCTCAGTGTTAATTGTTCGCACAAGGAAGTGGTTTCTTATACCGCTTTATTTAAATAATTTCTTGATGTCTTCGCTTGGAGCTACGAGGAAATGCCAGGGATCGATCCTTCAATCATTGTGCATGAGATTAAAAACTAACTAGGTGTAAAACCTGTTCGACAAAAACTCCATCCGGTCCATCCGGAGAAGACCGTGGCTATTAAGGTAAAAGTTGAGAAATTATTGAAACCTGGCTTCATCTATCATGTCCCTTTGACGGAATGGGTTTCGAACATTGTTCTGCTTACTAAGAAGAAGGGGACCATTCGTGTCTGTGTTGATTATAGGGACCTTAATAAGGCTTGCCCAAAAGACAACTACCCTACGTCCTTCATCGACAAGATCATTGATAATTGTGTAGGTAGCGTGATTTTCTCTTTCATGGATGGTTTCTCAGGGTACAACCAAATTGACATTTTACCTATTGATCAACATAAGAGAGACTTCATCTGCCCATGGGGAACTTTTTCCTATCAAAAACTACTGTTTGGCCTAAAAAACGCTGGTGCCACATTACAACGGGCCATGTCATACACTTTCCACAATATCAAACATATTGTGGAACCTTATCTCGACGATTTATCGACCCATTCATCACGTCGATCAGACCATTTTGGTAATCTATGTGCTATTTTTCTTCGATGTTGGTTCTACCGCATTTGTTTGAACCCACATAAGTGTATCTTTGTTGTTGAATCAGGTCAACTCCTCAGCTTCATTGTTTCCAAGCATGGGATTCAGGTGGATCCCTTAAAAATCAAGGCTATCCTTGCTTTACCTCCACCTAATAATCTGACACAACTCCAAAGTTTGCAGGGGAAATCAAACTTTCTTCATCATTTCAATTGTAACTACACTGATATTACCAAAGGATTTATGCGATTGTTGCAGAAAGACACCCCTTTTTCTGGGATGACACTTCTCAACAATATTTTGCTCCTCTTAAGCATGCATTGAACAATGCACCTCTGTTTCATCCTCCGAAATATACGTAGGACTATATCCTTTACTTAGCATCCTCTACTTCCACTATTTCTATGGTGTTAGTTCAAGAGGATCCTATTGGTGAGAAACACGTGATATATTATTTGAGAAAAATTCTATCTGGTCCCGAGCTCCGATATTCACATGTTGAAAAGTTGGCTCTAGTAGCTGTCATCGTTGTCTAGAGATTACATCATTAAATTTTTCTATGCACCACCACAAATATCATGGAATCTAACCCCATGTATCACATTCTGACATTTCAAGTTCTTGGGGGAAAATATTCCAAATGGATCGTCATCCTTCAAGAGTTCAATCTCAAATTTGTTAAGTCCAAAGCTAAAAAATCTTTGGTGTTTGCGGAGCTTATCTGCGACTTTCCCCATGTTGATGAAGATATTGAGCCTAGAGATTCTCTCCAAAATGAGAGTTTGTTCCTCATGAGCACGTTCAACCCTTGGTATGGATATATCCTTCTTTATCTCCAAACCAAACGTTTTTAGCCCGATATCTCTCATGAAGTGTGTCGTCGTATCCTCCATCATTCCTGTCGCTACCTTATCGTCAGTGACACTTTGTATCATCGTGGTATTGATACTATCCTATGACAATGTTTGAATCATGAAGAGGATGAATGCATTATTAATGAATATCACCTTGGAGCTTTTGGTGGTCATCTTTATGGGATGGCTACAACTCAGAAAATCTTATGTGCTGGCTACTTTTGGCCCTCTATTTTCAAAGATTGTATTGAGGTAGTCAAAAAATGCCCACCCTGCCAAGTTTTTCACAAAAAGGCACGCACCCACCCCACTCCGCTACATCCCATTATTTCCATCGACCCCTTTTCCAAATGGGGCATTGATTTCATGCAATGTAAGCCTACCTCAATTGAGGGGCATGGTTACATCATCATTGTCGTCGACTACTTCAAAATATGGGTTGAGGCTATGCCTACCTTTCTTAATGATGGTCATACTGTAGCTCTTTTCTTCTTCAACCACATCATCAATCGCTTTGGTGTTCCACAAGCCATTGTCACTGATCATGGTTCACACTTTCAAAACCAGATGATGAGTGAGTTTCATGACAAATTGGGTTTTCTCCATGAGAACTCATCCCCTTACTATCCTCAAGAAAATGGACAAGTTGAATCCATCAACAAAGTCCTTAAAACCATGATTCAACATATGGTAGGGGAAAACAAGACATCTTGGCATATACAAATTTTCTCTTCTCTCTGGGCTTACCGTATTTCAATGAAAACTGCTACTGGATTCACTCCTTTCCAACTTGTATATGGCATAGAAGTTGTTTTACCGATCGAGTGCGAAATTCCCTCATTGAAACTCAAAGTAGAACTCCTGCCTCGCACTTGTATATAATAAGAATGCTTCTTACACCTAACCAGGTTGGATGAAACACGTCGTGATGCCACTCTCATTAACAAGACATATCAAAAGTGAATCAAGAATTAATACGAAAAATCCAGCCACCCTCGTGCTTTTGCAGAAGGAGACCTAGTCCTCGTTTATGACCAGAATCATGATAAATTAGGGATGGGTAAGTTAGAACCTCTATGGCATGGTCCTTACATCGTGAAACATGTTCTACATAGAGGTGCCTACAAGCTAGTAGACTACGACGAAATTTCCCTGGGTGAGCCCTAAAATGGGATTTACCTTAATAAGTACTATGCATAGAACATCTAGCATGCGTGCTTTGTACACTATTGTATTTTAGTTTGGTGTGTCTTTTCTTTTGCGTGCTCGAGTTTTTTCCTTAGCCTCTTATAATATGTCTTGTGTTTTCATGCACAGATGACATCTTCCTTTCCTATCTTTGTCGGGTTTGCAGATGGCGCTAGTCGACACACCCAAAACATTGGTTCTGCAGCTTGGATAGTTTACTACTCTGATGAGTTGGTGAGTTCAGGAGGTATTTTCTTAGGATCGACAACTAACAACATGGCAGAATACCATGTTGTCATCAGACTTTTAACCAAATCCTCCTCCCTAGGTGTTTCTCGTATGATCGTTAACCTAGACTCTCAACTCGTGGTCTATCAACTTAATCGAATCTATGCTATTCGCAATCCTATCCTACTATGTCTCCACTTATGAGTTCATCATATTGAACGAATGTTTGATTTTATCGAATAGAGACACATACCAAGAGAACTCAATACCATTTCAGATTCATTAGCCAATTACATCATGGATCGATATCTCGCACATAGATAAGGTTTCATAAAAGAAATAAATCATAAATCACATGTAAATTAAAACACATCATATTTAAGACATCATTTAGGCACTGTAAAAACTTAGATATGTATATATATACGGCGTGATAGAAAATGTTTGATTACATAAAAAATGTACATAGAAAGGAAAAATGTTGGGTCCTCGTGCCCATAACATCGTCATAAAGACTATACAAAAACTATCAATGAGGTCCTAGTCCTCCCACATCACATTTTGCTCTAAGTAGCACACCACCGCACGGGCTACTAATCTCAGTAAAGAATTAATACTCTCAGGGACTCCCACTATGTGTCTCTCAAAGTGCAAGGGCACATCCTCCCTCTCAAGAGGAGGGATACCCGTCGTAATACGACGGAGGTTTGTCTCCACTTCTTGGAGACCCCCTGCCGCTACTGCTATCTGAGCATCCCCACGACACCCCAATGCTGGTATCTCTTCTAGACATTTTTCTCCCCTGTCTACATGATGAAACAATACATCCGTTAGAAACTCTTCTATGTACCCAAAAAAAATAATATAAGTTTAAAAAAAAAAAAAACACTTGACAAGATCATTTTTGGTTTCTTACTTGACGCATCCCAGTCCACCCCATATGGAAGGACCAGGTCCATACTTCCCCGAAAATCCACTCCGACATATGGGAAGTCTTCTATCACAATCAATTGGCATCCCAGCCAAGCGAAGAAGTCACCAATGAACCTGAACTCTGTCTTTGATTCTAATCTCGGAGACAGGCTAGTCCATCACTCCATACGTGGTTCTCCCACTAGCTGTACTGCTAATGAAATCTGAGGTTGCATATGAGGAATGCGTTCTAAGAAGAAAAAAACCAAGAATGAAACATACTCGAACTGCTTCTGTTGCCTACTCTGCATCTCGTAATCTGCTCCTTCACATTCTGAAGGAACCCTGCACTCCAGTTAAACAGTGTTGGCTCTAGACAGTGTAAGCCATAGGCCACCTATGATCTTGAAACTAAGTGTGAGATGGTACTTCCCTCTATACTCGTAATGGAAAATATAATGGACCAAAGAGGTAGATCCCTGATGTCTTTGATTGTGATTCTACCTCCCACTAGTCTCGCTCCTGGGACACAATGGTTTGCCAGGTACTCATATACAGGCACGGGAAGTTCCCTTTGTCCGGATGAAAATATGGGGGCCCATCTTTTCTATAGTCAAGTTAGGAAGTACACATATTCCAACTCAATGGTAAGAAGCTACATTCCAATTTGGAACCCTTGTTCCGCAACGTTCCACAGCCCGATCATATACTTGAGAAGAAGAATCTCTTTCTTCATCTTTTGCATTTTAAAGAACTTGAGGAGACCGCAATTCCTCAAGGCAGCCCTTGATCAGGGAATTTTCAAGGAAGCCACATCATCAAGATCATGCTCTCTTTCTTTCCACTCGACCATGAATTTTTCTGAAGTTACCTGCAATCATCAACAACCAAAAATTCATTACTCACTTGTTTTTGACAATTTTTGGGCAATTAAAAAAATAAAAAAATAAAAAAATTCTCTTTCCATGAGGCCAACGCCCCCTTTACATGCACATCAAGGAACCAACGCATCCTTACAATATCCACCAGAGCACTCTAAAAACTAACAATGGTTCCCTTAACATTCTGAGAGAGAGCTGGCCTTTTTGGGCGTAATTTCTTGTGTTTTTTAGCAGCGCCCTCTCCACCACTACATCAGAGTGTTGGCACAGACTTTACCAGCTTGCAAGGGAGCTTACAAAATCAGGCAACACTCCCCCTCTAATTCTAGAGGAGCATTGACCCCTTTTGGGTGATTGAGACAACCCAGGGCATCATGTTTTGCACCTAATTATTGCCTTAAAATAAAATTTGAACCGTACAAATTAAAGAGAGGAAGAAGAGTGTTAGGCGAAATATATGTCGTTATAATAACGTTGTAGTACTTGCCCAACCATTTAATTGTCAACCCGGGGTACGTAGACTGACGAAGCACACACACTGTATATGCAGGACTGAAGTAGAACTAATCTCATCTAATCTATGTTGCTGAAATCAAACTGATCTAAGAAAGCATTGAAACAATAACTAGGAAAGCATGAAATTGCCTAAGGGAAATACAACATGTGAAGAGTTAACACAATGAGCTCATACAATACATCAATCTCAAATCATATTACAATAATCACTGACAAAACATGAAAGAATAACAAAGCTAAGAATCCCCTTCTCCTGATTACAATCACATCCTAATTGAATTCTAATTCTCATTCCTAATTCTCATTCCTCATTTTCTAATTGAATTCCAATCCTAATTGAATTCTAATGAAGAGAGAGCACTCTCTTATATACATGAAGAAGATAA
>JZKD02S1854094.1:429411-459471 GCA_000966675.3 Picea glauca
ACCCAAATGTATTTATGAAAAGGGTATGACAAAGGTTTAATTGGGCGATGAAATGTAAGGAATAGTGAAGGGAAAGGTGGATGAAAATACGACATTTCTGAGTCCCAACAAAGAGCACCAACCTGGTCCAAACAACAAGGAAAATAGCTGACCGTAGCTCCGGCACTGAACAATGCAAGATTCACCCTCGAAAGCACAAATTCTCCACTGCTACAAATATTTTCACAAATGAAATGGTAAATGATATTTTTACCCCGTTTTACTATTATAAATTTCATTTTTACCTAAGATATAGTTATTTTGGGGTTTTAAAATTTTTGTGGAGGCCTTATTAATACATTGGCATGCAGTTTTGACATTATTGGCAGGTTTCAGAACAATTTTGTTTATTTATCATCTTGTCACATTCACGAGCATAATCTTAGTTCGTTCTCAATCTCAAAAAACATAAGAACGCACCAAATAAACTTTTATCTCTTTTTCGGACTCGCATGCATACATGAAAAAGGAACCCCTTGGAGTCGTGTTTAATCTCTTTTCAGACTCTCTAAATGTGAAAAGATTGTCGAGTGATCTTGCTTCCTTTCCCACTCATTAAAAGGTTTGAAAGGGTGTCTTTTGAGTGATAATTTATCGCTTTTTCTGCCTCGCGAGACTAACATTACGAAAAATGAAAACACTAGAGTCGTCTTTAAGTCATTTTTAGAATCTCTTAATATGAAAAACCACCAATTTTACCTTCTCTGGACTCGTTAAACAATCATACATTGAAGGGACCATACGAGACCGAACCCTTACTTCTTCGAGTTCGTTAAACAAAGGAAGAGGGACTTACCGAAGGTGAGTTATATTGAGCATGTGTTACCCTCCTCGAGCTCGTTAAATCAAAAAGAGGTACTCGTCTATCTGGATGGGGGTGGAAATTGAAAGAAGCAAGCCAAGCCATTTTTGAGAACATTACAAGTAACCCTTACAATCATCCTTGAACATGACACTTTGTCTTTGCATGCATTTTAATCTGTTGAACCTCTGCACTAAACCAATCCTCTGAGTTTTCTTACTCCTTTGGGTCACCTGAAAAAAGTCACTGTATCCATTGCATCATCTTGTTTTGGTCCATGTCATGTTTCTGTTATTGTACCTCAGTGTTCAAGGGAAGTATTTGCCTCAAGAGTCAACCATAAAAAAATTCTTGTTTCAATACCCGTGTCAGTCCATGCTCTTTTGATCCACCAATTGAATCTCTGTGTCAGTTTTGTGTCATTGATGGGGGATACATCAAGGCCCTCCTTCGATGAGTCTATTCCTTTTGAATTCAGCACATTATCTGGTAACTAGACTTAGAAACCAGTTAGTACCTTGGGACCTGCATGCCTCAATGGCACACCTCCTCGCATCCGAAAATGGGTTAACATCATTGACCTATGATCGGATGATTCCACAGATGTTCGACTTCAGCTCATCCATTCACATTCATTGGAATGTACTAGAGTACCTTGGGAATCATTGACATCAATGGTGATTTCCCTCGTGCTTGTTAATGGTTAACCTCATTGACCGATAATAAAGTGGTTTGTGCCATGTTCGACATTAGGACATCTATTCACATGGTTAGATTTGTACTACATCAAGATCGGTAAGAAGACCCTGGGTTGATTCATCACTCTTATATGTACTTTTCCCAGGTTGCGATGAAGTTTATTTTGAACATTAACACATATACTGTCACATAGATCCACTGTGTATTGGTCGTGGCTATGTCTTGTCATTTTGTAGATCCACTGTATATTCTTCGTGTCTATGATCAGTTCAGGTCATAGGATTATAGATCCACATTGTATCTTCAGTGGCTATACCTTTTTGTCAATATAATTATGGATCCACGGTGTATTTTATGGTGGCCATACCTTGAAAGTATTTATCACACAAGCATAGGTATGTCTACCTTAGGTTTGAAACATGTCATAATATTTGTTTGATGGTTGTGTGTAGCTTCTTCCAGGTTCTCTCAGTCCATACCCTTTCTAGAAAAATCCTACAAAGTACTTCAGTCATCAGTTCCCATCTTCTGACTTTGCACTTTGGGGGGAAATCTGTTACACATCAAAATTACTCATTAGGATGATGGCCTAGTGTCATCATTATCAATGTCGCAAAATCATACTTTCATCTTTCCTATGTTGTGTCTTGGATGACATTATCAAGAACACTCAAAAGAGTTGTTTTGAAGAGGATAAATCATTTGACAGAGAGTACAAGTCCTTTTCCATAGAAACAACCACTAAAAAATCAGTTTTGGAAGGCAACGCTCCCCTATACACTGTCAGGGAGTGTCAACGCTCTGTGACCTCTTTTGGGGGAGCGTTGCAACGCTTTGTGCCCCATTCTAAGGGAGCACTAGCCTTTTTTGAGTGAATTTTTGGATTGTTGAGAGAAATCAGGGAAGAATCCCTTCATATCCGGAGTTGGTTGGATTCGGATATGAGGTCAAGGATTGATCTTAGGGAAGATCCACAACTAAAGAAGAATCCTCAACTTATCCCAAGAATATCTTAAGTGGTTAGGCCTCTCCAAGCCTATATAAGGAGGCCTATTCATGGTGAAAGGAGGAGGCATTGAAGGTATCAAACTTATGATCTCATAAGGGAGATTTATCATTGAAGCATCATCATTTTGTGTGGATTACTTGAGAAAAGGGTTGGAAAAAGAGAGCTTGGTGAGGCTGTTGCACCTACATCTATGGCTGTAAGCATTTGACTTTGTTTTCATTAAGATAAATCTATGCTTGGCCTGTTTTATTTAAAGTTTGTGTACATTTCATGAACTTGTTTATGTTATAGATCCATTATGAAGCTAATCATGGTAGGGTAGGAAGTATGTCTCGTTGTTGTTGCTCATTATATTGCAGGACATTCTAAAGAACTTGGAGATCAAGATCAACCTGGATCGAGAAAGGAAAAACGTCGGTAAAAGGTATTTACCCTTCTTCCTTTTTCTTCTTTAAATAGTTTAGCTTCATGATAAGGGTCAATGTCCATAATAACACTTTTCTGTCTTGGTCATAGGGGTCTAGTATCCAAGAGGAAATCCCCTTTTTCGTAGGGGGATTCTCCTGTAACAATAACAACCAATAAGGAAAATGACTGACAAAGGAGATGAAATGATCAATAATTCTAATGGCATCCAAGAAAATGCATGAATCCTAATGTGTGAATATATTACTTTCCGTCGAACACAAGGGAAACCACCCAGTCAACGACCAATGGTGAAATGTCGACTGCTAGGTTCAAGGTTACCTACCAATGATGAAAATAGGACCAGGGTGCATGATAGGTGTTAGCGTCGGAAGTCACTCCTGGATTTCTTGCAGGAGCAGAGCCCGACACCCATCAGTTTAATGTCACGGTTTGTTTGTAAAGGGATGATCAAATGGAGATGAAGACTCTAGGAGATATTACTCTAACTCAGGGACTAGGTTTGGTACGCAAGTAACAAAGGAGGTCTCAACCTAACTTCAGCCAGTGCATTGATTAAAATATGGACAGGTGGAAGACTTAGTAAGAAAGGTGAACAAACTGCTTCGGGCAACGGGCTTTCGACAGTTTGTGGAAGAAAGGCTCTGAATGCAAGCTCCGCTTGGTTCAGGGTCTCAAGGAACCGAAAGGGGACTTGACTGGATCCTCCAATTCCAAGTCACTCAGTGCTCGGAAAATCACAGGAACTGATTAGAGACAGCGCAACTGTTACAGTGATCCATTAAAACATCATCCTATAACAGCTATAGCTCGACTGGACCCTCCAATTCCAAGTTTCTCTAACATAGTGTACACAAAGGAATGAAAGAAACTAGCATTCATAAAGAAAGAAGTCTCAAAAGTCCATACATAACCAGATCAACAGTGCTTTGTTAAAAATTTACAACCGGGAGCTCTGCTTAACCATCGATAGATTACAAATTACAAAGACTGTGTTGATATACTCAGAGAAAATTGCCTCACAGAGGCGCGTGCGGTCATCTGAATCTTGGTGTCCTTTCAGTCAAAATCGGGCGGGCTTTCTCGGTCAGACGCCTTCTTAACTGCGCATGGCTCCTGCAGGTGGAGTAGTTGAGCCAGTAAATGCTGATTTAGCATGCACAGACCTCCTCTGGCTAGATGAGGAATCGACATGGATTCTTTGAAGAACTGGGTACATAGGACTCTCTCGAGCAGACCACCTGCCAGACCTTCCATACCTTACACTTAATGCATGAGGAGAAGTTTCACCTACCCCTTCTCGCCTTTATTTACTCCAAGCGAAGGCTGGGAATGGGATCGTATCGGATGGTACTAGGAGATCGAGATGATCCTTTCGGCAACTGGACTCGGTGACTCTAGACCCTTTTAATATAGCTCATTTCTTTCCCATGTGCCTATGGGCTGTGACCCCGTGCTTATTTCCAAAGCGCTTTCGACATTCGCGAATGGAGGGAGTTAATCCCTTCTTCTTGAAATCACGACGAGAAAAACGCCGAGACGACTTAATCTAGCGCCACGCATCCTTCTAGATCTGACAGTTCAGAATCCTTCTCATGCTGCTGTGGGCCCGGGCCTTGAATGCTCTTGGCACCTCGCACGTCGCAAAGTAACGAAGCTTCTCTTTGTACATTGAAATCGCAATGGGCGAAACGCCGAGGCGGCTTAATCATGCGCCAGGTGTCTCCTGTAGATAGACGACTGAGATCACCTCGGCAATACTGTGGGTCCGAGTCCCGTACGCCTTCGACACTTCATGTTTCGCATCAGGAGGAGGTTTTCTTTCATGCTTCGAAGCTATGAAAGTAGAAACGTCGAGATAGCTTGGTCGCGCGCCACGTGTCCCTCTGAATGGATGGCTAAGATCACCTTCGTGATACCGTGGGCCCGTCATTAAAAGTTCTTTTCACTTTGTGATTCTCAAGCTCGTGGGTCAAAGTACTTAACACCTCTCGCAACTCGCGGCTTCATGAGTTGGAGTATCGAACTTCGGCCATCTCCCCTCTCGAGGTCCCGAGACGTGATGGTCAACGAAGGTTGACCCCTCTGGGCACTTTTCGTAACTCGCAATCTCACACAACCAAAAGACATGGTCCGTCCGTTGAACTCACGAACCCCGAGTTCGAAAAACACTGCTGCGCTTATACAGATCGTGATTGACGCCTTTAGAAAGAATTTTTGTGCTAATCTTGGCACGACTTAGTTAATCTGTGATTTACCATCAACCATTGTTCTGCTCTGACGTTGGATCCTTTCCATTGAATAATGCAATGCCCGCTCACTTGATTTTAAGTCCGAAAAGGACTTCTCCTGTGTGCTATGCTTGGGCTCTTCTCACGCAACTTGTAGATCTGAACACTCTTAGGCTCGAGAAAAAAAATGTCACTAACATTAGGCTCCACGGGGGATAGAGTCGTCCCTGTAATGCTCTAAGAACTCCTTCTGCAGCTTCGGTGCCTTGCTATTGGGCTATGGAGTCACTTATTTAAGCTGAAAACATACAAAAGAAAACAAAGAAGTAAAGGACAATATTTACAAACCAAAGGAGCCGTCAAAGGCTCAAAAAAAATATTTCTTCAGAAAATGCACATTCAATGGGCTGTTGAAAGCTTCTTCGCCCTCCAGACATTTCAACCCGTATGTATTGTTTGAGAACACCTCAAATATTTTTAAAGGGTCGGTCCAGAGGGCGTCAAACTTGTCGTGTTTTCCTTTATCCTATCTGGGGGAATCCCACTTAAGTACCAAGTCCCCGATCTCGAACTCTTTCTTTCTGATCTTTCTATCAAAAGCTTGCTTGATCTTTTGTTGATGACTATAAGCTGTGTCCCTCACCTGATCCCTGATCTGCTGCACCTCCACTATCTGATGAATTCTTCTGATCATATGATCTGGTTCCCCCTCATATTCTTGAAAGAACTTTGCCACAGGTAAGGCGAGCTGAGTAGGGAAAACTGCCTCTGTTCCATAGACCAGCTGAAACGATGAAGTGCCCAGAGATTTCTTCGTTGTCACATGATCAACCCATAGAGCAAACTTCAACTTCGAATCCCAGGACCTTTTGTTGTCTTCTATCAATTTCTTGATGATCCTTATTAGGCTTTTGTTGGAGGACTCTGCTAAATCATTTCCCTGAGGATAGTAGGGAGTGGAGTGAACTAATGAGATCTGGAACTGCTCGCAGAACTTAATTAAAGGCTCAAACTTGAAAGAAGCAGCATTATCGGTGATGATCCTGCTGGGACAGCCAAATCTGGCTATGATATCTTTCAGGAAGCTGATAATTACTTTGTGTGATGCACTTTTGGTGGGGACAGATTCTATCCACTTGGTGAAATAATCTGTTGCAGTCAGGATCCATCTGTGCTGACCACTTGAGGTTGGATGAATTTCTCCGATGAAGTCTAACCCCCACTACTGAAAAGGTGTTGAAGCTACTATAGGCTTCGATGGCAGCGATTTGAGCTGTTGTTTTCTTGAGAACTTCTGACATTTGATGCAAGCTCTGATTTCTTTGCAGACATCAGGGAATAAATTGGGCCAGTAATATCCAGCTCGGAGGATCTTATGGGCCGTGGTCTTCCAGAAATGATGACCCCCACAAAGGTTGATGTGGAAATCAAATGTAACTTTCTGGGCTTCTTGTGGGTCCAGGCACCTTAAAAATACCCCTAAAGGGTCTTTCCAGTACAAGGTTTGGTCAATAAGGAAATATCTGACTGCCTTGAGCTTTAGAGCTCTTGCCTTGCTTTTTCCCATGCCATCAGGGGGCCTCAATTCTTATAGAAAGTACAAGATATCCTTGTACCAGGGGCATGTTTCTAGTGATAAAGCACCTGGGGAACTTTTGTTGGATGACTCGTCTTGCTCATGGATGTAGTTAACCCCCAAGGCCTTGCAATTAGATTCAGCTAGCAACTTGGCCAAACCCTGCCCCTTTATCAACTTGGTGGGCTTAATCTCCATATCAAACTATAGGATCTTGGCGATCCATTTACTTCTCCTCCCATCTATGTCAGGCTTTACAAGAATGTCCTTCACTGAGGCTAAAGGCACGAATGCAGTGACTTTTGAGTGAAAGACATAGACTCTGAAAGATTTGAGAGCTTTCACTAAGGCATAGGCCTGCTTCTCCATGATCTCGTACCGGATTTCAACATCTCTCAATGCCTTGCTGAAGGAGGCAATAGGTTTCTCTTTCCCCTGATCATTTTTCTGCAACAAGACTGCTACTACTGTATCACAAGAAGCAAAAGAAAAAATCAAGAAATCTTTAGAATAATCAGGACTGACTAGCACAGGTGCCTTAGTCAGCGCCCTCTTTATTTTGACAAAAGACTCCCTGGGATCAATAGTCCATTTCACTTCATGGCCCTTCCTGAGCATGGTTGTGATGTGTTTCACCAACTCAACAAAATTAGAAATAAACCTCCTCAGAAAATTTATCTTCCCCAAAAAGGCCTGAACTTCTTTTTTAGATCTGGGAAGTGACAGGGTATGGAGTGCTTCTACCCTACTAGGGTCAATCTTTACTCCCTCTGCTGACACTATATGGCCTAATAGCTTCCCTTATTTCATAGAAAACAAATATTTATTGGGGTTTAAAGATAGGCCAAACCTCCCACACTTCAGAAAAACCTTCTTCAAGTGGCAGCAGTGCTCCTTGTCCATCCTGGAGAAGACTGTGATGTCATCCAGATAAATTACTACAAACTTGTCCTTTTCCCTGATGAAGGCTATGTCCATGGCCCGCTGAAATGTTGCTCCTGCATTCATCAATCTGAAAGGCATTTTGGCATACATGAATGTACCCCAAGGAGTGATGAAGGTTGTTTTTCCCCTGTCCTCAGGCATGACTGATATCTGATTGTAGCTAGAGAAGCCATCAATCATGGATATCCTGGATGCGCCAATGACCTTCTTCAATATGTGTTCCATGTTGGGCAGGGGATAATTGTCTTTCCTTGAGCTTCTGTTCAGGTTCCTAAAATCAACACAGAGTCTGATTTCCCCACTCTTCTTTCTTACTGGAATCAAATTGGCCACCCAATAGGAATATCTTAAGGGGACAATAATTTGGGCATCCAACAGCTTCTTCACCTCTTTCTCCATGACAGGTAGCAACATGGGATTTATCTATCTCAGCTTTTGCTTGAATGGCTTAGCCTCTTCTTTTAGTGGGATCTTGTGTTCAATGACAGATGTGTCATACGTCTTAAGATCTTCGTAGGTCCATGCAAACACATCAGCAAACTCCCTCAACAACTCAATATATTCATCCCTCTGCTCCTTAGTCAAACTCTTTGACAACTTGACAAACTTAGGCTCCCCCGGTGTTCCAATGTTGCACTCAGCTATGTCAGCATCATCACCTGAAACTCTTCCCTTTACTGCCACATCATTCTCATCAAACAATCTCTCTAATGGGACCAGTCCCCTTGGAATGTGATTGCTAGGCAACTCAATAATGTCATGCTTTGCTATTTTACTCAGCAACTCACCCCCATCCAACCTTTCCTCAGAGACGGAATCTTGATCGATATGCAGCTCTGAAAACTCTTCGACAGTCTCCAAGAATTTCTTGATCTCAAGATCATCCTCAAACACCTTCCAATGCTTTACATTGTCGGGTATGGAGGGCCTGTATTTTACTTCTACATCGTACCTGAGCTTGGGCGGCAAGGGTACTTTGAAAATGCCTGCTGATGTAGCCAAGGAATCTGCCACTGCATTCTCTTCTCTCGAGATGAAAGAAATGTTAAATGCTAAGAAGAAACTGTCAATTAGATCCCATACCTCATTTATGTAACTCCTGAGTCGAGGATGTTTGGCCCGATAAGAGCTTCTGATCTGCTGGACGACCAACTCGTCATCTCCGAACACTGCTACCCTCTTGAATTCCCATTTCCTTTGCGGCTCTTAATCCTAGGATAAGAGATTCATACTCTGCCACATTGCTGGTGGTTTCAAATTCCAGCTTGTATGATAGGGTTATAGTCTCCTGAACAGGTGACACAAAGACCACCTGAGCTCCAACGCCTTCTAGGGAACAGGCTCCATAAAAAAAAAATATATAGATTGGGGTGATGGAGGGAGGAACTTCAGGGGAAATAGTGGGCTGCTTTATGAGTTTGAGAGGAGGCTCAGGGGCATGGGTGAGCTGTAGTAAACTGGATCCTAAATCAGTGTCTAAAGCAAAAATAGGATGGTTGGTAGGGTTGGCTTCATCGCTAATTATGTAGGCCAGCTGAGCTTCTCTGTATAGTCTTCTATGCTCTCCTCCGAACACTGGGATAGTAGCATATATGAGGTCCATCTGCAAGGTTCACCCCAGTCTGTTTATCCAAGATCTTGACAACAACATACCGAATTTGGGGGGGACATCATCCACTACAATATCCATGACTACATTTTTCATGGGCAACTGAAACAAGGTCACAACCAGGTCTTTAATAACTCCAAGACACTGGAATCTCCTGGAGTCAAAGGAATAGAGGTCATGATAGGCTTGGGTGACTTCCAGTCCTAATTATTCCATGACAGTTTTGGGCATGAGGTTGTGAGAAGACCATGAGTCCATCAAGCAGTTGTGCAGTACCTTGTCATGTATGTTCAGGGAGGTATAGAAGGGAGGGGATGAATCGTCTCTGTTTTCTACCATGGGACCTAGGATGATGGCAGGCTTTTCATCTTGCAAATTGATGGAGTCTGTGGGAAGGATTGAGACCTCAGACTGTAAGATATTAGAGAAGCATTTTTTAAATTCTTCATGTTTAATTAGCTCGGTGAGGGGCACAGGGATTTTGACCTTTTGAATCTCATGTTCGAAATTAAAAGAAGATGTAAGCTTTGGGGTCTCTCTTATTTCCGAAACACGAGTCTAGACAATGGGAGAGAGGGGTTGGGCCTTCTTACCTTTGTGAATTTCTGCTACTTCATCGGCAAGTTTCTCTGTCCTGGTGGAATTCTCAGGAACATTAGGCGCTATTGTTCTTTTGTTGGACCTCAGGTTATACCTGCCTCGACCGCCGCTAGCCTTGTCTCCTTTTCTCAATTCATTTAACTGACTGTTCATGAGAGACTCCTCGTATGCTGATTGAGTGAGATGAGGAAATGGATGAGTGTCTCCTAAGCAGTGGATTTTGGGCTCAAGCTCATTTGTTTCCCCTTCTTCATCTTCGGCCACAAAATTGTTCTAAAAGGGGGCCTGAATTCTTTGGTCGTCTCTGTCTCTTCCCCTTTCTCTTTTCACATTCGTGGGAGTAAAATTGTTTGGGCTCCTGAAACCTCCCTTGTTTTGGGTGTTCTAAGGGCCCTTGTATGCTTTCCTCCCTTCCACTTTCATTCTTTCCATCTCTGTGGATAGATACTTCACCATCCTGGTCAGTTCGTCCACTTGCGGGTGAGGCAACGATGGGCTAGAAGTTGAGGCCTCGTATTTTCCATTTCTTCAGTCTGCGTCAGCTTTGTTCCTCAGTCTGTCAACTGCTAATATGTTGGATTCCACTTCTATAGCCACATCTTGCATTTGAGCTAAGGAGGTGGCTCTTATTTCTCTTAATAAAAGGCAGAAGTCAGGGTTAAAAGAACTAGCATAGGAAATTTGGGCAGATGCTTCTGAGGGCTTTATCTCTGTAGGAATTTTTTTATACATCTTATTGAATCTTTTGGAAAAGTCAGAGACAGACTCTCCACCCATCTTCTTCAGAGACCCAAACTATGTCAAGTAATACATGAAATCCTTTCTATCTCCCCACTGCCTCAGGAAGACACTATCTAGGGCTTCAATTCCAGCAATAGATCCGAGGGCCAGTCCCGTGAACCATTTCCTCACCTCGCCATCCAAGATCTGGACAAAAAATATCATTCAGACGTCTTCATTTTCAATGTTGAGGTTTTCTACATAACCGTAGAAGGCAGCCAGGTGCTCTTCGACAGTTATGTCTCCTTCCCCAGTGAACTTGGGCATATACTTCAAGTAGTCTCCAGCAGGGAGAGGATTCATAGGATGGGGTAGGATTAAGGTAGCATATTTGGAAGTGAATATGGCTTCCATTCTATTCAAAGGGGGATTAGCACCAGCCATAGGGATATTAGGTGGGGGAGAACTCAGAGGAGAAGGAGTTCGTGAAGGGGAAACTGGGACTGAGCTTCCAAGGAAAAATGGGGGGTTAAGGGAGAAAGCTAATGGGATCGCGTCAGCAGATGATTCTCTTTGTGCAGGAGTGGGGAAATATTCTATAGTCATGGGTCTACGCCAAGGTACAGCTTCAGAGGAGAGGGGAGTGACAAGGATTTCTCCTTCCAATCTGAGATCAGCAGGGGAAAACTCAGCAGGAACACTTCCAAAATTCAAGAAACGGGAAACCTCTGACAGTGGTCTATTAAGAAACCGAGGAGGAGAAAAGGAGTTCTCACAGAAGGAGATGGGGAAATACCTGGTTCAACAATGGAAACTTCTTCTACATAGCTCTTTCCTCTTCTGAGAAATGCCTCTGGGTCAGCTCCAGGTGTAGCTAAAGGCATATGTGGATGAGACCGCGTGTGTCTGCCTCTAGAAGCCACAATTAATAGAGCAGGTTCTCCTCAGTGGAGTCGTCACAATGGATTCAACAGGTGCACAGTAGCAATCTTCGGTTATGATGTCTGATGCACCTTCAGAAACAACTAATCTTTGTCGTTCAATCCCGAGGAAAATATTCAACTTCGTCCCCGGCAACGGCGCCGGAAATGTTAGCGTCGAAAGTCACTCCTGGATTGTTTGCAGGACCAGAGCCCAACACCCATTATTTTAATGTCATGGTTTGTTTGTAAAGGGATGATCAAATGGAGATGAAGACTCGAGGATATATTACTCTAACTCAGGGACTGGGTCTGGTACGCAAGTAATAAAGGAGGTCTCGACCTAACTTCAACCAGTGCATTGATTAAAAGATGGACAGGTGGAAGACTTAGTAAGAAAGGTGAACAAACTGCTTCGGGAAATGGGCTTTCAGCAGTTTGCGGAAGAAAGGCTCTGAATACAAGCTCCGCTTGGTTCAGGGTCTCAAGGAACCGAAAGGGGACTTGACTGGATCCTCCAATTCCAAGTCACTCAGTGCTGGGAAAATCACAGGAACTGATTAGAGACAGCGCAACTGTAATAGTGATCCATTACAACATCATCCTACAACAACTACAACTCGACTAGACCCTCCAATTCCGAGTTTCCCTAACACAGTTTAAACATAGGAATGAAAGAAACTAGCATTCATAAAGCAAGAAGTCTCAAAATTCCATACATAACTAGATCAACAGTGCTTCGTTAAAACTTTACAACCGAGAGCTCTGCTCAACCATCGATAGATTACAAATTACAAAGACTGAGTTTATATACTCAGAGAAAATTTCCTCACAGAGGCACGTGCGGTCATATGAAGCTTGGTGTCTTTTCATCCAAAATCGGACGGGCTTTCTCGGTCGGACGCCTTCTTAACTGTGCATGGCTCCTGCAGGTGGAGTAGCTGAGCCAGTAAATGTTGATTTAGCGTGCGCAGACCTCCTCTGGCTAGATGAGGACTCGACATGGCTTCTTTGAAGAATTGGGTACACAGGACTCTCTCGAGCAGACCGCCTGCTAGACCTTCCATACCTTACACTTAATGCATGAGGAGAAGTTTCACCTACCCCTTCTCGCTTTTATTTAGTCCAAGCGAAGGCCAGGAATGGGATCGTATCGGATGGTACCAGGAGATCGAGACGATCCTTTCGGCAACTGGACTTGGTGCCTCTAGACCCTTTTAACATAGCTCCTTTCTTTCCCATGTGCCTATGGGCTGTGACCATGTGATTATTTCCAAAGCACTTTCGGCGTTCATGAATGGAGGGAGTTAATCCCTGCTTCTTGAAATCACGACGAGCGAAATGCCAAGACGGCTTAATCTAGTGCCACGCATCCTTCTAGATCCGACAGTTTAGAATCCTTCTCATGTTGCTATGGGCCTGGGCCCTGAATTCTCTCGGCACCTCGCGCGTCGCGAAGTAACAAAGCTTCTCTTTGTACCTTGAAATTGCGATGAGAGAAACGCCGAGGTGGCTTAATCGTGCGCCAGGTGTCTCCTGTAGATATACGGCTGAGATCACCTCGGAAATACTATGGGTCCGGGTCCCGGATGCCTTCGGCACTTTGTGCTTCGAAGCAAGGAGGAGGCTGTCTTTCATGCTTCGAAGCTACGAAATGCGAAATGCCAAGACAACTTGGTTGCGTGCCACACGTCCCTCTGAATGGACGGCTAAGATCACCTTCGTGATACCGTGGGCCCATCATTAAAAGTTCTTTTCACTTCATTATTCTCAAGCTCATGGGTCAAAGTACTTAACACCTCTCGCAACTCGCGGCTTCACGAGTTGGAGTATCAAACTTCGGCCATCTCCCCTCGCGAGGTCCCGAGACGCGATGGTCAATGAAGGTTGACCCCTTCGGGCACTTTTCGTAACTCGCAATCTCACGCAACCAAAATACATGGTCTGTCCCTTGAACTCGTGAACCCCGAGTTCGAAAAAGACTATTGCGCTTATATAGATCGCGATTGACGCCTTTAGAAAGAATTTTTGCATTATTCTTGGTGCGACTCAGTTAATCTGCGATTTCCCATCAACCGTTGTTCTTCTCTGACGCTGGATCCTTTCCACTAAAGAATGCAATGCCCGTTCTCTTGATTTTAAGTCTGAAAAGTACTTCTCCTATGTGCTTCGCTTGAGCGCTTCTCGCGCAACTTGTAGATCTGAACACTCTTAGGCTCGAGACAAAAAATGTCGCTAACAATAGGACTATAGTTTCATGTAATTCTGAGATGTACTAAGGGTATGGCCAGCATGAAAATTCAATATTTATGAGGAATGGATGAGACGGGTTGATATACATCCTTTTCACAAGAGCATGAGACATATGGAAGACTCTGGTAGCACAGACTTAATGATAAAACTTTGAGATGAAAGAGGCATAATTCAAACTCTCCATAGGGATTGGAAAAGTAACTAGTCGGGGGAGTAAACTCTACATAATGAGCTCAACTTCCTAAGGGCATGCTAAACCCAAATTTTTTATGACAAGTGGACTCAAAAATTTGTGCTATGTTCAAAGGTGACATGACTGCTACGAATATAAGATAATATTCTTTCCTCGTGAATGCTATGATACAGAGGAGGAAATGACTGTCGCAATTAAGAAACTAGTTCCAGTAATGGAACATGCCTATGCTCAATGCAAGGAGGTGCATGTGGGAGATGGGCACTCAGGGGAATGCTTCCTCTTGGGTATAGGGTGTCAATCTGCAAATGATATAAATAAGGCTCTTCTTGGATGGTGATGCAAATTGTTGAGGTGATAGGATTATAATGCAAAAGCAAGAACTGAAAATAGGCTCAATACTGCAAGCAAGAGAATGAGATGCAATTACAACATAACGCAAAAAAAATCCTTTTTCGTAATGTTAGTCTACTTGGTTTGAAAAAGAGGTAAACTTGCACCAAATAGATGTCCTTTCAAATCCAATTTACAAGTGTGAAAGAGACAATTTCACTCGAGAATCTTTTCTCTTTTTGAGAGAGTCAGAAAAGAGCTTAAATCAAACTCATTGGGAGTCCTCTAGGTATAGGTCATCATGTTTATGAGTAAGAAGTGAGGTTCAAACATAAATTCATGTATTATCTATAAGGGACTCCCGATCCTATGAAAACAAATCTCTGCATGGGAACCAAATGAAGCATGGGATCTAACTAGGGTACCCATGTTTGGTAAGTCTCTACCATTCGATAATAACACTTCTAGTTGTAGATAGAACATTATGTGTTGCTATTGAATGGGTTTGTACCTAAGCCATATGAGTTGCAGTCACAAGATGATGCCAGTGTGCATGATGGATTTGTTACCTATCCTATATGTTGGGTGATGAAAATACTTGTCCAAAGCTATGAACGGGGAACATGGCCCTGAAAAAATGCAAGAATCCCTAAATAAAACCACCAAAACCAACTCCATCCACTGTTGTATTAGTCCATTAGGCCAAAATTTTGTGCAAAACTATGTAAAGTGGGTAAATTGTTTCTATAAATAGTAAAAAAAAACAATTTTACCATACCATTTGTATTTGTTACCCAAATAGTGCATTTTGGACCAAATTGCCTTTGAATTTCAATTGTTGATTGTGGGAGGTATGAGTGATGGAATCGACAATCGTCTAGACCAGGTAATTCATCTTTCTCCTCTATTTATTTATAGTGGATTAAAATTTGCAATTAGGTCTCCTTTTTTGAGTTTTTTAGGGCGCAACTCAGAAACTAAGGTGTATGTGGGCTACAAATCATTGGGTCACGTATTCATATACTGATACACGACTGTTTACAAAACAAACAACGTAAAAGAATCCCTATACACAACTGTGTACACTGTAGCTTGTGTACATGTCTGTGGATAAGGTTTTTTAAATGTTGCTAGCTCAAAAAATGGTTTGAATCTTGCAGGATGGGGCTAGAGTGGAGAGAAAGAGAGCATGAAGAGGTGGATGTTGTAGTGGAGAGAGATCCTGGGGCCCAAATGGGCTTAAAAATATGTGGGCTATATAAGTTTTGGGCTCTCAAAGGTATGAGGACTCAAGTGATATTTCTCTAGCTGCTTGTGAACTACTGGGATCCAGATTCTGAGACCTTCAACCTTGATGGAAAACCATTAAGGAATGAAGTTGAGGACATCTACTTCTTCACGGGATTGTCACACCAGGGTGAGTTGGTAAACCTCAAATATCTGGGAGCTGGGAGTGGCATGAATATAGAATATTACATAGCTACTCATTACATTGCAGGGACTGAGAAGGTAGGGAGCCAACTCCCAATCAGAGCGATCAACAATCTGAGTATTAAGATTGTTGTCCTAGTGTTGGAATGGATAACAGGGTTGACCTCTTTGCACCAGGCATCAATGCCACTTATGTTCTATTCAATGGAGTTCTTGTGAACCATGATTTACGACTGGTGCACCTCACTGCTGGTCAACATGAAGAGCCATATGACAGACTAAAAACTGGGTAGAAAGAGGAACTTCAGGTTCTCTTCTATCCTTTGTAGTTTTTTCTTCGAGTGGGTTCCAGGCTTGGGCCCTAGAGTTGAGATTATTCTGCATGGACCTTGCGATCCAGCCATGGCATGGTGGACCGAGGTGATGAGGCGACAGGGGGGTCATAGGGTGCCAACACCCTACAATGATGACTTCTTCTTCTGGTGGAGTCAGAAGGTGATAGATCTAGAGGACTACCCTTACATAGGGATTGACTTCAGAGGAGATCCAGACATTCCATTGCCACTAGGCTTTGCCTATGGAGACATAGGTATGTCAAATTTTTTTGAATATTTCATTTTTTTGTATTTTTGTATAAGAAAACAAAAATATTTTTGGATGATGTCAGGTACTAACTAAACATGTATGTGACGCAGACATAAGTCCATGACAATCGTACGAACTTCCACGACACCAGTGGAGGAAACATGATTGGATGTTGATAGAGTGCTACAAAACATTCTAGGAAACATGTCTCGTTTGACGTAGAGGATTCCCATGGTTTAGGTGGAGGATATTCTAGAGGAGATGCATCAACAGGTGGTAGGTGTGCCCCGTTCTTGGGTATGACTCTTTTAGCGTCTCACAAATGTCATAGTATGCTATCATAACACACATCTGACCCCACAGGTGTAGATTTCGTGATTATTGTATGATCAACCGTATATGTATTTTGAGTGCGTCAGCCCCAATTATTTACTATAACATCATATTTTTTGGAGAGATGAAATATATATATAAACATTTATCTTTTCCTTTACTTATGTTACAATGTGTACATTGATGAAAGTGTTTTCTTTTCTTTAGTTATGTGACAAATTCCAATCTAAAACAAAATTAGCATATTCATCAAATACATAATTAGAACTTCTAGGTATGTGATAGTAATCAGATGAAAATGTCGTTCTAAAATTCATACCCGTAAGAATCATTGGAGTAGAGTAGGGTCTTGCACATGGTAATTGTCGTTCAACTGACATACTACTAAATGGAAATCCAGGAAAAATTATAATGAGTGAATACCATGTGAAATGGCATCGTGTAAAAGTTCTATAACAACGCTATACTCAACCACATTATTCGTGGATGGCCCTAGGAAAACGCCACCCGAAGAAACCACTACACCCTCGGGTGAGTAAACAAACCAAGCAGTGGAATCCTAGTTCTGTGTATGGCGACTGGCCCTGTCTGTGAATCCTAAGTAGATCGAATACTCTGTTGACATCTTCCAACCAAGGGAAAACTTGATAAGCAAGCTGAAGATAAAAACAAAGGGAAAAGAAATATACACTAAAATACATTGTATACAAATATTTATGCGCAAGATTGGGGCTCAAGTATAATATATTTTCAAATAGATCACATTCATGGGCTCAACTAGCATGTTCCCTTCATAATATTTGAATTCATAGGCTCCTTTTTCTAAGACACGCTGCATGATATAGGGGTTGTGCCAAATGGGTTTGAACTTTATTTCCCCGAGTGGTTCTTTGGCTCGATCATATAGAATGACCAAGTCACCCTTAGCGTACTGTCAAGGACAAACAGACTTATCATATTGGACCTCGACACATCTTTTATTTGCTTCGATAGTCATGGAGGCATCTTGACATTGCTCATCTAGATTCTCTAGGTGTACGAGGTGTTGTTAGAGATAGGAAGTGTCAGGTAGGAGCGTGAATTCCAATATAAGAGAAGGGATCTCAAATTAAATAGGTAATATCAAATACACACTGTGTACTAACTAGAAAGGATAAAACCCGATGGAAGTCTTAACCGAGGTTCGGTATGCCCAAAGTGTTGGGTAAAGCATGATATGCCAGTCAGATTTTCTCTGGCTGGAAATTTTCTACAAAATGGTCTTGAGAGACTTGTTTATGGCCTCTACTTATCCGTTTTCCTAGTGGTAGTAAGGGGAAGAATGACCATGTTTAAACCCCAGTTTTGATGCTAATTGTTGGCCCTCAACCAAGTTTTGCGGGAATCTTTGTAAAAAATGACCAATTTTTGGACTTCGACGCAATGATTGGGGAAGGAGTGCCCAGGAAAAGCTGAGATCACAGATCTCACTTGTTTTGTGGGATTTGTGGACACAACAAAGGGTTACTAGGGTTTTTGTAAAGGGTTATGGGATGTCAGCCCATGGGTTCTCCCATGTTTAGGCCTTATTGTAAAAGTATAAATAAGAATAAGATTGTAAGGATGAGTAGTAGTGGAAGCGAAGTATAAGTGGCTTGCAAGGCTAAGTGCAAGTAGTTTTGGGTTTATTAGTGCAACATAATGTGTATGTAAGGCTTCGTACTTGATAGAGGAGTGGGATTTGTGCAGTGACCTAGTTTTAGGAAGGCAGATATCGCTCTTAGTGCGTAGATCTCTTGTCCTCTGCGAAGCTCAGCTCTGTGGCTTAGTGCACAGGAGATGATGAATGTACGAGATTCATAAGAATAATAGAGAAGAAGAAGCAGTTGGTGGACATATCCCCACACTAGTGTGAACCACGTATATCTTGTGTCTCTGATGTGCTTTGTGCTATGTGTGTTTATCATTTATCTGCTTAGTGCTTTGTTATTGTGTATGATGAATTGATCTGGTAGTGTTGAGAGATTAATTGTGCTTTATGAATGAATGCTAGATCTAACTCATTGCTATGTCCTAAGTGGTTGAAGTACTTAATATTTACTGTTACTGCACCGATCTATTTTGAGTTTTTCCTGTGATGTTAATGAAGCTAATGAGTTAATGCATATCATCTTCTATGTATTATTAAATTACTTGAGAAGTGTCTCAATCCCATATTTGTGTCCCATCTTGGTTACAGACACTTGATTCCTGTAACCCCCCTTGCCTCAACCTCAGGTGAGACCTCGTCTGCTTCACAGGTGTTGCCGAAAGGGCTGATAGTTAGGGTTTTGTTGGTGCATTGTTGAAGCGTTGAACCCTGGGTCTGCCCCTATGCCAACAAATGGTTTCGTTGCTGGGACTTGAAACTGTGATTGCTGGGAACTGAAGTAGAGAAAAGAAAAGATCTGTGCATAGATCTGATGCTGTAGTGCACAATACTCTCCTTGACTTTTGAAGCTCTGTGCTAAGAAAGAAATATGATCTGAAGAAAAGAGGTAAATCTTTGTGATTTGATAAGAGTAAGATAAGTGAAAAATTTTATTTCGAAAGCATGAATGTAGGTATGTTTGATAGATTTTGTCCTATTCTGAAGGCTAGGGCATGGTTAGAATAAACAATTGATCTGAATAAATTTAATAGAACTCAAGAAAGATATGTTATTCCTATGCATAGAAAGGATTTTTGGACTAATAAGTGGATGCAGGAACCTAGAAAGAATTTTTGTAGATTGCAGGTCCATCACTGTGATCCTAGTGTGCAGTATAGGAGAAGTTGAGGAACATACAAGAGGAAGAGAGGATTGATAATATGTTATAACTGTAGAAGGCTGGGACATATTGCTAAGGAATTCCCTGGTACAAGTCTTATTTACCTTTGTTGTAAAATAGTTGGTCATGAAGTTGAGGATTGCCCAAGGATGATTGCTAAAGTTCAACAAATGTACATGAGTCAAGAGAATAAGAGCATGTTAGAGAGTCAGAAAGAGAAAGGATCAAAGGAAGTTCAAACTATATTAGTACAGTTAAAATAAGCAATGAATGATCACAAATATGTCAGTTTACCAGAGATCATGAAAGAAAAACAACGCATAGGTACAAGAGTAGGAGCTTTCGACATAGACTGTGTCTTGGACTTGGAAACACAAGTGAATACTATGACAGAAAGCACTTGGGAAATTTTGGGAAAGCCTACTATAGTATCTTCATTGGGAAGAATATGTTTATTCAAAGGAAAGATGATAACCTTATGTGGAACAATTACTAATGTACCTGTTATTATTCATGGAACATCGACTGAAGAGGAAATTGAAGTCATTAATTTTATTGAGAACAAAACCCCTTTCCCTCTTTTGTTAGGAAAGAATTGGATTGAGAAGGATCAGATCATAGGGAAATCAGAGGAAGAAGCTACAGAAAAGAAAAATCAAGAACTAAGGTATTTCATAGCTAGAAAAATAGATCGACTGATAGAAGAATGAGAACTTAAGTCAAAGCAGCAGAAAGAAAGAGAATTAGATGTCAAAATTGGAAGAGCACAAGAAGGATTAAAGGACATATCCATGCAAGAATAAAGTAAATCTACCCAAGAAGCTGTAAGGGAAGGGATATTAACTTTGAAACCTTTGAAAATACATCAACATTGCGAAGTCACTACAATAGGAGAAACTAAGAATAGGAATGGAAAGAGGAATCCAAAAACCATTAGAGAGACTTAGATCACAGGAAAGAAGGAAATAAAGCTCAGTAATAAGAAATCCAAGTTAGAAAATCTATAGGAAGTTACAGAGAAGACTTCACAGAAGGTAGGCTTGCAGGCTTTGAACCTCGCCGGAATAGCAGGACCATGCAGAATGGGACTTCGCCTTGGTGAAAGCTATATGATCGTTGGAGGCACCCCAATCGTTAGAATGACACTCCAAAACCTCTAGGAAACACATTTATGGGCGGATAGACCACTGTTGGACATTGATACAATGCCATAATGGACAAATTCGCATTAATGGAAGCATTCCTACCCGTTAGAAAATTTGTTATGATGCTCGCTTATTTAACCCGTCGGACGCTGCGCCAGGACCAATTATCACCATCCATGATTAACGTTGCTAACAGAGAATTGATTGTGTGTCAAGCTATGATTTTAGGACCTAGAAATCTCCATCCTCTTGATTACCCCGCCTTTCCGTTCGCTTACCCTGACCTATCCATTTAAAAGTGAGAATGTCGGGCGAACCGACTGAGTTAGTGAAGTCTTTCGAAGAGGTTCTTAAGACGTTTATGGCTGACAGAGCTATGTATGAAGGTGTTCAAGAATCTTCGACTAGGGGACTACAATCTTCCCCTTCAACTACACGACGTTCTAGACATGCTAACCATGCGACTAAAAAACAAAGTAAGCATCACAACGATCTAGCTAATGCAAAGTAGATCCCATCGATCTTACCGAATTATATCCCGCCTTTGGTTGGCGTGGTTAACCACAAAAATATACCACAGGACTATGAGTACACTTTGATCACCATGTACATCCTGAAGGGCATAAGCCAGTTAGGACAGATCCCATATTTGAAGAACAATGACTTTAACCTTGGAGACAAAAAGAAATACACCATGCTCACCCCTCATAGATACTTAACGAATACCACATAGAAGAAGCCTTGCATCGTCTCCCAGTCATGGATAAAGGAGCTAGCGCAGTCCACTATACTCAACGTGATGAATATTCCTCATTTTGGTCTACATCAGGAGGTTAACGCTTGCGCTAAACTCCTCTTGTCGTGCTATCATGGTGGATACCTATGGATTGGTAGGAATATTACTGTGGATCCGATGTTGATTCACCTGATCATAGGATTGAGCATGAAGGGACCCGACCCTCAGGATTTCTACCTAGGGAAGGCCTCAGACCTCTCCCTGGCATAGTGCATAAAGGAGGCATATGATGAAGTAGAGAAGGGAAAGAAAGGCTACAAGGTAGCCTCTATCCAGGATGGCATAATGAGCCTCACTTGCCAAATCATCATTGGCAAGCTTGTTAGAAATAAAATCCCCACCCAGGTGTTTGTCACTATAATTTCTTAATTAACTCAAACAATCAAGTGCTACATAAATTATCAACCCAGGGAAGTCTGTTTATCTCAAAGATAACTACGCACTATATATGCTCAATTCCAAAAGCAACTTAGAGTTGTAGTAAAATAAACTTATACTAATCACACTTCCCTTGAATGAACTGAAGTTCTGATTTAAATCACAGGAAGCAACCTACGTATTGCAGATATTAAAGATTAATCTAAAGAATCATGGATTACATTAAAATAACACTTGCAACAGGAAAGAACAACTATTCTGCAACCAAAGAACAAGACCCTTATTCTCAAATAGAGACTTCAATACTCTATTTCTGATTAACACTCTTTCATGAAAATAGTAGTGCAGAGAAATCTAACTCTATCTAGCAAAGAACAAGGTCATCCAATTCCTTCCTTTCTAAGAAGGAACCTTAAGCCCTATTTCTGATTAGCACACTTGTGAGAAATGACTGAGATCTACAGAGAACAGGATCTCCTGATTCCTTCCTTTCTGAGAAGGAACCCTTAACCCAGTTTCTGGTTAGCACACTTGCAGAAGTAATTGAAATCTATAGAGAACAGGATATTCTGATCCCTTCCTCTCTGAGCAGGAACCCTTAACCCAATCTCTGGCTAGCACACTTGCAGAAGTAATTGAAATCTACAGAGAACTGGATATCCCGATTCCTTCCTTTCTGAGCAGGAACCCTTAACCCAACCTCTGGCTAGCACACTTGCAGAAGTAATCAAAATCTACAGAGAACTAGACATCCTGGTCCCTTCCCTTCTGAGCAGGAACCCTTAACCCAATCTATGGCTAGCACACCTACAGAAGTAATCAAAATCTACAAAGAACTGGACATCATGATTCCTTCCTTTCTGAGCAGGAACCCTTAACCCAATCTCTGGCTAGCCTCATAAAATCATCCAACAAGATTGCTAATAAAAAGAATTACGAATTTCATTCAATAAACTAAGACAGAGTTCAATAGTGTTTCAGCAAAGAGAAATTCATTAAAATTAGTGTTTCAACAAACAAAAGTTAATCAAAGCATAAGCAAAGATTGTACTAACACACTTCTAACACTAACGGGTGAATCTTGTGAAGAATGTGGGCCCTTCCTTCTCACAAGATTCCCCTGAGATGAAAAATCTTAGAGACGGATGCTCAAAACATTTTTCTATTCATCTAACAATGTATCATATTACAATCTGGAATTGAAGTTTGTCCCTCTCTCTGAAGCTTTCTCAATATATAAAACTTGGATCCCTCGAATGATGATTCCTCTTATTTAAAGAGGGAACCCCTTCGATACAATTGATCAAAAATTACAGTGTGTATCTGAGTCCTATCTTTAGTCAGATCTACTTTCTAAACCAGAATAGGATGTCCTAGTCCCGCGCAACAGAATACTATTACAGGTGTTGAATGAGGTATTTCTTTTACGGCTGGAGTAACAGCTTCTTCTCGTTGCTGCTAATTGTTGTTTCAGCATCGCAATTCACGGGCTATTTCGGCCATGTGAATTGCGCTCTTGACTGTGTCAGCATTCTTATGTAGGAGCGACGGTTGGTGCTTGTCGACCGCTGACTGTAACGGCTTCCTTTGTGTTTCAGCATCGTTGGTCCTGGCGGTTTCCTCTGTGTTTCATCATCGTCGGTCCTGGCGGTTTCTGTGTTTCAGCATCTGCATCTCTGGACTGTGTAACGGCTCCGTGTTTCAGAATCTGCGACTCTGGACTGTGTAACAACTCTGTGTTTTAGCATCTGCGACCTTGGATGGTGTAACAACTCTGTGTTTTAGCATCTGCGACCTTGGACTGTGTAACAACTTTGTGTTTCAGCAACAGGCTTTAAATGCTAATCTGCAGTTTGAACACTTATACATTTCTAATCAATGGTTAAGTACGAGAGTGATGTAAAATATTATGCAAAACAGATTAAACGTATAGTAGTGAGAAGGGACGTTGTATACCTTTGGAATGATTAGATAAAGTGATAGTATGATTTTAAATATGGGTGATCAAGAGTATAATAGTGGCAAAAAGTATAGGCAAAAAGGTAAATTGTGTGGTCCTAACATCCCCCCCAAATCAAGGTGTTGCGTGTCCTCAGGCAACTCACTCTGAATCAGAGTCTGGATACCGACTCTGAGCATGTAAGTTACTCAAGCAGTAACTGTGGGAGGTACTGTCCGTTGGCGTTCTGAACCCTTGGACCTGCTGTAATCTTTTCCATGCTGTTGTTTCTGCCTTCTTAGGCAGCTTATAACTAACTTGATACCTTTCTATTGGCAACCAGAGGATGGGAAAATAAAACTTGTACCCTATCCAGTTTTCAACACAATGCCTAACACACTGGATGTAGTTGGGTATCCTGGAAATTGCTACTTCTAGGTTGGCAGGACCAAAAGGATTGTGCTCTTGTCTCTTCTCCATGGTTTGCTGCCAAAACAGGTTATTGGCCTGGAGGGAAGGAATCTCTATGGATCTGATGATGTGCTAACAATCCTGGAGCACTTCTAATTGTAGCTGCTGAACATGTTCAGTCACCTCTGGTTGTTTTAAGAACTCATAATATTCTATGATAAAGGTGGCTTCCTTATGTGGTTCTGGTCTTATCCAGAGGAGGCGATTATCTTCATTGTGCTTGGCAGCCAAAAAGTCATCTTTCCAAATGATTTGATTGAGGAGAAAGGAGGTGAACGCTCGAATTTGAATGTCTCCAACAAGAGGATTGAGGTTCAGCTGCCTGTTCTCAGGGATGGCTTCGTTGTGGAAATATGCCTCACAGAGGAGGTGTTGATCTCGAGTAGATGCTTTTGAGAAAGTTTTGACAAAGTCTGTTGGGTGTATTAGTGCATAGGATTTGCCTACTATAATTGATTTGATCTGAAACCATGTGAGTCGCTCCATAAGGAACAAGGAGTAGTTATAAGATGGCTTTCTTGTGGCCAATAGCTTTTGTGTCAAATCAAATACTTGGGCCATTCTACCTTTTAACTCCTTGTTTTGTTTCTTGAGGGCACGAGCTTCCTCACGTGTCTTCTCTAATGCTTCCTAATTTGAGTAAGTATGATTTATCTAGATTTGTTTATGCACTTGCAGATTTTTGGCTTGTGTTTCAGCATACTCTTTCTTCCATTTTTGTATTTCTTCCTGCTCATCCCATAGCTGAGTCTGTGTTTCAACGTTGGAAGTAGTGGGATGAGGTAAGGTTTGAGTAGATTGTTCCCTGGAAGTGGAGAGATTGATCTGGTTGGGAGTTGTAAAGTCCTCCTTAGGCACTGTTTGTACAACCTTGTTGACAAAGGTAAGGGTTTCTTTCGTTGAAACGCAGGGGTCAGTCTTAAGCTTGAGAGTGCCTGCTGGTTCTGGTGTTGCATCAGCGTCAGTCTTAAGCTTGGGAGGGCCTACTAGTTCTTGTGTTGCAGCAGGTTCTTCCTTGGCTACAAAAGGTGAAGGAGTAGGGGTTGCTCCTGGCACTGGGACTTGAATTACCTTATAGCCTGCTTGATAGTAAATATATCCACATTGGCAACACATATATTCTTTACACAATCTCTCTGTAGTCTCCTCTAACAAGGTTGTTGTTCGAGCTAAGGAGTACAGATTTAATTCTTTTTCATATGCTTCCTTTGCCCTGGCTAATTCTTGATGATATGCTTCCAATTGAGACTTTAAAAACTCATTTTCTTCCAAGACATCGTCCATTGTTGGTTCGGATTGAGAGATGACTGGTTCTTGTGTGGCAGTCATAGCCTCATTAGCTGGTTCTTGTGGAGCAGCTACAGGAATGGCAGCTGATGCTTGTGTTTCAGCCTCTTGGTGTAAGGAGAGTAGTGTTTCAGCACCTTCGACCTCTGATTCCTGCATCTCAATGTCAATGCCAGCGGCTGGTTCTTGTGTTTCAGCCGTAGCTGGTTCTTGTGTGGCAGTTATGGCTAGTTCTTGTGTTTCAGCCACTTTATTTGAGGAGTGTAGTGTTGCAGCACCCGGGGTCTCTGATTCCTGTATCTCAATTTCAATGTCAGCAACTGGTTCTTGTGTTTCAACCGTAGTTGGTTCTTGTGTGGCAGCTATGGCTGGTTCTTATGTTTCAAACACTGAATGGGTAGCTGGTTCTTGTGTTTCAGCTACAGGGTTTGAAAGGAAAGATGGCGCACCACCTTGGGCATCTGGTTCTTGTGTTTCAGTGCCCGTGGGTGGGATAGGCAAAGATCCCGGGATTTGGGAGGTTGGAGATGTACGGGATATCAGTCAAATAGGTTGGGAATCTAGGGTAGTGGCAATAATGGGTGGCCTTGTTGAGGCCCTTGTTCACTTTTTTCGTAAGAATGGCGGAAAGAGGGGAATTTGTTTTCATTTTCATGAGGGTCTTTCCTCAATGATGGGGCAGGGGGAAATGTCCGGCTCAGAATCATCACTAAGAATATGAAGGGCGGGAGTGGATGATTCGGGTAAGGTATGAGGCGGTATTGTTATGGAAGGGGGTTTGGTTGGTCTGGTTGGTTATGTAGGTGGACTATTGGGTACTTCTGGGGAGTTTGGGGGATTTTGCTGTTGCTGCTCCTGGGGGTTTTCAGGAATTTCAGCAGTGACTTGTGGGTTTATGGGCAGGTTATTTAGCGGAAGGTTTTGTTGAGAAAAACCTCTTTGAATGAGAAATTGGACAAGACGGTGGTGGGTGAGTGACAGGGTGGGATCTTTATCCTTTCTGCAGTAGTGTGCCATATTTTTCAAACAACCCAGCAAATAATAAGGAATATTGACCCGTCTATGATGCCTTAAATGAGATAGCAGAAGAAAGTCGTGCTGATAAACTACCTGGTATCGACCCTCACAAGTCAGGTAATGTTTGATGAATCTTGCAACCTCCGGCCATGGGCGTGGCAATGAGCTGAGTTGAACACCCCTGCCTTTAAGTTTAATTTGTTCTTCCAGCAAGAAGAAGTTCTGCTGAACATTCTAAATGATATGTTTTCTTCTGAACATGCGAGTGTTGTCGATAGGGAGGCCTGAGACCTCTGCTATATCTTCCTTTGTTACTGAAATTCGAACTCCTTCAATGATGGAATGGTCCTCCTGAAGGTTTAGGGAAAATTGTAGGACCTATTGTTCATTATACCACTAGAGTCTCTGGAAGTAACTGAGACATCCTGCCTGCTGAAAGATTTGATAAGCTACTGGATAATGTTCTAACAGTGCTGTGGTGGCGGGTTCATTCCGTATGACATATCCTCCCATGGCTACCATCTCGGTAATATACAACATCAAGAGTTTGAGTATCATCTTCTGTGCATAGTGAGTTTTCCGAGCGACGTTATGCAAAATAGCAGTCAAATGTGCGAAAGGGTGGTGAAATAGGGGTGACGGCGGTGAATTTGTGTGAAATGATGGTATCGAAGATTTGACGTGTACTCCCCTCCCGTCAAGTGCGGCTAGTAATGATTTCACTTGAGTGGTCATAATGATATAGAATATTCCCATTAACTATAGTCTAACTGAATTACATAAAATTTGCATACCTTGCCTTACCTTTTGATTCGTTCCGCAAAAAAAATATCATGTTTGTCCGTGGTGGTCCTGTCGTGGCGGAGGATTTTGATCTAATAGATGAATTGTGTCGAGGGTTTGCTGACTGGAAGGACGAACTATAATATGAGGGCGTAAAAGCTTGCTAATAGATGATGGTGAAAGACTGGTGTTTCAGCCACAGAAAAGAACGAAACAATTGCTGGGCAGTGTTGTTTCGTTGATGAGAGACTGTGAAAAACTGTTGAACAATGGTGTTTCAGCATCGGAGGAAAGTCAAGAGTGTTGAACAGTGGTGTTTCATCATCGGAAGAAAGTCAACAGTGGTGTTTCATCATCGGAAGAAAGTCAACAGTGGTGTTTCAGCATCGGAGGAAAGTCAAGAATGTTGAATGATGGTGTTTCATCAATGGAAAAGAAAAGGGCAAAACAATTGCTGGACGGTGTTGTTTCATCGATGAAGAATGATGAGGAAATGGTGGAATGTAGTTTTTTTGGGAGTAAGAAAAATAAAAAGTGCTGAAAAATGGTGTTTTAGCATCGGGAAAAATGATGAAAAGTTGTTGGCAATGGTGTTTCAGCAACGGAAAAGAAAAGGTGAAACAATTGTTGGACAATGTTGTTTCATCGATGAAGAATGGTGAGGAAATGGCGGACTGTAGTGTTTTGGGAGTAAGAAAAATAAAAAGTGCTGAAAAATGGTGTTTTAGCATCGGGAAAAATGATGAAAAGTTGTTGGCAATGGTGTTTCAACAACGGAAAAGAAAAGGCGAAACAATTGCTGGACGATGTTGTTTCGTCGATGAAGAATGGTGAGGAAAGGGGAAAAGTGGTAAAAGGTTTCTGATTAGTGATGGGGGATTGGGGTTGGTGGTAGTGGTAATGAAGGAAAGGAACGAATTGCTGACTGTGGTGTTTCGGCATCAGAAAAGTCAAGAGTTCTGAGCGGTGGTGTTTCAGCATCGGGGAAAATCAAGAGTGCTGAAGGTGGTGTTTCAGCATCGGAAGAAAGTGATCAGTGCTGAACAGTGGTGTTTCAGCATCAGCAAAGCTTTTCTCTTTGAATTAGGATCGTCCTTTCCTAGTGGTTGTGCTTCGATCGAGAATCTGCAAAAATCGACTGTAACATGGTATTTCTTGACAGGATTATTAGTAAGTAAAATCTAATCTAATCTAATACTACAGAAATTAACTTTAAAAGAATTAATTGCAATTAGGGGTAGGAACCCCCTCAACGAAGAGAAAATGGGCGTCTGCCATGCATGTGGCCTTAAAATATTCTTTAGAAATAGGTCGCTGGTACAGACGGAGCTGATAACCATTTACAAGTAATGGAGTTTTGGAGTCATCGATTGTGAGGAGCCTTACTATTCCATTGGGGAAAACTGTGTCTACTTCGTAAGGTCTAATCCATCTTGTACACAGCTTCCCTTGAAATTATTTGAACCGAGAATCATACAGTAGGGCCCAATTACCTTTTTGGAACTGCTTATTCTTGATATTTTTGTCATGCCATTTTGATCTTTGTTGTTGAATTATGGTTGTTTGCTGAATGACATCTAGTCTTTTCTCCTCTAGTTCATTAAGCTGCTGCAACCTGGCTGTCTGTGCATCGGTTAAATCAAGGTTGAAAGCTAAAGCAGTCCTTAAGGTTTTTATCTCAAATTCCACAGGAAAGACAACACTTTTTCCATAGACTAATTCATAGGGAGAGAATCCTGTAGTATTTCTCCAGGTAGTTTTGTAGGCCCATAGTGCTTCAGGGAGCCTGTAGGACCAATCCTTTCTATTTTCCTTCACTGTTTTTGTGAGAATGGATTCTATTACTTTTTTTATGCTTTCCACCCGTCCATTGGCTTGGGGGTGGTATGGTGTAGTCATTCTCTACTGAATATGATATTTCTGAAGGGTGGCTTTGAACCCATGAGAAGTAAAAGGAGGTCCTCCATCTGTAACTAATTCTCTTGGCATTCCAAATCTGGTGAAGATGTATTTAAATAAGAAATTTATAACTGCTTCTTCAGTTGCTCTGTGGAGTGCCTTGGCTTCCACCCATTTAGTCATATAATCTGTGTAGACCAGTATATAAACTTTTTGATTGGATGGAGGGTTGATGGGTCCTATGAAGTCTAAGGCCCATCTTTCAAATGGTTCAAGTACTACCTGGGGGTTTAATGTAATTTCATCTCTATGATTAGGTTGGCCTACTCTTTGGCAGCTATCATAGGCCTTGACATATTTCTTTGCATCTTTGAAGAGTGAGGGCCAATAGTACCCCATCCTGAGAATTTTATATGTTGTTCTCTTATCAGCAAAATGCCCTCCACAAGGGCCATCATGACAAGATTTCAATAGATCATACACCTCATCTTCTCTAATACACCTTTGTATTTCTTGATCAGCTCCTGTATGGAAAAGGTACCCCCTTATCCAACTATACCGAGCACTTTGATGAATGATACTTTTTTTTTCTCGGTAGGATAGGTGGGATGGTAACTTCCCCACAACCAAGTAATTAGAAATATTTGCATACCAAGGTGAGTGAGCAGAAACCGCAAATAGATATTCATCAGGAAAAGAATCATCTACTGGGGTATCATCATTAGGTGTCAATCGAGAAAGGAAATCAGCAACTACATTCTCTTTTCCTGGTCTATCTACAATTGTAATATCAAATTATTGCAATAACAGTAGCCATCTGGTGACTCTAGCATTTGTGATAGGTTTATTCAT
>JZKD02S1854094.1:462938-521364 GCA_000966675.3 Picea glauca
AATGCTGAGAGTGGAATGTTTTTCATGGGGGCTGCTCCTCTAGGGAGATCGCCAATAGGAAATCCTAATGTAGAGAAAGAGTTTTCATCTTTTACCTCTCCTTCAGGACCTGCCTATCCTTCGTGATGCAATTCTTCATTGTACTCATACATGTTTTCCTCTGTCTGCTCCCTTGCTACACTTGCTCTGTCCTCAATGTCTCCTACTGGATTTTGGACTGTCTCAGGACTCCAAACTTCTTTCCCTGTTCCAAAAATTGCTTGAAATGAAGGCTGGAAGTTTTGTTTTCGAAAGTTTGGTCGTTGAGCAGCAGATTCAGACTTTGATAAAATATCGTCGATGTAAGTCTTTCTTCCTCCTTTTCCTTTTCCCTTGCCACCTGTATGGTTAGTTTCTTTGGGGTCTTTCATGCAATCTTTTTATCTAAAAAAAAATCATAAGTGCTTTTGAAATCTATAGCTATATTCCCTGGCAATGGCGCCAAAATGTTGGTCACTATAATTGCTTAATTAACTCAAACAATCAAGTGCTACATAAATTATCAACCCAGGGAAGTCTGTTTATCTCAAAGATAACCACGCACTATAACTTAACTATATCAACCCAGGGAAGTCTTTGTTTATCTCAAAGATAACTTAGAGTTGTAGTAAAAGAAACTTATACTAATCACACTTGCCTTGAATGAACTAAAGTTCTGATTTAAATCAAAGGAAGCAACCTACCTATTGCAGATCTTAAAGATTAATCTAAAGAATCCTGGATTACATTAAAATAACACTTGCAACAGGAAAGAACAACTATTCTGCAACCAGAGAACGTGACCCTTATTCTCAAACAAAGACTTCAGTACTCTATTTATGATTAACACTCTTTCATGAAAACAATAGTGCAGAGAAAGCTAACTCTATCTAGCAGAGAACAAGGTCATCCAATTCCTTCCTTTCTAAGCAGAACATTAAGCCCTATTTCTAATTAGCACACTTGTGAGAAATGACTGAGATCTACAGAGAATAGGATCTCCTGATTCCTTCCTTTCTGAGCAGGAACCCTTAACCCAGTTTCTGGTTAGCACACTTGTAGAAGTAATTGAAATCTACAGAGAACAGGATATTATGATCCCTTCCTCTCCGAGCAGGAACCCTTAACCCAATCTCTGGCTAGCACACTTGCAGAAGTAATTGAAATCTACAAAGAACTGGACATCCTGATTCCTTCCTTTCTGAGCAGGAACCCTTAACCCAACCTCTGGCTAGCACACTTGCAGAAGTAATCGAAATCTACAGAGAACTAGACATTATGGTCCCTTCCTTTCTGAGAAGGAACCCTTAACCCAATCTCTGGCTAGCACACCTGCAGAATTAATCGAAATCTACAAAGAAATGGACATCCTGATTCCTTCCTTTCTGAGCAGGAACCCTTAACCCAATCTCTGTCTAGCCTCATAAAATCATCACACAATACTGCTAATAAAAAGAATTACGAATTTCGTTCAATAAACGAAGACAGAATTCAATAGTGTTTCAACAAAGTGGAATTCCTTAAAAGTAGTGTTTCAACAAACAAAAGTTAATCAAATCATAAACAGAGATTGTACTAACACACTTCTAACACTAATGGGTGAATCTTGTGAAGAAGGTGGGCCCTCCCTTCTCACAAGATTCCCCTGAGACAAAAAAGCTTAGAGACGGATGCTCAAAGCAATTTTCTATTCATCTAACAATGTATCATATTACAATCTGGAATTGAAGTACGTCCCTCTCTCTGAAGCTTTCTCAATATATAAAACTTGGATCCCTCGAATGATGATTCCTCTTATTTAAAGAGGGAACCCCTTTGATACAATTTATCAAAAATTACAGTGTGTATCTGAGTCCTATCTTTAGTCGGATCTACTTTCTAAACCAGAATAGGATGTCCTAGTCCCATGCAATAGAATACTATTACAGGTGTTGAATGAGGTATTGTTGTTACAGCTGGAGTAACAGCTTCTTCTCGTTGCTACTGATTGTTGTTTTAGCATCGCAATTCACAGGCTATTTTGGCCATGTGAATTGCGCTCTTGACTGTGTCAACATTCTTATGTAGGAGCGACGGTTGGTGCTTGTTGACCGCTGACTGTAACGGCTTCCTTTGTGTTTCAGCATCGTTGGTCCTGGCGGTTTCCTCTGTGTTTCAGCATCATCGGTCCTGGCAATTTCTATGTTTCAGCATCTGCAGCTCTGGACTGTGTAACGGCTCTGTGTTTCAACATCTGCGACTCTGGACTGTGTAACAACTCTGTGTTTCAGCCTCTGCGACTTTGGATGGTGTAACAACTCTGTGTTTCAGCATCTGTGACCTTGGACTGTGTAACAGCTCTGTGTTTCAACAACAGGCTTTAAATGCTAATCTACAGTTTGAACACTTATACATTTCTAATCAATGGTTAAGTACGAGAGTGATGTAAAATATTATGCAAAATAGATTAAACATATAGTAATGAGAAGGGATGTTGTATACCTTTGGAATGATCAGATAAAGTGATAGTATGAGTTTAAATATGGGTGATCAAGAGTATAATAGTGGCAAAAAGTATAGGCAAAAAGGTACATTGTGTGGTCCTAACACCAGGTCACCAGGTTCGTGGTGGACCTCGTAGGGAAATGCGTGGAGGGAATGCAAATGAATTAGGTGAGTTACCTTGTCAATGAGCTTGAGAAAGACTGTCGTGAAGTGCAAGATCAGAGATATGAGTTCCTCTTCAGTTGGCTACTCATGTTGATTGCATTTGTCACTTGGAAAATGCCCAAGGGAGAAACGTTTCCATAAATTGAACCATTGGAACCATTGGCAGCTAGATTTTCTACATTATGGTATATGAATGACATGTCGAAGCAATGGAATTCGAACGCAGTGTTCCATGCCTACTATTATCAATTGAAGGTTTCCATAGAGTCATTCCCATGCATGAAACCACACACCTTGCACTAGTAAAGACTAATCGCTATGTTCCACATAGATTGACATTTCATGTATATCACTGCATGTAGGGATGAGAGAAAGGAAGAATTACAGTCCTATTACAAGATGACCGATGAAGACATGGAGCAGATCACCAAGGAATGGCCAGAGGAGTTCCTTGTACCCATTGCATATGCAGAGCTCTCCAATGTTGACATTATAGGAAGCCCCTTGGTCACCCTGTTACACATTATTTTGGTCACCCCAGTGATCCATTGACAACATGTGTTCATGTTCACAAAAAGAGCCTTCCTTCATGAGGAAAGTGACTGACTTTCTCTTCTCAAAACCCCTATTAAATAAGGTCATCACAGGCTTCACCATATGCAGGATGCGATGATCCCTGATCATTTCCCCCTACCCTAAAGCTGGGTTGCGACATCTCCACAAGCTACTCTACAACTAGGGTGCGACGATGTCAAAAGACTAAGAAAAGGGGAATTTTCACGAAAGTTCTAGAAGGAGATCTTATAGAAGATGAGGTGGAATCCATATGGTTGGGATATTACTCTCTTATTTGATTTGGTGGGATCATCCTAATCTCTTTAACCATCTCTCTCTCCCTTATATAAAGAGGTATTTCTCATGGAAAAGGCTAAGGTTAATTTTAAGGTTAATGAAGGTTGAATTGGCTAAGTTTGTATGAAGAATTCTGCATTGGATCATTCTCGAGAGCCTCATTTCAGTTCAAAAAGTCATTGTGGATCTTCTTCATTCAATATTGGAGCAAGTGTGTGTGTTGGATCAAAGGGTCATCGAAAGGGGACCTTGTGACATCAAGGATTTGGTTGTAATCTACACTTTCATTTCAATATAATGCAATGATATGTTTCTTTCCCATAAAACCGACTTTGTTTTATTATATGACTCCTTGATCACATACATATGTTCTCATTTAGTATATTATTGCTTTCACTTTGGTTGTCTTGTGTTCCCTTTAATATTAAATATCACAGGAGCACTGTAGTGGAGCTAGGATGATGACGGAAAGAGGAAGTGACATTTAAATGGTATGTTTCCCATCTCTTGTTAAATAGTAAACTCAGTGATTAGAGCTTAGGGAAAGTGTCATATTCTATTTTGTTTTTTTCTATATCTAGGTATATATACAGAGATCTGTTTATGTCCACATTTATTGATAAGTCCCATAACACACCTAGGTTGAGCATGTCAGAAAGACCAGCGTGAAGAAGACAAAGAAAAAGGAGGAAGTCCATGATGTAGAGACTGATGAGGAAGACAACACCTCTGAAGGAAATGGATCTGGCTCCATAGGAGGAGGAGGAGATGAAGTAGATAGATAGGGAGGAGGGGCCAAAGGAGAAAATAAAGGAGAATGTGAAGCTACCTTGCCGAAATATCCCCCTGCCAAAACAATAACTCTGCAGAAGAGGAAGGTTTCTTTGCATAAACCTTCGGCAAGAAAGAAGACCCGTGCCAGCAAGCCCTAGATGGAGGCCACACTCACAAAAGAATACATCAGATTGGTCCAAGGAGTGATGGAGTATGCTTCTAAGGACATCCTACAGAGATATGGAGAAAAGAAGGAATAACTATATGGCAGGATAGAAAAGGAATTGAGTGAAGTACATGAAGCTATTCATTTGGTTCGCGTAGTCCCTACTGTGCCTTCCTCGTCGGAGACTGCAAAGTTGGGGGATGAACCAACCCAACTTCGAAGACTTGTATATGCAACAGAGGAACGACTTTAGAAATTTCAAGAAGAAAAGGAAAAGGTTATAGAAGCCCTAAATAAAGAGAAAGAGGAAGTATTATAGAAGCTACAAGTTGTGTGGTACTGTGTAACCGCTTATGAAAATGAGAAAGATGTGTTTTGGGTGATGCTCAAGAAAGAAAAACAAAATATACAGAGAGAAAAGGACCACCTGCTTGCAGAGCAAACTGCGGTCAAAGAAGTGGTAAGAAGAGTACTTCTCTCTTTGCTAGGCTTGGAATAGAAGGAACATGAGGTAATCAAGTTTCAAGTGATGAAGCTCGTCGAGGCCATCCAATAGCTTCAAGAAAGGGTAACGAAGTTGGATATCCAAGTAGTACCAAGGACTCCGCAGGAAGTGCGTGATCAGCAGGAGGAAGTCACTAAGAGCGTAGTCAGAAGGATCAAAGCCCTTGCCTCAAAATGAAAACAGTTGAGTGACAGAAGCACGCAAACCTACAAATGCCTTATAGAATATCCAGAGCTTAGGAAGTTGGAAGCACAACTACAGGAGGCACAACAACATGCACTGTCAGTACAAGCACAGATGAGGTTACTCACTATAGTCGAGAGAATGAAGAGATCAAAAGAACAACGCACAGTACATCAACAGATTACTCCCATCCAGGGCAGGGTAATGGAAGTCACGCATAAGCTGCAACCTGTGAAGGATGAAGCCTGCAAAGTGTTCGAAGAAATTGGACAAGGCTCACAATTGGACCAGGTGGTTGCGACAGTGGAACAATGCCTGGAAGGGAATGTTACAAAGCAGATGATTCAAGAGCTCACTATGCAGGAAGATTATGCTAAGTAGTGAGTCGAGGCCACTCGAGTGAAGCTTGAGGCCTTTGAAGCAGCGTTGACCAGACCTGAGTGACTCGGGACAAGTCACAGGTGAGTGTTGGTGGCATGTTTCCCCTCGACCAAGTTTTGAGGAAATCTTGGTCAGGAATGAACACTTTTTGGACTTCAACGTAGTTATTGAGGAATGAGCGGCTAAGAGGAGCTAAGATCGTGTATGTCACTTTTGTTTTGGGCTTTGTGGACCCAGCAAGGGGTTCATAGGGGTTTTGTAAAGGGTTATGGGATGTTGACCCATGGGTTCTCCCATTTTTAGGCCTTATTGTAAAAGTATAAATAAGAATAATATTGTAAGGATGAGTAGTAGTAGAAGCAAAGTCTAAGTGTCTTGCAAGGCTAAGTGCAAGTAGTTTTAGGTTTCTTAGTGTAACAAAATGTGTATGTAAGGCTTCGTTCTTTATAGAGAAGTGGGATTTGTGCAGTGACCTATTTTTGGGAAGGAGGATTTGGCTCTTAGTGTGTAGATCTCTTGTCCTCTTCGAAGATTAGCTTTGTGGCTTAGTGCACAGGAGCTGATGAATGTATGAGATTCATAAGAACAATAGAGAAGAAGAAGCAGTTGGTGGACGTATCCCCACACTGGGGTGAACCACGTATATCTTGTGTCTCTGATGTGCTTTGTGTTATGTGTGTTTATCATTTATCTTCTTAGTTCTTTGTTATTATGTATGATGAATAGATCTGGTAGTGCTCAATTCTTACTTGTGATTTATGAATGAATGCTAGATCTAAATCATTACTATGTGCTAAGTGGTTGAAGTATTTAATCTTTACTGTTACTACACCGATATATTTAGGGTTTTTTCTGCAATGTTAATGAAGCTAATGATTTAATTCATATCATATTATAAGTGTTATTAAAGTACTTGTGAAGTGTTGTAATCACAGATCTATTTCCCAGCTTGGTTACAGACACCTGAGTCCTGTAAGCCCCCTTACTGCATCTTGGTTACAGACACCTGAGTCCTGTAAGCCCCCTTACTGCATCTACCTCAGGTGAGACTTCGCCTGCTTTGTAGGTGTTTTTGAAAGAGCCGGTAGTTAGGGTTTTTTTGGTGCATTGTTGAAGCATTGAACCATGGGTCTGTCCTTGTGCCAACACTAATTCTTCCATCATTTCATTATGAAAGTGACTACCATGATAAGTGAAAATATCACTTGGGATTCTGAACCTGGCTATAATTTGATTGAATATGAAGAAGGAAACAATATTACCATCGTATTTAAATATAGGAATGGCCACAACCCACTTACTAAATTAATCTACGACCACAATAATGTGTTGATTCCCCCTAGCCGAAGTTGGGTTTCAATCCACAAAATCTACCTGCCACTTAGTGAAGGGACTAACTATAATGACTAGATGGACAGGTGATGGATGCAAGCACATTTTCTGAGTGAACACCTAATAGGGGTGACACTTGTTAACCTCTTTGACACAATATTTAAAAATAAACAACAAACAATAATCATCTCGCAAATTTGTTTGGGTTATTGCAAGTCTAGATAGATGACCACCACAAGCCCCACTATGGAAATCGTTTAGAACAAACTCAAATTATTCATGAGTTAAAAAACGATGCAGGATATTGTCTACTCCTTGAAGATACTAAGTGTCATCGATGATAAGGTAATTCTTAGCTTGGTATCGTATACATCATCACTCATCTCACGAGAGATGCTGAGGGAACTTCATAGTTTGAATATAGAAAACAATATCTCCATACCAGGGGTTTCATGATGTGACAAGAATTTTTTTTTCATACGCAAATGAATCAACATGAATGACATCCTCATCTAACCAAGGGAAGTCGAATATTAACTCTGCAAAAACTAGTGACTTCTTGGACTTTACAGAAGTGAAATCGAGATCGAATTCTTGTAGAATGACAATCCATTTATTGTACTTTCCCTCTATGATACTCCTATTAAATACATATTGAAATGGATTGACATCGACAATCACAGTAGTTTTTCAAAGCAATATATAATGTCGTAACCATTGGATTGTGTGAATGACAACCACATATATCTTTTCAACATGAAAATATTTGAGTTCAGGGTCGATTAAGTTTCAACTAAGATAGTAAATGACATGCTCTTGGATATCATCATCTTCCTAAACCAACACCATACCAATCGTCTCTTTGGACGTGACGACATAAATCAAGTAATCTCTACCATAATCTGGAGACTTTAGCAGAGGCTTCGATACCAAGGATTTCTTGAAAGCATCAAAGGATTCCTGGGCTCACTCATCCCAGATAAAAGGAGTGTCCTTTTTTAAGAGACACATGAAACCCTTATTAATATTGGCATACTTCACTATAATTCGTCGTAAAAATTTATATTTCCCCCGTAAACCTTGAAGTTGATGAATAGTGTGTGGGGGAGGAAATCGAAGTATTTCCTCAACCTTTAACATATCTCCCATGATCCCATTCTTAGAGACTAAAAATCCTAGAAGTCTACCTTACCTAATGCAAAAGATTCATTTGTGAGCATTCAAATGGATGTGATAATGGAGACATCTTTCAAAAACTAGTCAGAGTTGTTTAGGGTGATCTACTCTCTTACGAGAGTGAGCAGTGAGATCATTGAGATAGGCTTCCACTATGTGCTTGAGATCATGAAATGTGAAGGTCATAGCTCATTAGAAGGTTTCTCTGATGTTCTTAAGGACAAAAGGCGAAAGTACCCCAAGGGAAAATAAATTACGTCTTATGTTCGTCCTCAGGCTTTATCTGAATTTGGTTATACCCTGAAAAAAAAACTTTGCTTCCCACACATTTGTTGAGAATATGATCGATGAAGGGTGTCAGGAAGTTGTCTTTGGGACAATAATTATTCAGGTCACAAAAATCCATGCATGTGCGGATGGTTCCTTGCTTTTTATTCACTGGAATAGGATTGGATACCCATTCAGTCAAGGGAACCGGGTAGATAAAATCGACGTTAAGTAGTTTTTCTACCTCTTCCTTAATAGTAAGGGTCTTCCTAAGATTGATAGCTCTAAGTTGTTGTCGAACAGGCTTAGAATATAGGTAATTTTTAATCTCATGTTCAACAATTCGAGGGTCAATTTATATCATCTCTTCATATGAACAAGTGAATACATCACAAAATTCCTTGAAGAGCAGCCTCGGTGTAGATAAAAATTTCTTCTGGTGAACAATCAACACCGATATATACATTTTCAACCTTGCTAGGAATATGAAAGATATCAATATGGATGGTAGGATAGATACCTTCCATGTTTACTTTGGCATAAAAGTCGTTCATATCAAGTGGAACTATAGTGTGACCAACTATCTCGCTCAAGGTAGATCTAAAATCAACTTGTTCGATTCTGGCAAGTTCTAGGAGAAAATAAGAGCGATGATGCATATCATCCCATGGCCTATTAGAACCATTCATGGCCTCTATGATAGATTCATCCGAAGGTAAAGTCTCATCGAGGCATTCATGTGAAAAAGATCATGAAGTGGCCCATACGGGCTCAAGAATAGGATCCTCCTCGTCCAACTATGAGGTAATAGGATCTGGATCGACAGAAGAATCAAGAACAACCTACGCTATCTTTGATCCTGATAGTGGCATGGCCATTCCACTATGTGGCTGACCTTCACAAGACGTAGTCAAAGAAGGTAGGGTCTGTTGGTGGGGCTTAAATCCCCTGATTCAATAGCAGGAAACAAACCTGCCGCTGAGGCCCAATTACACTCTGCAGCATTTGGAGTGGAATGGTTCTCCACATCTTAAAATTTGGCCAAATTATTGATGAGCTTTTGTGTTTTCTGGTAAATGCTCTTCCTTCAGTTAAGACAGTTTTTTTTTGTAATTTATCTGAGGTGGGGAAGGTACAAGAGATGAAAGCTGGTATAAACCAACTTGACAGATATGGGACAAGAGTTTTAACTATTGGGAAGGGGTCGAGCTTGGGATAACCCGCTACTCGAACATGAGAAAATGATCATATGCCAAGCGGCTTAGTAATAATACTTTAACCGAAAGAGAATCCAACTGCTATCTGAGAAAGATACTTAACAGAAAGAAGATGCATATATGATCAGGATCGGGGTAAGAAAAATAATTCATCTACCGAGACATTCATCACGTAACTGAGATAAACGACTTAGCATAGAGAAAGAAACACAACTATAATCAACGTCATGGTAAGAAAAAAAATTCATCTACCAAGACATTCATCACATAGAATCACAATGATTTAATTTCATCATTTAAAGAAAGGAGCATCAAAACATTGCACCAGATAACTTGACAACATAATTAATTGCTCTTACTCATTTACTGCAACATTCATGGAACATGAAAGGAAGTAATTCTTCTCCAACTCCAATCACATACATCTGATGAAAAATAGATCGTCTCTAGTCTAGAAGGACTTCTTAATTCGTAGCAGTCTCAAAATAATTATCAACCAAAATAAAAGAGTTCTTACAACAACCATCGACCTCTAACCATTGGTCGATGTTCCTATTTATAATATAAAGTCTTAACAGTAATTAACAATAAAATACAATTTGATCTAATCAAGAATCGCCACGTTGCGTCATCATCTAACAGTCTTTCAATAATCCATCTGAGTTGTTTCTTAAAAAGAGTGGACTCTTTCATAATCAGACCATCTGATAAAGAGTTCTTCACAAATGTTGGCCCATGGAAACCTGTGTTGTTTCGTTGGAGCAACATAGATTCCCTTGCTGTCTGCTGCGTGTGCCCGATATTTTGCGAGGCTGAAGTTCAACTTTTGAAGTATCGCTCTGGCTTTAATTGGATGTACTACAAACTATTGTAATTTCTCAGGATTTTCATTAGTGACCTTTCCACATTCTTCGGCCCATGACACATCTTGTTTGGCACACAACTTGATCATTCCGCTTAGGTCGATTAATATCGGGATGTCGAAATGGAGAGCTCGACAAACTTCGTCGCTTCAGTGAATCTTTTAGTTATTTGGTGGGATCATAGGACAGACTCTAGTCAGTGATCGGGAAGGTTCTTCCTGCAATTAAATAGAAGTAGTTTAGCAATCAAGCAACCCATTATCTGACATAAATAAAAAAATGATCAACACGTACCTGTGTAGTTTATTGGTCTCAGTCATTTTTAATACTTACGTGATCCCAAACGCTTCTTTCGAGTGACCTGTGAAGCCACCGCTCCTATTTGGTATAAATGAACACCTCAGCATGTTGTAGTGTGGCTAATCAAGTATGATAGACATGAATGTATAATTATCACAGTAATTACTTGACCTTGGGAAAAAGGGCGTCGAGGACAAATTATGGACTTGTGTGCTCCCGAGAGGTCAGATATCGTATAGAGAAGGTCGTTAAATGAATTCGAAAATTGTACCACCAAGCATACCAAGCGTAATTTATAAATAACGGAGTTTCATAAGTTCAAAATGATAGAAAGGATCACACCACATGCTTTCCTGCAACCTCGATCAACAACGCTTTCATGTTCTGGATTACATCCATCGATTAGCTGCAACGTGCCAAAAATTTTCAAACATCATGTCATGAGGCACAGGAATTATGTTGGTGAGCCTAGTGTTGCTCTTTGATTTCCCTATAAATCCAGGAGCTTTGAGAGCAATCCTTCTTATATGCCAAGCTCATATTCCCTGGGGATCTCATTCGGTGAGTTCGTCTTGGCGACGTCCATTTGAGTAATCCTTTTCCATTTATGGACGCCTTGAGTTTTATTACACTTTGTGATTATGGAATCTCCTTCAAACACGGGATGAGGTCCATGAGGCAGCCGGAGTGCGAGGTCTCATCCCCAGTGCACCTAGGATTCCTTCCTATGGGCTTCGAGAGGTACATATATCGACCCGGAGGTAGCGTCAACATCCAAACATGGGCTTGGGGTGGTTACAGATATGTCTAGGAGAGATAAGCTGGAAATTGCACCTTCTCCAGGACCGAAACCACGGAGAAGAGGAAGGCCTAAGAAGAAAACTCGAGAAGGAGAGGGGAACCATCCCAAGGCTGAACTAAGTGCATGTCCAACCCACGAGGAGCCTGTAATTCCTACCAATCGTTTGGAGTTGGCTGGGACCATTGGAAAAGGAGGCATAATAAGAAAGGGGAGGATCGAAGAGCCGGGTGCTTTCGTTGAAAACTTCGCGTAGCAACTAGATCAAGCTCAATTTGCAATAGCCGAGCTTTACCAAGAGAATAGGGAACTGTGGCTTTAGTTGGAGGAAAAAACCCAGAGGATATCATCGCCGCAAGGTCGTGCAAGGAGCACCATTTGGATGCAGAGACAACTTCAGGAAGCACAAGACACAATCATGGAGTTACGCGAGGTGCAGCGGATGGCGGCGAAAACGGAGCATAGGACACCACAAAGCGCGAAAGACAACCTGAGAGAGAAACAAAGCATAGGAGATACGTAGTTAGCAGGTTCTCACCTTGTGTTCCTGGAAGTGTGGTTTAACACCTCTTTGTATTTCTTCTTTGTAAAATTTCATAATCTCACGACAACTGAGAAGATTAGCCGAGTCGTCGTAGTTGTCTATTCATATGTAAACCAAGCCTGGTGGAGGTTTTTGATTGTATATAAAGAAAATTTTAAAAGTTTCATGCTGTGAATCAAGCGTGTATTCTTCTTTAAATCTTTTGCGTAAAATATTAGATCTTTTGGAACCAGTGTTATTATGTTGCGAGTTTGTTAATGTTTTTCTTTGTAAAACTTCGATATTAATTACTACTTCTGTGGGATTATCGATTTTGGTTAAAAAAAATTAATCATGGAAAGATATTTGGCTAGTGGATAAAAGTCATGCTCGGAATTTCACTTGTACCGAGAGTTTTTTGAGAAAAGACTAGAGGTCACAGTTTTCAATACTGAGAGTCGTTGGAGAGAATAATTAGTTCCCTCTCACCGATATCGAACTTGTTTCGGGAGTTCAACGGTCGAAAGTGTTGATTTTATTTGTGTGCGGCGCTTACAATTGAAATTTTCTGCCGAAGCTGAAAGAATCGGTCTTCGCCAAAATATTTTTGGATGCTATATTCATAAAAGAGATACTCTTATCGGCCAGTGCCGAAGAATGTCGACACTCGGTTGATTTGAATTCCCATACAATTTTCACTACCTTAATCTTTCACCGATGTCGAACTTCTCAAGTAAGCCAGGAGAAATATGGGTCGCTGGTTCCTTGATCAGTCATGGTGTTCCCCAAGATGGTTCTTAATATTCTCAAGAGAAACTTGGATATATCAGATAAGAAGGTTATTAAGCTCAAACCACGGTGAAAACAATCGAAGGTAGAAGACAAGGTGGTACCCAAAAGGAAGTGGTCACAAAACTTTTAGGGTGTGTTGAGCACTCAACAAATGGCGATTCATTGGGAGAACGCAAAATATCTGTCCCATAAAACAGATATCTCTGGTCCTTCTTTTATTCGTGCCAATTGGAAAAATATATGTATTATATTATATACTTTTTTGTTTCTTTTTGTAACTTTTATTGTGTTGTTATTATTGGAAATACTGCTTTAGGGCTTGGCCGTTTACCTGGAGGGCGTCAAGTTCCCCTTTCAGATTTTGCAAATGATAAGTACCTACCCCGATCTTCTTAGCCACCTGAAAAGGCCCTAGACATAGGCTTTGAAACTTGGAATGCTTCCCTTTGGGTTCATTTACCTTATCCCACTTTAGGACTAAGTCTCCTACTTCAAAATTCTTTTCTTTAGCCTTATGCTTATCGAACCATCTTTTCACTATCTGCTGATGGGATAAAAATTTAGACTTAGACCTTTCCCTCTCTTCCTCCAACATGAGAAACGTATTGATTCTCTGTTGCATGGTTGAGGATTTATCATCATTAGAATCTTGGGCCAATTGGAGAGATGGAAGATAAAGCCCATTTGGGAGAATGGTTTCTTGTCCGTAGACCAGGAAGTACGGGGAATTCCCTATAGCCTCTTTGGGTGTGACCCTATCAGCCCATAGGGAATTATGGATTTGGTTATGCCAATTTCTATGGCTATCCAAAACTGTATTCTTTAGTATCCTCATTAGATTCTTATTGGTTGACTCTGCCACATCATTTCCCTGAGGGTAATAATTTGCAGAGTACTTGATTATGATTCCTTTGTCCAGAGTGAACTCTATCAATAGGGTAGAGGAGAAGTAGGTTGCATTATCAAAGACTAGAATGGAAGGAACACCAAACCTTGTAATTAAATTTTGTTCTATAAATTGGATGACTATTTTCTCATTTACATGGGTCAAAGGGATGGCCTTTGCCCACTTTGTGAAATAGTCGGTGGAAATAAGAATATACTTGTGCAATTTCGAAGAATTGGGTGTAATTTCTCCTGTTACAAATTATTTTAGTCATTCCTATGATCGTTAATGATGTAAACCTATCTGTTACCTTTAGAGGGGTCACAGTGACCTGAGTTCCTAAAGAGAGAAGGGAGAAGAACTTTTCCTGAGACAAGAAGTTGCATTTTCCTATGTAAAAACCTTATAAAAAAAGGATGTTCGCAGGTTTCTATATAGGCAGGGTGCGAGAATGACCAATTCTCACAGGTTGCACTATAGCCAGGGTGCGAACAGTTCGCAGGTTGCACTATAGCTAGGGTGCGAGAATGCCAGCACGTGGGAAAAACGAGTGTTTTCTCGAATCTTCTAGAAGGAGAAGCTTTTATGGTGAGGTGGCATCCAAATGGTTTGGATCTTACTTGCTTTCATGATTTAGTGGGATCATCCTAACCTCCTCACCTTATCCTCTTCAACTTATAAAAGGAGAGGAGTTCTCATGGAGAAAGTTAGATTTTGGTTCTTTGGCTTGGAATTATTAGCTTGGTTAGAGTAGCTTTGAGATTTGATTTGTCAAGATAGATTGTGAGTAGCTATCAGATCTATGGTTTCAGAATCCTTGGAGCAAGAAGTGTGTGGGGAACGAAGGATAGTTGGAAGGGACCTTACGACATCAATGCAACGGTTGTAATATCTCTTTCACATTTAATATGATACAGTAATATGTTTCTTTCCCATAAAGTTAGATTTACTTTATTACATAACTCCTTGATCATATGTATAGTTTAGCTATTGAATATATTATTTGCTTTCACTTTGGTTGGTTTGTGCTGTGTTGATTTTGACAGTGCAAGAGAACCGGAGTGAAGCAGGAGCAACAAAGATTAAGGAAGCGATTACAAGGTATGTCTCTTATTCTCACTTCCAATTTAATTCAATAGTTAGATCTAGGGAAAGCGATATATTATGTCATGTTTTGTTCTAGATCCAAGTGGATCTAGGGAGATCGGTTCATGTCTGCACTTACGGATTAATCCTGAAACATCTCCTATGATATCCAGCCCCCATTTCTCAAGCAATCTAGAGACGATTATAGGCTGAAGTGGGATTGCTGCCCTTCTCTCCTTTCCAACACTTATTTGACAAGTCTTACAATTCTTGGCATAAGCATGACCGTCTTTGAACAAAGTGGGCCAATAATAGTCGGCTCTCAGAACCTTATGAGCGATGGTGTTCCCTGCAAAATGTCCCCTAGCGGGGCCATTGTGGAGTTCTTTCAGCACTTTATTGACGTCTTTGTGTTCGAGACATCTCAGTAATACCTCGTCATAGTTGATCCAGAAGAGTACCGAATTGATGAGGCAATATTGTGTGGATTTTAATCGGAGGGATCTCCTTTCTCTAGGGTTGAGGTTTTTGGGACAAGTCCCGTGATGTAATAGATGAGCCAAATCCTTGTACCAAGAGTCTGGTCCTGGTAAAATATATGCTGCTTCACCACACCACAGTGTTATTTCATTATCCACCCTAGATCTTGGTTTTCTTGATCTTGAGCTTCGGCTGCGAGTTTGCACAAACCTTGTACTTTATTAACTTGGCGGGTTTTATATCTAGATCAAATTCCTAGACTACCGTCATCCATTTCCCTCTTCTTTCTCCAGTTTCTTGTTGGGTAAACAAGGATCGGACTACGGGGTGTGGAATAATCACCTTAGTGTGATTCTTGAGGATGTACGACCTAAAATTCTTTACTTATTTATAGACTGTGTAGGCTTGCTTGTCTATGGCGGGGTAATTGAGCTCGGCTCCTTGAAGGTTGGTGCTCATGAATGACACTGGGGCTTCGTTGTTGTCGTCGACCTTCTGAGTCAAAACCGCAACTAGCGTTTGGTCAGAGGCAAAAGTATAAAGGTTAAAGTCTCTATTGAAATCGGGACTTTGCACTACCAGGGCCCGGGATATGTTAGCTTTGATATTGTTGAAAGCTTCTTTTCGTTCATCATCCCTCTTAAGCTCAGAATATTTGCAAATCATTTTTTCTAAGGGTTTGATGATTTCGACAAAGTTGGGGGTGAATTTCCTTACAAAATTAATTTGCCCAAAAAAATACTGCATAGCCTTCTGGTTATGGGGTAGAGGGAGTTGAGCTATGGATTTAATCCTTTCGGGGTCTATGCGTATTCCTGCTTGAGATATAATATGACCTAACAACTTACCTTATTCAACACTGAAGATAGTTTTCTTAGGATTGAGTGATATACCGTATTTTCGACATCTTTCAAAAATCTAAGGTATGTGTTAGATGTGTTCCTCTCTATTCTTTGAATACACTGTTACGTCATCTAAATACACTACCACACACTTACCTATAAGCTACCAAAACACCACATCCATTTCCCTTTGAAAGGTCGCTCCTGCGTTAATCAAGACGAAAGGAATGCGTTTATAAGCAAAGGTTCGCCATTTGGTCTAGAAGGTAGTTTTTAATCGGTCTTCCTCTAAAACCAACACTTGGCTGTATCCTAAGAAGCCGTCTAGGAGGGAGAAAATTTTCGAGCCTGACATGGTCTGTAGGAGTTTCTCCATTGGCGGGATGGGATAATTGTCCTTTTCTGAAGCTCTGTTGAGATTCTGAAAGTCTACGCATAATCATATTTCTCCTGACTTTTTTCTTACTGGAACAAGGTTCGCTACCCAGGCAGAATATCTAACTTGGAAAATTATCTTCGCACCTAAAATATGCCTTAAATCTTGATACATTAGGGGTTCCAAGGATGGGTGGTACTTTCAGAGCTTCTGTTGAAAAGGTTTGACTTCGAGTTTCAACGGGATGGTGTGTTGAATGATGCGGGTATCATACATTTTCAAATATTTATAGGACCAGGTGAACACATCTTGGTATTGTTTGAATAATTTGAGGTAGTCTTTCCTCTCCTCTTTAGATATCATTTTGTTGAGATTTACATAGTTTGGGTTGTCTGGGGTTCCAAGATTTACAATTTCATGGAGGCGGCATGAGCTACCAGTCTTTGCATTTTTAGGTCCTTTGAATCGTTCCTTTAGATCAAATAAATTCTCTAGATTTTCTATCCCTTTTGGAATTCTGTGAGCCTTTGGTTTATCCACGTGTTGACCCTCCCGAGGACTAGTTTCCGTTAGTTTCTTCTGGAATTATTCATCATTAATAGCGAGGTATTTGAAGTTGTCTTGATTAGTCAATAAGCTTATGATATGTTCATCCCCCTCAAAGACTTTCCAATTAGAGATATTATTAGGTACCGATGTCTATAGTGAATCGGGAGGCTTCATAATCTTCAAAAGGCGAGAGTCTTGAAGCAGCGGTGGCTAAGGAGTCAACAAGGATGTTCTTCTCTTTGAGGACCATAGTGATATTGAAAGCTTCAAATCGTTCTATCAGCCTCCGCACCTCCTACTGGTAGTTCTTAAGATGAGGGGAGTTGTAGTGTATAGTGTTTCTCTCTTGTCTAATAATGATTTCTGAGTCTCTAAACACCTTTAATTCCTTGAAATTAAGATCTATGGATTTCTTTAACCCTTGTACGAGGGCTTCATATTCGACAGTGTTTTTGGTGCACTTGAATTCTAGTCTACAAGACAAGAAATGGAGTTTACCCTTTTGATCGATGAGGATGCACCCTACTTCTGAACCCTCTTATGAATTGGATCCATCAAAATAAAGGGTCCAAATTTGCGAGCGATGATTTCCATTCCAATCAGTGTTCCACTCTTCTATCTTTTCTTCCTAAATACCTAACACTAGGTCTTTACAAAAGAGAGAATCTTCCATTGGCATTGGGAATTCTTCTTGAAAGATCATCTTAGAGCTTTGGGTAAGCGAAACATCGGACAGGAGAAGAGAAAAATTTCCAAAGTGAGAATCACAAGAACAATTCCTTAGTATGGGAAATCTGGTAGAGGCTGGTTCATTCAAGGTTTCCAGGTCAGTGACCATATGTTTCAGATATCTTTCCCTATCGATTCTGATCGTGTTCTTGTATCCTGTCAGCGGTAGCCAAATGTGTGCCCAGTTTGTGCTGAATTATCCATTTAGTTTTTCAGACCAATCTTGGTTCAATAATAGCCCATATGTCTCAAGGATATCCACCACAATGATGTCAATCACCTGCACAAAATTAGGATGAGTGGCTACCCTAATCATCACATCTTTGAGTTCCCCCATGACTTTGACCTGGGTCCTATCCAGTTGTATGACATGATTATCACTCTTTAGAGGGACATCACCTAATTTGTTACAAATGGCCAAGGGCATGACATTGGAAGATGCCTCATAGTCTACCAAACAGTTGTGGAGATTCTTTTTGAAGACTTTGAACGTTAAAAGGAAAGGTGGTATAAACGACCTCTCCTTCATGCCTTCTGAGTAGGTGTTTATCGTTGGTTTTCTTGCCAAATCCATAGGGGTAGATTCTTCTCCTGACCATCGTCGGGTTTTCTACCAAACTTAGAGCTTGCAACATAAGGTCTTTCTGCTAAGGAACTCTACATATGTCCATAAAAGATACATTAGTTTTCAGCTTCTTCAAATCTTCTACTACATTGTAATCTAATTTAGGAGAATCATGAGTATGGATACTTATAGGCTTTTTACCGGGAGAGAAAGGCATTCTTGGGTGATCGGGAGTTAATTTACTTTGTGAGGCACGGGTGGCATCGGTGTCCCTTGGGACGGGTTGACCCTTACTACATGTCTATACCACTGATATCTCTGCGGGTGGTGCCTGAGGTTTAAATAGATCATTCGAAGACGCGATCACGTCAGTATCCTGTATCAGCATGGTCATGTCTTGTGGTGGTTCAGCCTCTTCCTGATTGACCATGTTAAAGGCCGAACTATTGGATGGTTCAGTCAGAGAGACTTCGCCAGAAAATGATTGGCCATTAAATTCATGGCGTGGACCCACTAAGGACATTCCCTTTCTTAGTGGTTCTCTTGGTGGTACATGTTATCACCCCATAATTTATGGGAATCAACTGGTGACTGAGATATTATCTGTCTCTAGTATTTTTGTTGACAAATGATTTTTCATTCTGCAAATAATTTGAAAAGAAAAAAGAAAAGAAAAGAAAAAAGAAAAGAAAAAGAGAAAGAAAAAAGAAAAGAAAATAAAAGAAAAAAGAAAAAGAAAAAAGAAAAGAAAAAGAGGGCATAAAATAATTGAATTGAGAGCCCCATGCAATAATAGTAACTTGGCCATACCTTTCAAGCATGGCCAAGTTCTTTTTAAATTTAATGTTGATAGGGTAGTGAATAAATCTGACCAGACTGTCTAATCCTGGTCAGATAGCCCTTAGGTTAGATTAGTGAATAAATCTGACCAGACTGTCTAATCCTGGTCAGATAGCCCTTAGGTTAGATTAGTGAATAAATCTGACCAGACTGTCTAATCCTGGTCAGATAGCCCTTAGGTTAGATTAGTGAATAAATCTGACCAGACTGTCTAATCCTGGTCAGATAGCCCTTAGGTTAGATTAGTGAATAAATCTGACCAGACTATCTAATCCTGGTCAGATAGCCCTAAGATAGAGTAATTTCTTAACCCAACAGTCTAATTTGGGTTAATTGTCCTAGGAAGATAGGTTAGCATGTAGGTTAGTCGCTTTATTTGTTTCACCCCAATAAAACCAACTTGATGAAAAATGTTACACCATGTATCAAATGCCTAAAGATAGTTTGGTCGAAGTCCCTTGGTGGTGTCTATGCAAAACGTTTGGGAAAAAACCCATAAGATACACCTATCCTAAGTTTTCCCAACGCATATTTCTCCGCTCCTGACTTATGCTCCATGCACTTTTCGATGGTCCAAATCGTGGCACCTAGATCTACGGTGCACAGAGCATTCCATACCCCCCCGACTGTTCTGTTTTTAACTGGGAGGGTTCGGAATTGGTAATAAGAATCGCGCATATCTGAATGGTCCAGGAATGAGTGCGCAAATCCACGGCCCAGATTTGATTACGGACCCCCCCGTCCGTTCTGCCTTTAATGGAGGGGGGGGGGGGTCTGGAATGAGAGATAAACGGCGTGCTAACATCTGCGGCCAGGAAACAGGTGCGTAGATCAATGGTTCTAATTGGATTTTGGACCCCCCTGGATGATCTGCTTTTAACCAAGGGGGGGGGTCCGGAATGGTTATTTTTCTCTGGCGGGCCTCGGGTCATACTTGGCGTCATCCTATTGGATTTGAAAGTCACATCACCATATGCTATCTGACAGCCCCCGTCACCCATGGACGTCATTTTCCACTGATTCCACTTGTCCCACTTGTTCCCGAGTTATGTCCCAAATCATAACTGTTGTCAGTCCCTGCTGTCAGACCCCTACCTTTTCACTCATGACCAGCCCCTTATCACGACTTTTACATCCAATCCCTAGCCTCCACGTCACCCGCATGTCTGTTTCGGCCACCGTCATTTTCCATCTCACCCCCAACTGGCCTGTTGTTCATTTATTATGGGATAACATAGCCGTTACCATGCTGACCTGTCTCCCGCGTCCAACTGACCCCACTTTTAAATAAAATTACCGTTCTCCATCATTTTTGTTGCTCACTCATCGCAACAGAAAATCTCATAGCCAGTCCCTCCATTACATCCCATCTTCTTCATCCATAGTCAGTCGACCCCACTAACTTTGTGTTATTTGCAGGTACTATTGCAGAGATGGCACCAAAGCCTAGACAAGCAGAAGGAGAGGAGAATCCTTTTCTCCCACCTCCTGTCGACCTGGATAAAATCCCATTGGTCGACAAAGACAGACTGATCATTGATACCATATGCAATTTCGATTTCTCAGACCTCCAGTTGTGGCTCAAGGAGTTTTTCCTGGACTAGAGTGATGAGATTGGACTCTGGGAGTCCAATTTTCCCCTGTACCTTTTTCCCCAGATCCACCACTTCCCCAAATGCGCCCTCAAATGCCAAGCCCATTATATTCCTGACTAGAGGGTTGTCGTCTCCTCATCTGGAGACGTTATGTTCTTCATCACTCCCGAAGACATTGACCAAATGATGCAAATTCCTCGTGCTGATTCTGTTTTTCCTTTCAACCTAGAGATCCTTACTGAGTTATACCAGAAGATGAACTTTCCCCAGAGAGCTCAAATTTTCCATCTTTTCCTTCCCACCTCTGCTCAATTCCCTTCCACAAATCCCCCTTACCCCTCATCCATTTTCTCCACCAAGGGAAACCAGGTTATTTCCTCCCTTTGTGCTTTGTTAGGGTACTATCCTGACCAGTGGGTAGACGAGCCCATTCTGGGTTTTCTATCCATTTTCTCTAATGATGAAAAACACACAACACAGTTTGATTACAACACCTTCTTGGCCGACAATATTCATGAACAGTTCGTGAATTTTGGCACAAAAGACATGTTCAGATACTCATCCATATTGGCGTACATATTCGTTTATTTTCAAGCAGATAAATTCAGTTTCTCCATGCAGAGGATGGACGCAAATGAAAGGCCCCAGCCAGTCACAACATGGACCTCTTTGTTGAAGCACAACTCCACAGAGTATAGCTTCAAGGCTTTCATTGATCTATTTTACCACTCGGTGGTAAGCATGTTGAGCAGTAGGCCCGAGCCTAGAATAAATGACGAAGTCCAGAGAATTTTTCATCTCTCAGATAGCTCAAAGACCGGAGATTGGTACCTATATCAAAACCACACCGAGATCAGAGTATTCGGGTGCGAGTTGGCACCTTACAAGCTGCCCAAATATGTGCTGGTAAGAATCTTTGCTTTAGAATACATAAGGCAGATCATGAATTCATATGACATTCATTTCGTATCTTTGAAGAAGAAACAACAGCTTCGAATCAAGGGGCAGATTGGCTCCTTCATCTGCAACAGTCGAGTCGTCGGGGAAGAAGCTGACAGAATGTTGAAAGAAATGAAATTATTTACGATTTTCCCATGGCACTATGATCCATGCGGGATTATTTTAGAAATGCGGGTGAAAAATAAAAACATCCCGTATGTTCATGAGTCCAATCCCGAGATTGAAAATTTTTCCAATCAGACAGTGTGGATGCCTGACACCTTGGTCGAAGTGGAATAGCAGGTTCCCCTGACCACTGTGCTTCCAACTTCCATGTCACAGGTCCCTAAGGAAAAAATGCCCCAACAAGAATCATCTCCTCCTGTCACAGAGGTGTCGTTCGATGAGTTCAAGTTGCACACAAAGAGGCCCAAGATCACCACAGTTCCTGGTCCAACCGGAGAAATATAAGTCTCGCCTACCACAGTGGTCAAATCTGTCATTCCACCCTTCGGGATAGTCCTTCATAAGGAAATCACCCCAGTAGTACCGAAGAAATCCTCAGGCTCCCCAATAGACACTCAGTCGAGCAAGACTGGGCCCAAATTGAGCATCTTCGAGAAGTACGAGATGATTAAGAAAAATAATTAGACTCTCACCAGCAGTACCTATGCTCAGTTTCGAAAGCAAACGTCAACTGTGCAACACAGGCTGCTATCTTCTTTTGACACAGAGAAGGGCAAGATGCACATGGCTTTCCTCCAGGAATAGGTACCAGACCCAAAGGTAATCACAGACTACAAGAGGTCCACCTTCGAGTTCCAGACGAAGGATGTGCACCTAGCAGATCAGATGGATTTTCACAAACAGACAGGAGAAATGGTATTTCACACATTGGCGCATTCTTCTGCTTCAGCGGAAAAATTGCAGGTGTCACTCAACAACGCTCAAACTCAGCTCAAGATTGAGAAGATTTCATCCTTCACAAAAGATAACAGAATTAAAACTTTGGAGGAGTTGGTCCTCAAGATCGGCTATGATCCTTCAAATGTCAAAGCTGCAGAAGAGATGATAAAGAAGAAGAATGCAGACATCACATCCTTGATAAAACAGCTGAAACTCCCGCCCACAGAGGACTCACAGGCGAAATATATAGCAGAGAAATAAGGTGAGAAGGACGAGATGTTAAAGTTGCTCATGGAGAAGAATGCTCAGCTCAAAGAAATGGAAGATAAGATGGAGATATTATTGAAAGAGAAAGAATAGATGAATCCAATGGAAGGCATTCCATTGAGTGGTATCCCAATTGCAGGATTGAGCATTGCAGCAGTAACAACAATTCCATCAACAACACTAGTGACATCACAAGAGGGAACAACTGACCTCACCAAATCTCTGGAAAAGATGAACCTGCAAGAGACTGAAATCATCAGGCTTAAGAAGGAAGTTGAGAACCTCCAAGAACTCAAAACTTCTTTCTAGACCAGTCTCTCCAAAGAGAAATAGATAGCTGAGCAGCTCAAGAAGGAACTACAGCAGCTCCAAAAGCAAACAATGGCAGGGAAGACTTTGGATGAGGTCAAAGAGAATGTATGGGAAGATATCACAAAGTCCATAAATGAAATCTGGCCCATGATCCAAATCATGTTTGAGCAGAACGAGTTGGTCCAAAGAAGTAAACAAGCCATTGAAAAGATCAGAGTAGAATTGGGAGATAGACCAACTCAGGCACATGAGATCATAAAATTCCTAAACTGTAAGACCAGAGAAGAGCTAGAAGAGTTGAAGATCGAGGACAGAACAGAGACCATCCTTGAGGTCAAAATAGTTTTGACCAAAAGGGGATTAATGCTTCAACTAGAAGAAAATGTTCAGACCATGGACTTAGGGGTACAAAAATTCTCCAACAAGATCGAGGCTCTCCAGAAGAAAGTTCTCCCCGGTCTGAAGGTTATTAATGATAAACTAATGACACTCCCAGATTACAAAAAGAGACTGTCTGAATTGTCTAAGGATAGTTCAAAGTTCACCGGCATACAAGGGAGCATCACTGGCAAAGCATTCATGGACGCTCTTCAATTTGACATCAACATCTAGCACGAGATTCGATATATATTCCTCACCAAGCCCACATTCGCCAAATATACGGAAATGGACGAAGTGTATCGGAGACTGCTCAAATTCACTGTGCCTAGTCATCTCAGATGGGAGAAAATTTGCAATCTGCTCAATTAGCAGATGAGTTGTCCAGGTCCAATCACCTGTCCAGTCAGAAGAGGTTGTGCAGAAACCTCGCCAACGGCCTACCCCAGAATTCAGCAAGCAGTTACACGAAGTCATCAAGCAGTTTTGATTAGTTAAATTAGTTAGACTAAAAATAGAATGAGCACGTCCTGATCAGTTATGAAAGGAACATTTGTAGTTAGAATTATAAATACTTCACCTTTCGAAGTATTGAGGGTTGTTGATCTTTACACCCTGAAGCTATCAAACTGTAACTATTTTTGAAGAGATCTGCCATTAATGAAAAGGAGGCACTTTTATAGAATTCTTGTGTGTATTCACTGGTGAAGTTTATTCTCTAAGTTGAATGTCATTCTTGCTTTGTGATCATATTTTTTTCTAAAACTAATCATTAAGAGTAACATATGTTGCAGTATTTATCTTGGATACCCTGTTTCCGACTTTAAAGATTTTGAATGTTTATCTTCTGATGTTTTCAATTAACAAATTCTTAAATGCTTCTTAGTTGAATTTATCTTTCTCATCTTTTCTTCTGTCCATCATTTAAGCTATTAAAGGATCCAGTGAGTATATTATCTCGCCCTGTGAAAGTATTCTTTATCATTTATGGTTGTATTTCATATTTATTTAAATACAGACCCCATAGCCCAATGGATGTGTAGACTGTCTCAACCAATTTAAAAACACTTTGACAACAAAACCTACCTATCTTTTTACCTAGCCTAACATCTAAATTTATAATCAAAGATAAAACATATAGAGAGATCCCTCTCTAAAGCTGGAAGGGCTATATCCCAACTTTAAAAGTGGTTGGATAAAGTTACCTTTGTAGATTTCTTCTTTTTCAACCTCTAGGAAATTTACCAAGTGCTAACATAATGGCGACTCCACTGGGGAAGAACTAAATTTAATAATTTCACGTTTTCTTTCCCCTAAAAAGAACGTTCAAATTTGAAAAGAAAATAACGTTTAGAGGTTGATTAACTCTTTACATATTATTTTCAGACTTGCAAAATTAAAAAAAATATATATATCGAAAAAACCAAAAAGAGTTTTGGCTTCCAAGAAAGTTCATACTCGATCTAACCCAAACCCAGAACCCGCTATAGTGATAGATAACCCCGAACAGTTTCTCAAGCGAAAGACCTTAGTTGCTGGTTTAGTGAGTCATATTCCCCTTCATAAGTCTCCTTCCTTTTCCGAGGAGCCTATTGCCTCTCAAAACTCTGACCTTGAAATTTTTCCACGGCAAAGCCTGGTTAGAACATGGTCCGACAGTTTTGTGACTGAAATCGTCTTTGACCCAACTGCGTTGCAACCCCAAACCCCTGAAGTTCAGTCTCCCACGACTAAATCACAAATCACTCCCTCTGCACTATCCAGTCCCTCCTCGTCCTCGTCTTCAGCTGCTACCTCGCCAAACATCCAGGTTGTCGTCCCACCTCCTCCACCCATCATGGCATCTCGATATGCTCCTCTTGTGATGGCTGCGCCTCTACATGCCATGCCTCAAGACTACCAAAATAGACTTCCACAGTTCGACGCAACGGGACCTTTAAATTCCCAACAACATGTCGACAAAATGAATGATTATTTTGACCTGCAAGAAGTTGATGAGGCTGATGTTCAAATGCGATTGTTTGCCCAGATTTTGACAGGTGACGTCAAAAAATGGTTCAAATCTTTACCTGTCGCCTCAGTCCCTGACATTGTCGCGTTCCAAAGGATTTTTCTTGACAAATGGGAGGTAAAGAAAAAACCTCTCCAAATACTGTCAGAATACGAGAATATAAGAAGGAATCAAGGTGAGACTGCACCCGTTTCAACAACCTCTACAATGCAATCCCAACTGAAATCAAACCTCCACAAGGTATGGCATTGATTAAATTCCCTGATGGATTTGATGTCGACATGTCATACCAACTAAGAGAAAGAAATTTTGTCACCTTGGAGGACATGCAGAAAAGTGCTATAAGTGTGGAGGCCAATCTATTAGCAAAAAGGGCACGACATAGGTCAAAATAAAGAGTCACGATCAAAGAAGAACCTTCCACGTCGAACATAGATTCCAAACTGGATTCCTTGGACCAAACAGTAGAACTAATGCTGAAAAGAATGAATTTGTTAGACATAAATCCTCCAAGAGACAACCCACCTGCTCCTCAGGTTTGGAATCCCAACTTCAGGAGAAACCCTCCTCAAATTTGACAGAGAGATCCTAGAGATCAAAGAGAACAAAGAGGTCCAGATCAACAGATCAGACCTCCATTGAAAGAAAACTATGTTGATGAAGGAGGGGAGGTGATTGAGGAATTGGAGGACACTCACATCAACCTTATGGGCATTCACGACAATGAAGCCATCTTCCTTACCCAAGAAGAGAAGGAACTCTTTATTCTAAATCAAATGAAAGTATGTGAAGAAGCTGAAGATGCAGAACAACAGGCCTTTGAAAATGATATTTTGGAGGTACATCATCAGTACAATCTACGGAGTAAGAAAAAAGAAGGGAATTCACCAAAAAAGATGACTGAAACAAAGAAGGTAGCTGAGACCAAGAAGACCCCTGAACCATCTACTGAGAAGACTCCTGAGAAAACTATTGCTGAGAAGATCCCCGAGAAGAGTAAATTTGACGCCCCCGTGAAGAAAAACATCACCGTTCTGAAAAGGCCATCACAGCCCGAAGTTTCACCTATTAACCCACCAAGTACTTCTGAGAAGAAGAATATGGTGGAAAAACCAGAATCAATGAGAAGAAACCCTACACCTTTAAGCCTTGAGGGGGAATTAGCTAAAATAAAAATTCCCATCCCACTTACAGAGTTGATGAATAGAGGCGGTTATCATTCACAGGTGATCAAAGCACTGGCCATTGAACCTGACATAGGCACGAAGGCCTTAACCATTGGATCAACAAGTCATTCAGACACTGTGAACCTTACTGATGATCGACCCGAGCTTCTTTTCGGACCTGAAGTATATGGTCGAGACGATACTGGTGAGGTTGATCCGTTTTATATCATTTTGAACATACACAACTTGATCTTGCATAACGCTATGCTGGATTCGGGTGCTTCCCACAACCTAATGCCAAGGCAGTAATGGAAAAACTGGGACTGGAAGTCATCATACCATACAAGGATTTACACTCGTTCGAATCCAACAAAGTAAAATGTATTGGTCTGATCAAGGATCTATGCGTCACCTTGGTCCTGATTCCTGTGAAAATCATGGTAATGGATGTGGTGGTTGCAGACATCCCGCCGAAATATGGAATGTTGCTATCTCGGTCTTGGGGGGCGAAGTTGAAAGGAACCCTGCAGCTGGATATGTCTTATGCCACTATCCTAGTGTTTCGGAAACAAAGAAGGCTATACAGAGAAACATTGATGAAGTACATGGTCAGTAGCCAAGAGAAAATGCACAATTATCCCCTTTACTCTACGCATTCCGATTTAGATTCGTTCATCTTGTACAATGATGGTGATACGGAAGAACAAGATACTCAGCTGATGGAAGACACATCTACTCAAGATGAAAGCCAAGAAATCATTGAGGTAGAAAAGATGAAGAACGTGATAACTGAAGAGATACCCGCCGATTTCTGGAGCATGGATTTTGATGGAGCTGTGAGTAAAGAAGGAGCAGGAGCTGGAGTCTGGCTGCATAATCACAGAAAAAGGTACTTAGAAAATCATTCCTACAAATTAAATTTCCAGTGCACTAACAATGTTGTCGAGTACGAAGCTTTGATGCTCAGTCTGAAGATTTTGAAAAAGGTTGGTGCCAAACATATTATGGTAAGAGGTGATTCTGAGTTAATAATCAAGCAAATTAAAGGTAAGTATGTTGCGAAACACCCCCATCTTAGAGCTTATAGGAATGTTGTTCTTGATCCCTTGAGGTGTTTTACTGAAGTTGACTTGTAGGTAATGCTGAGGGGATAGAATATTCTGGCAGACGGATTAGCCACCTCAGCAGCCACCTGTAAGATTCCTTTCCCCCCGACTCGTCCTTATACTGTTGAGGTGATATGTAGACCAACTGTTCCTGATAATATCAGGTACTGGCAAGTGTTTGGTAATGATGATCAAATTGAAGATTTTCTGCAATGCAAAAATGATTTTGAATGTACAAATATAGATTTAGAGAATGAAGATGAAAATGTAAATAATTCTGATTTTGAAATTGACAGTGTAAATACCATAAATTCAGAAGAGTTAGTTAATGACGAATTGGATGCTGACGTTTTACAGTTGAAAAGCAATGTTTTACCTAGAGGCCTAGTTCCTTTAGAAGACTTGTTCGATTCTAATGACGTAGCCAAAAAACCAAAAATAGAAGATCATGGACAAGAGGTAGAAGATTGTAATATAGGGACTGAAGAGAAACCTAGGATGGTCAAACTGTCTAAGTCATTACCCCCAGAGAAAAAACTCAAGTACATTGAACTATTCAAAGAATTTTCGAATGTTTTTTCCTGGGGCTATGAAGATTTGAAAGCCTATGATATCAGCATCATACAACACATGATTCCAATAAAAGAAGACCAAAAACCATTTAGACAGAAACTTAGGAGGATAAACCCCATTTTGCTCCCCCTAGTAGAAAAGGAAATAAAGAAAATGTACGATGCCAAGATCATAGTTCCAATACATTTTTCCAAGTGGGTCTCTAATCTGGTCCCTACACATAAGAAAATCGAGGAAATCAGACTCTGCATAGATTTTCGAAATCTAAATAAAGTCTCCCTGAAAGATAATTACCCCTTGCCGAAAATGGACCACATCCTGCAAAGGGTGGTCGGGTCCAGTCGAATTTCTCTGTTGGATGGTTTTTCGGGTTAAAATCAAGTCTTAGTCCACCATGGACGACCAAGACAAAACTGCCTTCACCACACCATGGGGCACTTTCATGTATGTGAAAATGCCTTTTGGTTTGATGAATGCAGGAGCCACTTTCCATAGGGCTATGGATATCGCCTTCCTGGAAGAATCAGGTAAGTTCATTTTCGTCTATCTAGATGATGTGACTATGTTTTCCCAATCTGATGACGAACACCTAAGGCACCTCAGACGAGTTTTCAAAAAATGTAGGAGGTTTAGGATTTCTTTAAATCCTAAGAAATGTCTTTTCGGGTTAGAAGAAGGAAAATTGTTGGGACACATCATCTCTAAAGATGGAATCAAAATAGACCCTAGCAGAATCGAAGCTATACAAAATTTAGAACATCCCAGGAACCTCAAAGAGCTACAGTCTTTTATCGAAAGAATTAATTTTCTACGTAGATTCATTCCCAATCTAGCAGAACTCCTCAGGAACATTACAAACATGCTTAAAAAGGACGTAAAAATAAAATGGGACTCTGAGTCCAGACAATCTTTCGAACAGGTCAAATGAGCACTCACAGAAGCCCCTATTTTGATCAGTCCAGATTTTACTAAGGATTTCTATCTCTTTTCTTTCACCTCTGAACATACTATAGAAGCGGTGTTACTACAGAAGAACAGCGAAGGGTATGAACAACCCATAGCTTTCTTTAGCAAAGCATTAAGAGATGCTGCTCTGAATTACAAGATCATGGAGAAGCAAGCTTTTTCTTTGGTAAAATCCCTAAAGGACTTTAGGGTCTACATTCTCCATTCCCACACCATAGCTTATGTTCTGAACGCGGTTGTAAAGGAAATATTGACACAGGACAATCCAGATGGAAGAAGGGGAAAATGGATTGCTGTCATTTTAGAATACGATTTAGAGATTAATCCCACTAAACTAATCAAAGGTCAAGGCCTTGCTAAATTAATGGCTGAATCTAACTTTCATGCTCTTGACATTAATTTTCTAGATGTGGCAGATGAACAGGGTGAGATGGTGACTCCAAATGTGAGAGAGGTATTTCTCAACTCTCCATGGTATGCAGAACTTATATTCGTTTTACAAAATTTACAAGCTCCCCCTGGTTTGACTAAGACTAAAGCTAGATTTTTAAAGTTGAAAGCTTTGAAATTATGTATTCTAGAAGGAAATTTATATTGGAAAGATCCTGTAGGCATTCTGTTAAATTGTTTACTAAAAGATAAAGCTGATAAAGTGTTGCAAGAGTTTCATGCAGGAGAATGTGGTGGCCATTTGAACTGGAAGGTTACAGCCAACAAAAAACTCAGAGCTGGATTCTACTGGCCCACCCTGTTTGCTGATGTGCACCAAAAGGTAACAACATGCCACCAGTGCCAACTGTTTGAAGGCAAAAGGAAACTCCTTCCTTTACCTCTGAAACCAATCTCAGTTGAAGCCCCTTTTCAACAATGGGGGCTTGACTTCATTGGAGAAATACATCCCCCTTCTTCAGTCCAACACAGGTGGATTCTTACTGCCACTGATTATTTTACCAAATGGATCGAGGCAGTACCAAGCAGGCAAGCCACTGACTCTGTTATTATTAAATTTCTCGAAAATAATATTTTATCTCATTTTGGTTGTCCTAGGAAGATTATAACTGACAATGCATCCACCTTTCGGTCGAAGAAACTCATCGATTTCTGCAACCAGTATCACATTGGTTTGGGGCATTCCACAACCTACTACCCTCAGGGGAATGGGCTGGCGGAATATTCAAACAAAACTTTGGTAAATATCATCAAAAAAACATTGCAAGAAAACAAAAAATCATGGCACAACAAGTTGGTGTTTGCTTTATGGGCTGACAGACTGACCACCAAAAGGTCAATTGGTATGTCACCATACCAGCTAGTCTATGGTACAGAGGTAGTTTTCCCCACTTCTTTTGGAGTTCCTGTCATGAAGTTACTTCAAGAGGTACAAGCTGAGCCAAATGATTCACAGAGAAGGATCAACCAGATGATCCAGTTGCAGCAGTCTAGGGAGGATGTTTTCAACAAAACACAGGTAGTCCAAGAAAACATTAAAAAGATCTTTGACAAACGAACCAAGGAAGATGATTTTGAGCTGGGAGACTTGGTTTTGAGATGGGATGCCAGTAATGAGGACAAGGGAAAGCATGGGAAATTTGATGATCTATGGACAGGGCCATACATGATCCAAGCTTTCAAGGGAAACAATGCCTTCTTGCTAAACAACGCCGATGGGTCAGATCTGCCAGGAGCACCTGTGAATGGCAAAATAATGAAACATTATGTCCCACCTCAGTAGAATATTTGAGTGCTCACTCTCCATTGTACATACCAGTTTAAGTTTCATTTTTCACTTGCATTTTCTGAGTGAGGAACATTAGTCAGTTGGTTGAAGCCCGAAGTGAAGGCCCTAAGATGCTGACCACTATTTTTTCAATTTTTGAGAATAAAACCAACGAAGACAGCTAGGCAAAAATTTTCAGGACTACAGGAACCAAGATTCTTGGCATTTCACAAGGAAAGTACCATCCCCAGGTGGAGCCACTGTTATCACCCCATAATTTATGGGAATCAATTGGTGACTGAGATATTATCTGTCTCTAGTATTTTTGTTGACAAATGATTTTTCATTCTGCAAATAATTTGAAAAGAAAAAAGAAAAGAAAAAGAGAAATAAAAAAGAAAAAGAAAAAAGAAAAGAAAAGAAAAGAAAAAGAAAAAGAAAAGAAAAAGAGGGCATAAAAGAATTGAATTGAGAGCCCCATGCAATAATAGTAACTTGGCCATACCTTTCAAGCATGGCCAAGTTATTTTTAAATTTAATGTTGATAGGCTAGTGAATAAATCTGACCAGACTGTCTAATCCTGGTTAGATAGCCCTTAGGTTAGATTAGTGAATAAATATGACCAGACTGTCTAATCCTGGTCAGATAGCCCTTAGGTTAGATTAGTGAATAAGTCTTACTAGACTGTCTAATCCTGGTCAGATATCCCTAAGATAGAGTAATTTCTTAACCCAACAGTCTAATCTAGGTTAATTGTCCTAGGAAGATAGGTTAGCATGTAGGTTAGTCGCTTTATTTGTTTCACCCCAATAAAACCAGCTTGATGAAAAATGTTACACCATGTCTCAAATGCCTAAAGATAGTTTGGTCGAAGTCCCTTGGTGGTGTCTATGCGAAACGTTTGGGAAAAAACCCATAAGGTACACCTATGCTAAGTTTTCCCAATGCATATTTCTCCGCTCCTAACTTATGCTCCATGCACTTTTCGACGGTCCAGATCATGGCGCCCAGATATACGGTGCACAGAGAATTCCGGACCCCCCCCGACTGTTATGCTTTTAATCGGGGAGGGGGGGTCCAGAATCGGTAATAAGAATCGCGCAGATCTGGACGGTCCAGGAACGAGCACGCAAATCCACGGCCCAGATTTGATTACGGACCCCCCTGTCCGTTCTTGCTTTAATGGAGGGGGGGGGGTCCGGAATGAGAGATAAACAGCACGCTAAGATCTACGGCCAAGAAACAGGCACGTATATCAATGGTTCTAATTGGATTTCGGACCCCCCCGGATGATCTGCTTTTAACCGAGGGGGGGGGGTCCGGAATGGTTATTTTTCTCTGGCAGGCCCCTGGTCATAATTGGTGTCATCCTATTGGCTCCGAAAGTCACATCACCATATGCTATATGACAACCCCCGTCACCCATGGATGTCATTTTCCACTGATTCCACTTGTCCCACTTGTTCCCAAGTTATGTCCCATCTCATAACTATTGTCAGTCCCTGTTGTCAGACCCCTACCTTTTCACTCATGACCAGCCCCTTATCACGACTTTTACATCCAATCCCTAGCCTCCACGTCACCTGCACGTATGTTTCGACCACCGTCATTTTCCATCTCACCCCCAAGTGGCCTGTTGTTCATTTATTATGGGATAACATACCCGTTACCATGTTGACCTGTCTCCCGCGTCCAACCGACCCCAATTTTAAATAAAATTACCGTTCTCCACCATTTTTGTTGTTCACTCATCGCAACAGAAAATCTCATAGCCAGTCCCTCCGTTACATCCTATCGCCTTCATCCACAGTCAGTCGACCCCACTAACTTTGTGTTATTTGTAGGTACTATTGCAGAGATGGAACCAAAGCCTAGACAAGCAGAAGGAGAGGAGAATCCTTTTCTCCCACCTCCTGTCGACCTAGATAAAATCCCATTGGTCGACAAAGACAGACTGATCGCTGATACCATATGCGATTTCGATTTCTCATACCTCCAGTCATAGCTCAAGGAGGTTTTCCTGGACTAGAGCGATGAGATTGGACTCTAGGAATCCAATTTTCCCTTGTACCTTTTTCCCCAGATTCTTCCACTTCCCCGAATTCACCCTGAAATGCCAAGCCCATTATATTCCTGACTAGAGGGTCGTCATCTCCTCATCCGGAGACGTTCTATTCTTCATTACTCCCGAAGACATTGACCAAATGATGCAAATTCCCCGTGTCGATTCCGTTTCTCCTTTCAAACTAGAGATCCTTACCAAGTTATACCAGAAGATGACCTTTCCCCAGAGAGCTCAAATTTTCGAGCTTTTCCTTCCCACCTCCACTCAATTCCCTTCCATAAATCCCCCTTACCCTTCATCCATTTTCTCCACCAAGGGAAACCAGGTTATTTCCTCCCTTTGTGCTCTGTTAGGGTACTATTCCGACCAGTGGGTAGACGAGCCCATTCTGGGTTTTCTATCCATTTTCTCTAATGATGAAAAACCCACAACACAGTTTGATTACAACACCTTCTTGGCCGACAATATTCACGAACAGTTCATGAATTTTGGCACAAAAGGCATGTTCAGATACTCATCCATATTGGCGTACATGTTCGTTTATTTTCAAGCAGATAAATTCAGTTTCTCCATACAGAAGATGGACGCAGATGGAAGGCCTCAGCCAGTCACAGCATAGACCTCTTTGCTGAAGCACAACTCCACAGAGTATAGCTTCAAGGCTTTCATTGATCTGTTTTACCACCCGGTGGTAAGCATGTTGAGCGGTAGGCCTGAGCCTAGAATAAATGACGAAGTCTAGAGAATTCTGCATCTCTCGGACAGCTCAAAGACCAGAGATTGGTACCCATATCAAAACCACACTGAGATCAGAGTATTCGGGTGCGAGTTGGCACCTTAAAATCTGCCCAAATATGTGTCGGTAAGAATATTTTCTTTAGAATACATAAGGCAGATCATGAATTCAGATGACATTCATTTCATATCTTTGAAGAGGAAACAACAACTTCAAATCAAGGGGCAGATTGACTCCTTCATCTACAACATTTGAGGCGCCGGGGAAGAAGCTGACAGAATGTTGAAAGAAATGGAATTCTTTACGAGTTTCCCATGGCACTATGATCCATGCGAGATTATTTTAGAAATGCGGGTGAAAAATAAAAACATCCCGTATGTTCATGAGTCCAAGCCCGAGATTGAAATTTTTTCCAATCAGACCGTGTGGATGCCTGACACCTTGGTTGAAGTGGAACAACAGGTTCCCCCGACCACTGTGCTTCCAACTTCCACGCCATAGGTCCCTAAGGAAAAAAGGACCCGACAAGAATCATCTCCTCCTGTCAGGGAGGTGTCGTCTGAAGAGTTCCAGTTGCACACGAAGAGGCCCAAGATCACCACAGTTCCTGGTCCAAACGGAGAAATAGAAGTCCCACCTACCACAGTGGTCAAATCTATCATTCCACCCTTCGGGACAGTCCTTCATAAGGAAATTACCCCAGTAGTACCGAAGAAATCCTCAGGCTCCCCACTAGACACTCAGTCGAGCAAGACTAGGCCCAAATTGAGCATCTTCGAGAAGTACGAGATGATTAAGAAAAGGAATCAGACTCTCACCAGCAATACCTATGCTCAGTTTCGAAAGAAAACGTCAACTGCACAACACATGATGCTATATTCTTTTGACACAGAGAAGGGCATGATGCACATGGATTTCCTCCAGGTGCAGGTACCAGACCCAAAGGTAATCATAGACTACAAGAGGGCCACCTTCGAGTTCCAGACGAAGGATGTGCACCCAACAGATTAGATGGATTTGCACAAACAGAGAGGATAAATGGTATTTCACACATTGGTGCATGCTTATGCTTCAACGAAAAAATTGCAGGTGTCACTCAACAACGCTCAAACTCAGCTCAAGCTTGAGAAGATTTCATCCTTTGCAAAAGATAACAGAATTAAAACTTTGGAGGAGCTGGTCCTCAAGATTGGCTATGATCCTTCAAATGTCAAAGCTGCAGAAGAGATGATAAAGAAGAAGAATGCAGACATCGCATCCTTGAGAAAACAACTGAAACTCCTGCCCACAGAGGACTCACATGCGAAAGAGATAGCAGAGAAAGAAGGTGAGAAGGACGAGATGCTAAAGTTTCTCATGGAGCAGAATTCTCAGCTCAAAGAAATGGAAGCTGAGATGGAGATATTATTGAAAGAGAAAGAACAGATGAAGCCAATGGAAGGCATTCCATTGAGTGCTATCCCAATTGCAGGATTGAGCACTGCAGCAGTAACAACAATTCCATCAGCAACACCAGTGACATCACAAGAGGGAACAACCGAGCTCACCAAATCTCTGGAAAAGATGAACCTGCAAGATACTGAAATCATCAGGCTTAAGAAGGAAGTTGAGAACCTCCAGGAACTCAAAACTTCTTTCCAGACCAGTCTCTCCAAAGAGAAACAGATAACTGAGCAGCTCAAGAAGGAACTACAACAGCTCCAAAAGAAAACAATGGCAGGGAAGACTTTGGCTGAGGTCAAAGAGAATGTATGGGAAGATATCACAAAGTCCATAAATGAAATCTGTCCCATGATCCAAATCATGTTTGAGCAGAACGAGTTGGTCCAAAGAAGTAAACAAGCCATTGAAAAGATCAGAGTAGAATTGGGAGATAGACCAACTCAGGCACATGAGATCATCAAATTCCTAAACTCTAAGACCAGAGAAGAGCTAGAAGAGTTGAAGATCGAGGATAGAACAGAGACCATCCTTGAGGTCAAAAGAGTTTTGACCAAAAGGGGATTAATGATTCAACTAGAAGAAAAGGTTCAGACCATGGACTTAGGGGTACAAAAATTCTTCAACAAGATCGAGGCTCTCCAGAAGAAAGGTCTCCCCGGTCTGAAGGTTATTAATGATAAACTAATGACACTCCCAGATTACAAAAAGAGACTGTTTGAAGTGTCTAAGGACAGTTCAAAGTTCGTCGGCGTACAAGGGAGCATCACTGGCAAAGCATTCCTGGACGCTCTTCAATTTGACATCAACATCCAGCACGAGATTCAATATATATTCCTCACCAAGCCCACATTCGCCAAATATACGAAAATGGACGAAGTGTATCGGAGACTGCTCAAATTCACTGTGCCTAGTCATCTCAGATGGGAGGAACTCTGTGATCTGCTCGATTAGAATATGATATGTCCAGGTCCAATCACTTGTCCAGTCAGAAGAGGTTGTGCAGAAACCTCGTCAACGGCCTACCCCAGAATTCAGCAAGCAGTTACACCAAGTCATCAAGCAGTTTTGATTAGTTAAATTAGTTATACTAAAAATAGAATGAGCACGTCCTGATCAGTTATGATAGGAATGTTTGTAGTTAGAATTATAAATATTTCACCTTTCGAAGTATTGAGGGTTGTTGATCTTTACACCCTGAAGCTATCAAACTGTAACTATTTTTGAAGAGATCTGCCATTAATGAAAAGGAGGCACTTTTACAAGATTCTTGTGTGTATTCACTGGTGAAGTTTATTCTCTAAGTTGAATGTCATTCTTCCTTTGTGATCATATTCTTTTCTAAAACTAATCTTTAAGAGTAATGTATGTTGCAGGATTTATCTTGGACACCTTGTTTCCGACTTTAAAGATTTTGAATGTTTATCTTTTGATGTTTTCAATTAAGAAATTCTTAAATGCTTCTTAGTTGAATTTATCTTTCTCATCTTTTGTTCTGTCCATCATTTAAGATATTAAAGGATCCAGTGAGTATATTATCTCTCCCTGTGAAAGTCTTCTTTATCGTTTATGGTTGTATTTCATATTTATTTAAATACAGACCCCATAGCCCAATGGATGTGTAGACTGTCCCAACCAATTTAAAAACACTTTGACAACAAAACCTACCTATCTTTTTACCTAGCCTAACATCTAAAGTTATAATCAAAGCTAAATCATATAGAGAGATCCCTCTCTGAAGCTGGAAGGGCTAGATCCCAGCTTTAAAAGTGGTTGGATAAAGTTACCTTTGTAGATTTCTTCTTTTTCAACCTCTAGGAAATTTACCAAGTGCTAACAGCACGTACAGAAAGAATCAGAAGCGACATTTCCTAAGTCAATGTTTAGGTTGGCTAGGGGAGGTTCAAATGCTTTGAAAGGATTGTTTCTTTTAAAGAAAGGCTTATAGGGTCTATGGCCTTGGTTTCCCTCACCCGCATTACTTTTCATATCTATAATATCATTTGATAGTTTCTTGAGCATGCGTTGCAGGTCTTCTATATCTCCATTACCCTTATCGGGAGTTGGTTCAACCAGCTTCCCCAGTGGTCTAGTCAAGAGGAGTCCTCTCCTGGGAGGGGGCTGGATTTCTTTTCTTGCTAGAGATGCCTAGCCTTCTTTACATCCTTTCATATGGAACTCTATCGTCTTGGCCTCTTCTAAATTCTTAGCGAGGGTTTTCTTAGCGGCTCTTTTAATGAACATGGAAATAGAGGCTAGAAGCGCGTTGGCATAGACCTCGATTTGCAACTCTTGAGCCAGTTTCACCGTGGGTTGGAATTTGTTTAGGATAGTCATGAATCTTTGATTGAAATCTTTGACCCTTTCCTTTGGGGTCATGGTGGTTGCAAATAATCTAGCCATAAGGGCTCCCATGGTAGTGTCTTCAACAAATTTGTCTAGGAAGTCCTTTTGGAACTTAGTCCAGCTGGTTATGGATCCTACTCGCAAGTTAAAATACCAAGTGGAAGTCGAGTTCTCAAACATGTAGGAGAAAATTCTACATACCATTTCTTCATTTTGAACGTTCATAAGCCTGATCGCGAGTATGAACTTCTTGATATGATCTTTGGGTGATCCTGAGGTTTCAGGATCATACTTGGGGAGCAACTTTTCCGGGTGTCGAGGGAGATTGTGTATTCATCCAAGGATGGCCACGGTGTCCCCGACCAAACAGGTTTGGTTGTCTTGAAGTGGAACTTCCCTCTCCTCCTCTCGACTATTGTTCTCTTCCATATCTTCGGAGTCAGAGTCAGGCTCTTCCTCTTCTGAAAGATAGTTAGGTTCGGAGATGTCGCCAGCTAGCGTCTTGGGTATGAGTTCAAGAGGTTATTGGATCTTGGTGATCGCAAAGTCTATTAAGTCTTCGACGAAGTGTATGAAAACTTCATCGAGAGTGTTGAATACTAGTTTTCTTTGTTGTTTTCTTTGAGGGAGGATGGGGGTGAAGGGAAATGCACCGATTTTTCGGGCGTAGGCTCTGGTAATCCTTCTAAACTGATTCAGTTCCTCTTGAGGGAGGGCATAAGGTATTTCAGGTTGAATATTTCCTTCCTCATAGTGGCGTGAGTTATCCACTTTGGGAGTACTTGGTAAAGGTGGGTTGTCTATTGGATTACTAGCCATGCATGTGGGCCGTTATGAATCTATAGGCTATTCAAAATATCATATAACTTACATATTCATACATTCACTCTCAGGCCCTCCTTCTAGCACCAATTCTATTGGTGGGGATTAAATCCCTTGATTCAACATCAGGAACCAAACCCACCACCGAGGCCCAATTAGACTCTACAACGTTTGGAGTGGAATGGTTCTCCAGATCTTATAATCTGGCCAAATTATCGATGAGCTGTTGTGTTTTCTGGTAGATGCTCTTCCTTGGGTTAAGACAATTTTTTTTTGTAATTTCTCTTAGGTGGGGCAGGTACAAGAGATGCAAGCTGGTATAAACCAATTTGACGGAGATAGGAGAAGAGTTTTAACTATTGGGAAGGGGTTGAGCTTGGGATAACCCGCTACTCAAACATGCAGACAACGATCATATGCCAAAGGGCTTAGTAATAATATTTGAACTGAAAGATCATCCAACTATTGTCTGAGAAAGCTACTTAAAAAAAAGAAGACGCATATATGATCAAGATCACGGTAAGAAAAATAATTCATCTACTGAGACATTCATCATGTAACTGAGATAAACTACTTAGCATAGAGAAAGAAACACAACTGTAATCAATGTCATGGTAAGCAAAATAATTCATCTACCAAGACATTCATCACATAGAAGCACAATGATTTACTTTCATCATTTAAAGCAAGGATCATCAAAACATTACACCAGTTAACTTGAAAACATAACTAATTACTCTTACTCATTTACTGCAACATTCATGGAATAGGAAAGGAAGTAATTCTTCTCCAACACCAATCACATACATCTAATGAAAAATAGCTCGTCTCTGGTCTAGAAATACTTCTTAATTCGTAGCAGTCTCAAAATAATTATCAACAACCAAAAGAAAGGAGTTCTTACAACAACCATTGACCTCTAACCATCAGTTGATGTTCCTATTTATAATATAAATTCTTAACAGTAATTAACGGTAAAATACAATTTGAGCTAATCAAGAATCGCCATGTGGCATCATCATATAACAGTCTTTCAAAAGTCAATTCGAGTTGTTTCTTGAAAAGGGTGGACTCTTTCATAATCACACCATCTAGTAAAGAGTTCTTCATAGGTGTTGGCCCATGGAAACCTGTGTTGTTCCATTGGAGCCGCATAGATTCCCCTGATGTCTGTTGCATGCGCCTGATATTTTGTGAGGCTAAAGTTCAACTTTTGAAGTATGGCTCTGGCTTTGATTGGATGTCCTGCAAACTATTGTACTTTCTCGGGCTTTGCATCGGTGACCTTTTCACATTATTCGGCCCATGACACATCTTGTTCAGCGCACAACTTGATCATTCCGCTTAGGTCGATTAATATCGAGATGCCGAAATCAGGAGCTCGACACACTTCATCACTTCGGTGATTCTTTCAGTTCTTCGACAGGATCACAGGACAGACTCTAGTCGGTAATCAGGAAGGTTATTACTACAATTAAACAAAAGTGTTTTAGCGATCAAGCAACCCATGATCTAACATAAATAAATAAAAGATCAACAAGTACCTGTGTAGTTTGCTAGTCTCCATCACTTTTAATACTTATGTGATCCCAAACGCTTCCTTCAAGTGACCTGTGAAGTCGTCGCTCCTCTTTGGTATAAATGAACACCTCAACATGTTGTAGTGTGGCTAATAAAGTACGATAGACATGAATGTATAATTATCACAATAATTACTTGACCTTTGGGAAAAGAGGCATCGAGGACGAATTATGCGCTTGTGTGCTCTCGAGAGGTCGGATATCGTATAGAGAAGGTCGTTAAATGCCTTCGGAACTCGTACCACCAAGCATGCCAAGCGTCGTTTATAAATAATGGAGGTTCGGAAGTTCAAAAGGATCGAAAGGATCACACTACATGATTTCCTGCAACCCCAATCGATGACACTTTCATGTTTTGGATTGCATCCGTCGATTAGCTGTGACATGCCAAAAATTTTCAAACATCATGTCACGAGGTGCGGGCATTATGTTGGTGAGCCTAGTGTCATTCTTTGATTTCACTATAAATCTAGGAGCTTTGCGAGCAATCCTTCTTATATGCGAAGCTCATATTCCCTGGGGATATGGTTTAGTGAGTTCGTCTTGGGGACATCCAGTTGAGTAATCCTTTATCATATGCAGATGCCTTGAGTTTTTTTACGCTTTGCGATCATGGTATCTCCTTCAAACATGAGAGGAGGTCCATAAGGTAGCCGGAGTGCGAGGTCTTAGCCCCAGCACACCTGGGACTCCTTCATGTGGGCTTAGAGAGGTACAACTATCTGCCTGAAGGCAGTGTCAGCGTCCAAACATGGGCTTGGGGTGGTCATAGATACATCCAGGACTGAAACCGTGGAGAAAAGGAAGGCCTAAGAAGAAAACTCGGGAAGGAGAGGGGGACCATCTCAAGGTCGAACTGAGTGCACATCCAACCCTCGAGGAGCCTATAAGTCCTACCAATCATTCCGAGTTGGTCGGGACCACTGGAAAAGGAGGCTGAAGAAGAAAGGGGGGGGCCAAAGAGATAGGTGATTTCATCAAAAATTCCACTCAGCAACTAGAGCAGACTCAATTTGCAATAGTTGAGCTTTACCAAGAGAATAGGTAACTACGGTGTCAGTTGGAAGAAAAAACCCAGAGGATACCACCACCGTAAGGTCACGCGGGGAGCACCATTTGGTTGTAGAGACAATTTTGGGAAGCAAAAGACACGATCGTGGAGTTACTCGAGGCACAACGGATGGCGGTGACAATGGAGCATAAGACACCACAAAGCGTGGAAGACAACCTGAGAGAGGACCAAAGCATAGGAGATACATAGTTAGTGAGTTCTTGCCCTATGTTCCTAGAAGTGTGGCTTAACACCTCTTTGTCTTTAATCTTTGTAAAATTTCATAATCTCATGGCGACCAGGCAGGTTAGCCGAGTCGTCGGGGTTGTCTATTTGTATGTAAACCAAGCCTGGCGGAGGTTTTTGATTGTATATAAAGAAAAGTTTAAAAGTATCATGCTGTGAATCAAATGTGTATTCTTCTTTAAATCTTTTGCGTAAAATATTAGATCTTTTGGAACCATTTTTATTACGTCGTGAGTTTTTTAATGTTTTTCTTTGTAAAACTATGATATTAATTACTACTTCCGAGGGATTATCGATTTTGGTTAAAAAAAATTAATCATGGAAAGATATTTGGCTAGTGGATAAAAGTCATGCTCAAAATTTCACTTGTACCAAGATTTTTTCGAGAAAAGACTAGAGGTCACAGCTGCCGATACCGAGAGTCATTGGAGTGATCAATTAGTTCCCTCTCGCTGATACCGAACTTGTTTTGGGAGTTCAGAAGTCAATAGTGTTGATTTTATCTATGTGCGGTGCTCACAATCACACTTTTTTATTGAAGCCGAAAGAATCGGTCTTTGGTGAAATCTTTTTGGATGCTATATTCATAAAAGAGATACTCTTATTTGCCAGCGCTGAAGAATGTCGACACTCGCCTGCTTTGCTTCCCATACAATTTTCACTACCTTAATCTTTCACCGATGCCGAGCTTCTCAAGTAAGCCGGGAGAAATCCGGGTTGCTGGTTACTTGATCAGTCATGGTGTTCCTCAAGATGGTGCTTAATATGCTCAAGAGAAACTAAGATATATCAGATAAGAATGTTATTAAGCTCAAACCACAGTGAAAACCATCGAAGGTAGAAGACAAGGTAGTACCCAAAAGGAAGTGGTCACAGAACTTTTAGGGTGTGTTGAGCACTCAACAGGGTCTAAGGATCATTAAAATATGAAGTGCAGAAAGGAATGAACCTCTTTGATGAAGTATACTCACTGGACATGGCTTATATGTGATGAACCAGTGCCATGAAGTCGAAGGTACCCATAAGGGATGAGTACATTTCGACACCAATATTCTCAGTTGTCGACTGTGAATTGTCAATCAAGGGGATCGACAACCCAACCAATGCATAAGGGATAGAATACACAAAGGATAACTGGTCGATCATCATGATCTTTCCATCATGAGGAAATAAATGAGTGTGGAAGATGGATGATACAATTGCAGTCATAGTGTAAGTCCAATTGTGCCCTATTAACAAGTTATAGTCAAGGGGAACATCAACCACCTCGACATCCACCTCTATTGTCTTCCCACCTAACTGGATCGGGAAGGTAGGAAGGATATTGTGAGGGCGGAAGAAACGACCGTCAAAAGCATTCAACATGGTTGGAGATTGAGAGAGGATCAGAGAGTTGAGGGATTTCCAACAGACTAGGGACATCACACATGTTGAAATGCCTTCATCAACAAAAGTACATTTGATGGTATACTTTGAGTAACCCACATGGACTTGGAATTCCACATGGTAAGTCAAGTGAGACTTCACATCTATGACGTCAAACTTGATAACTTTAGAACCACAAGGATATAGATATCCTAACACAGATAGCAAGGCATTCCTTTGTAAAGGACATGTCTAGAGTACCACCAGATCTAACATCGCACAAGGGGTTTGACCCAGGTCCTCAACAATAGAGTAGTTCTTGGCAGCTCTAGCATTAGGATTGTGGGAAGAGCACTTGAGTAATCTTTTCGAAATACAAATCGAGGGCTCTGGTTTTTCGATCTGTAAAGGCATCTTCGGAGGAGGGGGATGTTAAGGTTTAACCTATTATTGGGGTTTTTTTCAATTTACTAGATAACCATAGCATAGATAGGATCACTAAGAGAAACACAATCACAAGATACACAACATTTATCCTGTGAAACCCTCATGGGGGAGAAAACCCAATAAAAAAATTCCTTAATATAGATAGCTAATACAATGCCAAGACAATAAACCAAATAATAGAGAATATCCTCCACTGAGAATTGCACCTCTCTCTTCCTTCTTCTCCCAACTGCAACCACCAAACTTGCGTACTGAGTGAGCTAATGAGTGAGAGATCAAATGAGGTGTTGAATTCCTTTATTTATACAAACTAGAAGGTGTTGGAAAGGTGTCTCTTCACTAGGTAGGGCCGACTTGTCTTCATAGTGGATAAAACCACTTTAATTAGCTTGGGGGCCAAATTCTCAATTTTCATAATATATTTAGGGTTTGACCAATCCACAAAAGGGGATTCGGTCAATTACAATGCCCAACAAGATCAATCCAAAAAAGGGGGTTGATATAATGAATAATAACTCAATAATAAATAGAATACTCTTTGCAGTTACAATATTTCAACACTCCCCCTTAATAAGAAGGGTATTATACAACATCATCAGAAGGAAGAGAGAGGGAAGCAACATCAACAACATCTGGAACACTGACTGACATATCTATTAAGCATAAAAAAAAATTCTCATTATCATCATTCACAGCATGGAGTTGGAGTAGCATTATCATCCTCATCAGCATGAGGATAAAGTAACATAAGCATCATCTTTAGCATGAGGCTAAAGTAATATCAACAACATCTTTAGCGTGAGGCTAATGTAATATCATCAACATCTTTAGCATGAAGATAAAGTAACATCATCATCTTATTTATCATGAGGCTAAAGTAATATCATCAACATCTTTAGCATGAGGCTGAAATAACATCATCATCATCATCTTAAACAAGAAGCTGAAGTGGCATCATCATCATCATATTCAACAAGAATATGAAGTGGCATCATCATCATCTACATTAACATGGATTAGTATAACACTAATACATCATCATCATCAATAACAACACAAGGTTGATACAGTATCAAAAACAACAGTATCACAACACGAGTGTTGGAGCATCATCAACATCAACACTAGGTTGGGAATCTTCAGCATAAAGCTGGCATCTCAACAACATGAACACAAATCTGAAAATATTCAGCACGAGGTTGACTTCACAACAACATCAGCACAAAGATGTAAATATTCAGCACAAGGCTGGCATCAACAACATCAACATGAAGCTCAAAATCTTCAGCACAAGGCTAGCATTGATAACATCAACATGAAGCTAGAAATCTTCAGCACTAGGCTGGCATCAACAACATCAACACGAAATTGGAAATCTTCATCACTAGGATGGCATCAACAACATCAACACAAAGCTGGAAATATTTAGCATGAGGCTAGAATAAAAAAACCTTGCGGTAATATGATAGATCCAAAGGATCTTCCTAGGAATCAAAAGATGCCCTAGGATATAAAATCCTAACGGAGCTACCACTACTGACCAAAGCTAGCATATACATGCACAAGTACTCTGAAATCTCATCCTTTTGTACCTTTTGGATTTGTCCAAGGATGATCAGTCCCCTAGGATATAAAATCCTAACTGAGCTACCCGCTATTGGTCAAGATACCATAGTATCATCAACACTACTCCCCCTTTCGAGGGAGGTCCTTTCAGACTATACCAAGCTTGTCTCAAAAGTGCTCAAACTTTACATGAGACAGAGGCTTGGTCAACACATTTGCAACTTGTTCATCTGTGACAACATATTAGAGCTTTATAGCTCCTCTCTACATCATATCATGAAGGACATGATACCAGATATCTATGTTCTTTGACTCATCATGGAATACATCATTTTTATACAACTCTGGTTATCACATAGGATCACAGTGGATTCCATCTCTAGATCAAATAGATCTGTCAACAACATCTGAAGCCACATGGCTTCACAATTGGTGGAACATGAAACACTGTATTATTCTTCTGTCGTGCTAAGAGAAATGATTAATTGCTTCCTACTCTGCCATGAGATCATGGCTGACCCCAGACTGAAACAACATCCTTAAGTGCTCTTTCTGTCAGAGACACTTCCAGCCCAATCTGAATCGATATAACCACTCAGTCTAAAGTCATGATCTCCATTATAAATGAGACCACAATCTAATGTACCCTTAAGGTACCTCATCACATCTAGGTGAACATGTCTCGGCTCTACTAGAAATTGACTCAAGGTGCTCACAAAAAAACATATATCTAGCCTGGTATTCGTCAGATACATCAATGATCCAATGATTTGTCTGTAAAACGTAGCATCAATCAATTCTGACGAAGTTTCAACCAAGAGCTTCAACATTGTTTCCATGGGTGTATTCATGGATTTTCACTCCAACATATCAAATCTCTTCATTATTTCAACTGCATACTTCCCTTGGTTAAGGAAGATCTTCTCTGGGCTCTACCAAATTTCAAGACCTAATATATAAAACATTAGGTATTTCATCAAACTCTGTAGTGAGCTTCTTCTACAATCTGAGATGAGATTTTCTTCATCTTGTCAAGAATACATCATCTACATATAGTAGTAACATTATTGGCTCATCATTCATGACCTTGAGGTAAAGGTTAGAATCATCTTTACTCTTGGTAAATCCAAAGCTATTCAAGAAAATGTCAATTCTTCCATATAAATCTCTAGGAGATTTCTCCAACCTGCAAACCTGAGTCTTTCTATATTCAACTTCAAACCAATTTTTCACATTACATTGTACCAATATGGTACACTTTCTCAATTGCAACTCAATTTGCACAATCATGTGAAAGATCTATGTGCTCTCTGCAAAGCACTATCTGTATCACTACCTGAGAGTATGTCCTCTCCTCTTTCTACAACTGTTCCTTCTGGAAATGGGAATCTACACCTATAGCTTCTTTGAGGTTGTGAATGATTGCTTCATCCTCACTGTGGCTGTTGAAATATGAGAGAAACTCATATTCTATCACGACAACAACTTCATCTGAAATTGAGAGTGGATCAATAATTGATACTGAAGGTAGCTCTTCTTCTTTCATGGAGGTAACTCTATCTTTTATCGTAGTCATGTCTCTATGACCAACCTAATGTGATGCACCAACTTCCACTCAATTTTAAATATGGGGATTTCTCCCCCTTCATCTCATACTATATATGAATCATGGTTGTTCTAGTTGTCTTCGTCTTCATGAATATTGGAACCATTTCTTCAATTACTAGAATAAGTGTCTCATCATATTCTTCTCCCTCTTGCTGGGAGAATCCTCTGGACACACATCAAGATTTGTGCATCTGCAACATTCTTGATCTATTTATATCAATATTGGAAGTCAATACTAAATTCTCTTCTAGTCTCATGGAAGAATCCATATCCTAGTCTTTCTAACTGGATTCCTTCTCTACCACTGAAACAAGGGAATCTTCCCAAGAGATTTCATATCTCCTAAAAGTTTTAGAAGCTATGATCTAGTATTCTCATGGCATATGTATCCCAATATTGGAAGTTGTCTCTTCATATGATCCTTTCTGAGATCAGGATTACTCTCGATTTCTTCTGAGTCTACAAGGACTTCATCATCTCTTACAGGGTATACTTGGTGTTGAATACCAAGTCTAAATATGAAAAGTTGAGTCAGACTTCAAACGAGTTCTTATTCCCATCAAGGTGGCTTCATTATCCTTTGAACAAGTCTATTGTGATTTCTTGTTCCAATGTTCAGTCATATTTGGAGCCTTTTGATCCTTACAATCAATCTCCATATGAGATACTCTGGATTTCAAAAGATAGCTTCTTCTTCATCTTCTTTGGTACATGAATACATATGGTTATGTACATAGTCTACATCATGTCTCATCTAATCTGTTTCCTTGTGCAACCTTCACTATATCTTCCTCGGGGTTATCACCTGTGACCTGAAACAAGGTCAACAAAAAAAAAAACAATAATAATACTCTTTTGATAATAGTAAATAAAACAATAGCACGAACAATCGTCACAGTATGTCCTTTAGATATTTCACTTGTGATATGTCTAAAACAAGGATCAAAATTAAGAAATACAATACGAAATGAGATCAACATTCTTGTAGTGTTGTAATCAAGCATTCATCCAAGGTAACCTGGAATCAACACAAGAATTTTCTCCTAGAGGAGATGATAGTTGTATTTAGTAAATGATTACATTAAGCATTTATCTTGAGATGCTCACATGCTACCAAGTATAATACTTTTCAAAGAATGCTACCTCAACTATAGTGTTTACCTGTAATGGGGTAGTTATCAACTTTTTCATGTGAAACTTTGAATCTTATCAATTTAATTAATCAAACCTGGAACTTGGAGTCTTGTCCTCAAGAATGAGTGTGTTGCTTTTCTTCCAAGTCTCCTTCACTCAAGATGACAAGTGATTTCTTCAACATGTATTTTGTAATAATATAATATGCTATCTTAATAGAAAATTGGGTTAGAGAATAAACTCTATGATCTCAACTTTAATCCATCCAATACCTTGACTTTAATTTTGACCAAAGGTTGGTATGATGGGCATAGCTTCAACATGCAACCTAGATAAAAATAACGTCATAAAAAATAGATTCATATCAGAATAATCAAACCTGGGTTTCATTCATCCTTTGAATGTGTTGGATCTTGAGATCCTTCTAGATCTATGGTAAGAGATCCCTTCTCCTGCAAATACCCTTTAAATCTTATCAGTTTAAACATATGTGAATACATACCTCTGATAGTATTTGCAGGTAGTGGCACCATTTAGTAGAAATGGTAATAATTACCAACTCTTAAAATATTCAAGGGTGACTGCAACTGATACTTCAACTGATACTGCAAATGCAATTGACACTACAACTGATTATGAAATTGCAACTGCAACTGCAACTTGGGGTTTTATGAGGAAACCCTAATTTTTCAAACTTCAAATTTTGAAATTATGATCAAGGGGTTAGATGCGCTGAGCTATGGCGAGTAAGCTAGTGCAATCATATTTCTAAAAATCCAAATTTTACCCACTCAAACTTGACCATCAAAATTCTGGACTAGTACTTCTGGTACTGGTTCTTGTTTTCTACTATTTCTAGTTTTCTAGTTTTTTGGTACCAGTGAAAACTAGGGTTTCACTTTATGGGAGTTCTATCCACTGCAAAAGTGTGTTTAAGGTTCCAAAGAGTTCCCTAGGCTAGGGTGCACTTTTCTAGATGATTTTTAGGTTGAAATTCCTCTTCAATCAAAAGCCCTAATTTTCTTGTACGACAACAATGACGTTTTTCTTTATCCGGTGAAAGATCATCTCTTCATCTTAGCTCTGATACCATGTTAAGGTTTAATCTATTATTAGGTTTCTTTTCAATTTACTAGATAACCATAACATAGATAGGATCAGTGAGAGAAACACAATCACAAGATACAAAACATTTATCCTGGGAAACCCTCATGGGGGAGAAAACCCAACAAAAAAATTCCTTAATATATATAGCCAATATAATGCCAAGAAAATAAACCAAACACTAGAGAATATCCTCCACTAAGAAATGCACCTCTCTCTTCCTTCTTTTCCCAACTAAAGCCACTAAACTTGCATACTGAGTGAGCTAATGAGAGAGAGATCAAATGAGGCGCTGACATCCTTTATTTATACAAACTGGTAGGTGTTGGAAATGTGTCTCTTCACTGGGAAGGGTCGACTTGTCTTCGTATTGGTTAAAACTACTTTAATTAGCCTGGGGGCCAAATTCTCAATTTTCATAATATATTTATGGTTTGACCAATCCACAAAAGAGGATTTGGTCAATTACAATGCCCAACATGATAAATCCACAAAAGGGAATTGATCTAATGAATAATAACTCAATAATAAATATAATATTCTTTGCAGTTACAATATTTCAACAGGGGAGACTCTAGACTAGGTACATCCTGCAAAGAATTGTAACCGCGAGACTGAGTGGATACATTAACCTTAGATTTCACCATATTTATGCATAAACGGTCATCGTCTTTCATCAGTGGGTTTTGACTTCCACTCACTACATTTTTGGCATTTGAGGAGCTCGAGGCCATGTGTTGATTATGTGGAAAAGGATTAGTCAGCACAACGGGCATTAGAGATAAAAGCCTCGCAACTTCCGCAAGTTTAGGGCATAAGTGGGTAAGGTGATCGTCTGTACAAAGCTTGTAAGGAAAATTCACCTTTTTCCTTTCTTTCTTTCCCTCGCCATCATTATTATTTGACTTCTCATTATTACCATTGTACTTGGGTTTATTATTATTCTTCCCATCCCTATGATTGTTACCATGTCCTTTCTTTTAATTCCCTCCCGATTGTTGGTTACTTTCAGGTTGGTCAATGATTGCACATAATGTACATCCACTAATTGAGTGGGAGTGGAGGACATAAACGAAGATGGCTCTCCTACAAACTAGCTTAGAGACAAATCTTTCAAATGGCTTTCATATTTCACATTGGTAGAGCCTACAATGCCATGAGCATGAGGCCCAAGATTTTGTCTAGGGTCATAGTTTGACCTCGATGCCTCTAGAAAAATATCGTATAGCATCCCATACTGAGCATATATGCGATCTAACTGTTGGGATTTAAAAATTGCTTCTTCCTAAGATGTAACCTCGGATGTAGAAACATCCTTCTAACTATAAGGCTATAAAGACTTAATGAACCACTCTAGCAGGAATTTCGGAGGTATGTAGACCTTGATCAACCTCTTCTGTCTGCGCCATTCCTGGATGTGATCTGAGATATGAGTGTTTTTTTCCTGATGGAAGGACAACAGAAGTTCTATGCCTGCAATGTAACATACTGGCAATTGGAAGTGGTTGAGGAATACTAAAACCATCTGATTAAAAGTTCCATATGTCACCCTTGGTAGCTCGATATACAATTTCATGATGACCCCTATAAGGGTGTGTTGAAACAATATTAACTGAAAAAAATAATCATTAAGGGAGTTTGAAGATCACAAAAGGTGAAAATTAGTGACATGATCACCAAGATTCTCACCATTTTTTCCTTCTAATTTTGGAATATCCGAAGGAATATTGGTGGAGACGAGGGGCCATGTCGGATCATGATGCACAAGGTCATTCATTAACTTAGACAAGTCTAGCAGATTGAGAGTGGCCAGAAAAGGGAGACGTGGTTGCCACATATGGCCCCAAGCTCCCTGGAAAGATTGTTGTTGGGGAATCATAGCCCATCCATGGTTCTGGTAAGCATCATGGCCTTGTACGGGGTTGTAATACCCTCCTCCAAAATGATCCATGAGGGGTTGGTTGGGAACCATTCTAGTATGAATGTTATGATGAGGGTTTTAAAAAATGCCCCCATCCAGAGTGGCTCTAGGTTCGGGGTTGCCCAAGGTATGAAACTGACCTCCTCCAGGTATGAATCCAAAAAATAAAGGTGGATTCGTCATGCCAAACATGTTGGTTAGAACTGGCCATAGGAGGTAGGTGTAAAGGATGTACCATAAGAAATAGCTTGTCTGCCAGGTTGCTTACTCTATCCAGAAGCATTAGGAACAAAATTAGACCCTGGGTTAAAATGAGGAATGCATCCAACTGTAGGAGTCATTTGTGGGACATGGACACCACCAAACAAAAATGGAGTATGTGGAGGAGCCATGCCCCTAAGTCCAATACTAGTATTCAAACTTGACATTGGGATGGAGGATGGAAATTATGATGTGAAATTTGGCATACCATAAGAAAAAGGGCTAGAGGCCATAGGGATGGACTGGATATTGCAGCCCGATGAGTGACCAAGGGACCCAAAAGGGTTCGTGGCTATAGTTTGATTATTCACTATAGGACAAACATGAGTGACGATAGGAACCTACGGCACTACAACCATTGTGGTTGAAGGTGTCGAAGGAGTACCGTTAAATATAGTAGGTATGGGAGTTGAAGGACTCCCAATATCTTTCTGACTCGATTCAGTACTCATCCTTGTATGATCACAAGTCTGGTAAGTGGAGGTGTGTGTACCACGTTTAATAACTTTATCCCTTTTAGAAGGCAAAGACTCAAAATGCGGTGGTAGTTGTAACAAGTGGTGAGACCTGTGGGGAAGTTGGTCTGGCTCCACGATGACTCAAGACTCGAGATATAAAAACAAATCTTAAGGCCAACTAGTAATCAAGGAGCACACCAAAAAAAAATAAACAAAAGGCTAATATGCACACAAACAGGATAAAGAGGCTGAAAATGGGTCTCCCTCCCTAAAGTAGGTATGCCTCTTCCAAGAGGGGCCTGAGACTCCATGCAAAAGATCGGAGGTATCAGAATCAGTTACAAGGGCCCTCGTGGGATTAACAACTAGTCATTCAGATCCCCCTGGAGAGGTAATCCTCCATAAAGGATGTGTGTTTTCTAACCCTTATCTGACCCAGGGTACTTGCAGAATAACCCCTGAAAGTAACCTATGTGGTACCTATGTCAAGAAACTAAGAAACCACGATATAACCGATGTGCAAGAGAATATTCATAAGTCAAGTCTACCGTATGGGTAGGGAAACAAAGCTAGAAACCTGGAAATCATTGCCTCTCACAGAGGTAAAGGTACTAGAAAGATCCCCATTTATTAATAGATCCCCCAAAATATATTCGATGTTGTTGGAGACGCCTTTCTCTAAATACATGAAATGTTATACTTAAGCCCAAAAAGGTTGGTTTTCGGGACTTCGTTTGTTTCACGTTTCTCCTCCCTAAAGTCACAGTATCCTGATGTGTGAAATGGAGAAAACCTTCCTAAGTTTAATCACCATTACTAAAATACTAAGCAGGGCTTATCATCTCTTAGTACCTCGTACCCTCACTCTCGGGAATTACGCGTTGAACGTTTCTCAAGCCTCCGACTTACGAAGTCACAAAGTTGTGTTAAAGTTACCCAGGTTAGTATCAAGAACAAGTCACTTTAAACCTTATTTAGTCACTATCATGCTTTTGTGACTCGATGATTGTTTCCCCAAAGGGAAACACCTTCGTAATGTTGAAATTACTAAGACAACTGAGAAGGGGGGTGAATCAGTTGTTACTGTGCTTAAACATTTTTAATTCAATTAAACCATTTTTAATGTTTCTCCAAGTGACCATCAATATTATACTACATATGGAAAACATAAATAATGAATATCACTCACATATAAGATATAAACAGAAACAAATTTTCACGAGGAAACCCACAAAGGGAGAAAACCTCTTCTTCTTCAAAATGATAGGCAGTCTTTTAAGTTCTGTACATCATCTATAATTGAGCACCAACTCAATGTGAGGCTACTACCTCTGTTTTACAAGCTCCAACTTGTTTGAGAGCACCAACTCTCTGGTTTCTCTAGCACCCACTAGAAGGAAGAAACAACTCCCTAAGTGTTCCAACACCAACTGGATGGAAGCACCAACTTCCAGTCACATAGGCACCAACCTATATAACAGAGAACAATTGTTCTCCCTTGCACCACCCTGCCACCTTGGTTTTTCTGGCTGCAACCAGATGGAATCTACGACTCCCTATGTTCAAGAACCCACTTGAACCTCTGAGGAAAACAATCCTCCCTAGCACCTCCCTACCACCCTTATTACAAATAAATGATTGAATAACCAACAACTCAGATAAATCAATTCTTACCACTTCTTCATTGTTCTGTAATTTCTCTCTGCTACACTATTCTTCTTGTCTGTTCATATTTGGCTTGACTTGCTATCTCTGTCTATCTGTTCTTTCTATGTCCTTCTCATGCTCTTTGATATGTGCACATTCTGCTCTCTTCACCTTTTCTCTTATGTTCACCTTATGTTCCTTATCTCTGAGCTTTCTTCACACTGCACATGCTCTAGTTTTACCTTTCTACACTTCAACTCATTTTTTAGTCAGAACAACCAACCTTCTACAGTCATTGCGTCTCCATTTTATCCTATACCGCCTATTCAGTTACAACATGAATCTCCAAGAAAACGCATCATCAATTGAATCACCAACCGTCCAAGAATCATGATTCAGTTCTGCTAACTGAATCATAACTGATTGATTACCTTTGAGGTGAAACAATAACCCTTTGATCAAGTTTCCAATTAATGAGTACCATTGGATTAAATCCACAGGATTTCGTGTTTATCTCATATGCCCATTAGTTGTGAACGAGCGCTAAACAAAATTTGAATTACGTGATTTCGCATCTCGACATTCCTATGATGAAAGGTCTCGACACTCCAAGTCGCGATCACCAATACTCTGAGATGGAGCTTAACACCGCTAGCTTCTTCCTCTCACGTGACCACTGGTGGTGACCACAGGCTGTGCCAAAAGGCGCTTCGTATTTCACGAACTTATGAACTTTATCAAGCCTGATCAACGTTCAATATCTCCAATGATCTGACAGTCCATATCTCATCGTGATTCCTGTGATGAAGGATCTCGATACTCCAAGTTGCGATCACTGAGACTCCGAGATGGAGCTTAACGCTGCTAGCTTCTTCCTCCATCTTCCACAGATGTAACCACTGGCTGTGACCACAACCTTATTCAAAAATGCATTTCACACTTTCGTGTCTCAGGTATTCTATGATGAGTCCTCTCGACTCTCCATGTCATGAATTCCGAAATAGAGCTTGGCTTCTCTAGCTCTGCTCTCCAGCTCTCGACAATGTGACCAAGAGATATGACCACTCACCAATCAAACGAGCACTTCGCTCCTTTGACTTTCTAGCCAGTGAAATGTTAATCCCTCACCACATGTCCCTCTTGGATAAATGGTCAAGATCTTATCATGATTTCGCAACTTCATGGACCTTTGTCATGCCTGATAAACGGTCCACGATCTCAATGATTCAATGGTCCAGATATTTTCATGATCTCGCATATCCCAAGTTCCCACACCATGCTCCATTGACTCCTCCAATGTGCGAGTCAACGAAGTTCCAATCGCTTGCCACGTGTCTTATGACTCCAATGGTTAGGATTGTTATCACAAGTTCAAACCTCTTTCCTTTGGATTTCCCGATCTGCGAAACTCTGAAACGAAACCTTTTTCGTGCTTTGATTATTTTCCTCCTTCTGAGCTTACACTATTGATCTTTCCATTATCGCTACTCTATTGATCATGCTGATCTTCGCCATTTGATCGTGTTGATCTTCGCCATCAATGACAAACACACATACTCTGCCCCTGTCTAAAAATATGCCAACAATCTCCCCCTTTGGCATTGATGGAAATCTCTTGAAGAACATCCAACTATACCACTGTAGCATCCTTGAAATTACCACACTTTCTCCCCCTTTGACATCAATGTCAAAGAAGAAACATGTCAATGAGAATCCTTCAGGTTGCTCCATATATACTTCTTCCTCTATATCTCCATTAAGAAACGCTGACTTAACATCCATATGATACACTTTAAAGTTCTTATGGCATGAATATGCAAGGAACATTCTGATGGCTTCCAATATTTCCACTGGCACAAAGGTTTCATCAAAATCTTGACCTTCAACTTGTGCATACCCTTTACAGACCAATCTGGCTTTATTTCTAACAACTTGTCCTTTTTCATTCATTTTATTCTTGAACACCCATTTGGAACCTATTACATTCTTATCTTCGGGTCTAGGTACAAGCTCCCAAGTATTGTTCTTCTCAATCTGATCAAGCTCTTCATTCATAGCTCTAATCCAATCATCATGTTGGCTGGCTTCATCAAAAGTTTTAGGTTCAGTCATAGATAAAAAGGAAACATGAGATTGCTCTGAGTCTTTAATCAATTTCCTTCTTTTCTGAACTCCTTTATTTATATCTCCAATTATCTGATTTTCAGGATGATTCTTTCTAACAATTATGAGAGGTGATTTTGCTTCTTTCTGTTGATTTATTTCAGCCTGAGTATTTGTATCTTCATCTGATTCAGATTCTTCTCTTCCTGATCCTTGGACCTATTCATCTTCATCTTCAACTATATCTTTTGTGCTTGGTTCAACACTGCTTACATTTCTAACCAGGATTTCTTCATCAACTTTTATGTCTATACAATCAACTAGTTTATGCAGCCTCTTATTGTAACATCTGTACCCTTTACTGTTTGTAGCATAACCAAAGAAGATACCTTCATCTTCCCTATCATCATATTTGTCAATATTTGCATCATTATTATTAATATAACACTTACTCCCAAAGACTTTAAAATGTTTGATTGAAGCAGGTCTTCCAAACCATAGTTCGTAAGGAGTTTTGTCACTGTGTGGCCTGAGATGAGCTTTGTTAAGGATATGAACAGCTATATGAATTTCTTCTACCCAATATGTCTGAGGTATGTTCCTTTCATTCATCATTGATCTTGCCATTTTTTGTACTGATCTATTCTACCTCTCAACAACTCCATTTTGTTGTGCATTCCTTGGAATTGTGTACTCTCTTTTGATCCCATGTTTATCACAGAACTCTTTGAAGTTCCATGAACTAAAATCTCCTCCTCTATCAGACCTTACTGCCTTTAATATTTTTCCTGTTTGATTCTCAGTTAGAGCCTTAAACACTTTGAATTTTTCAAATGCTTTAGATTTTTCCTTCAAAAAGGCAACCCATGTTAGTCTAGAATAGTCATCAATAATCAACATAAAATAATTTTTCTTTCCTGTACCTTCTTTCCTTGATGGTCCACATAAATCCATATGTACTAACTGGAGAGGTTTTTCTGTTGAAGGAAAGTTTTTTGATTTGAACCAAGTGCGATTAATTTTTCCTATCTGGCAAGGTTTACAAACAAAATCGTATGGCTTTGATATCTTCGGAAGATCTTTTACTGCCCCATTGTTTATGAGCTTGATTATATGATCAAAATTTAAGTGTCCAAGTCTCTTATGACATAGACAACTTTCATCATACTTGCTTAAGTAACATTCTTATTTTTCTTCTTTTAACACATAAACATTGTTTTTTGTTCTTATCCCTTTTGCAACAAGCTGTCCTGAATTCACCGATTTTATTCTACAATATTTAGAGGTAAAAATGAATTCACATCCTCAGTCACAGACTTGAATGACACTAAGAAGATTATGTTTCAGGCCTTCTACAAAAAACACATCTTGGGATTTCCCTTTGCCATTACTCAAACTTGCCATTCCTTTACCTTTTATTTTTCCTGGTGCATCATTTCCAAAAGTTACATTCTCTGATTTGCTTTCACTTAGAGTTAGAAACTTACTTTTGTCTCCAGTCATATGTTTGGAACATCCACTATCAATATACCAGTGATTCTTTTGTCTTTGGGCTGATAACACTAATCCACACTGGTCATCTTCTTTCTTCTTCCAAACCTTGAAATTTTCAGCAACAGGATTCATATCTGGCTTATAGTTTCTTAAGCAACAGTCTGCAGCTTTATGTCCATAATTATGGCAGTTCTAAAATTTTGGTTCACTACATAATAGATCATAACGATTGTTATGCTCATAACTGTTGTTATGTTTCACCTGCGTCCTTCCTCCATCCATCACATGATTTATAGTATGTGGTCGCTTGTTTCTTGGTTGTCTCAATCTTTGTTGTGGCATATAATTATTCCTTGAGTATCTTGATTTCAAATATCTAGATCTTAAAGAACAGTTTACAGCTTTGTGACCAAAGTTAGAACAGAAAAAAAAAATAACCATAGAAAAAACCTTTGTACCTGAAAAAAGGTTGTAGTCGATTTCTTCCATGCTGGTGATTTCTTTGATTATAAAATGTGTTTGTGTTATTTCTTTGATCTACAGATTTGGTTTTGGTAATTTTTCTTTCATTCCTTATTGGTGGTTGATTTTCTTTCTTTGTGTCTGCAGAGTGGTTGTTGTCAATGATTGCAGTTTTGACAAACCTAATGGGTTCTTTACTACTTGAATGATCACTACTTAATCCTTCTTCATAGCCCAAGCCAGATTTCAAATTTGGATTTCTTTGCTGATTTAGAATGGAGGTTAATCCTTCTGAGGCTTTAATACTTGGTAGATTTTGGTGATACAATCCCTTAAACTTCTCCATTTATTTTTTGGTTTTTACTATCTCTTCTTCTAAATATTCACACCTCGCTTTCTTCTCTGAAAACTATTGTTTCAATATTTATTATATTTTCTTTGCCTCTTCTAACTCCACTTTTAGTAGAGAAAATTTTTCATCAGGTTTTTCACCATTCATTTTAAACTTCTTCAACAACTCTTTTTTTTTTCTCTTCTTACATCTGAGTCTGTCAATTTCTTCCAAAGAACTGATTAATTCACCTTCCATATCCACCACATATTCTTCATTATCCATTTCACCTCCTCTGTGTTCATCATCAAGATCTCCCATAGCCATAAGCATAAAATCATTCACTTTGTATTCACATGATGAATCACTATCTATGTCTTTTGAGGAATTGTCATTATTTGCACACAAATTTTTCTTTTTACTATATTTCTTGAATTTGTACTTATTTTCATCATCAGAGTTCTGGTCCTTTTTTTGATGGGGACACTTAGATGAAAAATGACCTATTTTACCATAGTTAAAACATTTGAAGGGAAGCTTTCCTTGATATTTTCTTGATCCTCTCTTTAACCTTCTCACAAATTTTGCCTCAATATCATCTAAATCTGAATCAATATTCTTGTCTTCTTTAAAAGATGCTTCTCTAGTAATGGATTTATCTTTGTTGATTCTCATTTCATATGCAGTTAAAGTTCCTAGGAGTTTATCAATGGATAGAGTTTTAATATCATTTAGTTCTTCTATTGCAAAGACTTTTGGATTAAATTTATCAAGCAAAGATCTTAAAATCTTATGAACTAAAATTGATTCTTCAAACTTCTCACCAAGACCCTTCATGGAATTCACAAGTTATTCAACTCTTAAAAAATACTTGCTAACTGTTTCATCTTCATTCATATTTAGTTGTTCAAACTTCAACCTGAATGTTTGAAGTTTGGCATCTTTTACTTTCTCATTTCCTTCATAGTTGCTAATAAGTTTATCCCACATTTCTTTGGCAGTTTGAAGATGGATCACCTTTACAAACTCGACTTCTACAATTCCATTCAAGATAGCATTCATTCCCTTAGCATTAAAGCTAAATTATAACTTATCATCCTTGGAAGCTAGCACAACAGGCTTTATGTATCCAGTCTCTACTACATCCCAAAC